>QAOA01003242.1:36090-56014 GCA_003255065.1 Cercis canadensis | reverse complement strand
ACTAATTAAAAGAAAAGCAATGGAGATGGGTGGTTGAGATTAAAAGACAAGATGGGCAAAGTGGGAAATCAGCAAAAGTTGAACAAGCACAAGCATATATTTGCATGCAATTCATATTCAATTAAATCTAAATTGGAGAAAATTAGACAAGCCCCAACTTCATTGCATCTAATTAAAGTAACATTGAAAGAGCTCCAATCCTATTCAGTGCATTTCTTTTTGGAAGAACAGTCTACCATTAATGAAGTTTGTTAACAAGTGATGAAATTGCTGACATGACACCATTAATCACTTGCGTGGCACATTAAATTCCTATTTCGTATTCTTCTAATGGACATGAGCTGCTGAGGTGGAAAAGAAGGCTAAATAAATTATTGAAAAAAAAAAAACTAAAGTAGATGGGCTGAATGATGTCGTCCCCTTGAGTAGGGGCTGATCCACGTCGTTCTCATAAGAGGAAATCTTCCCTTCCTCCTTTGCAATTTTGAACAATAAAAAACCCTAATTCCTCTCTAAAACTTGATAGCAAAGAGAAGGAAATTGGTGTAGCAGAAGTGTGAGAATAACTTATTTATTTGTAGACTTTAGTAGGAGAAGAAAAGCCGCGTAATCTCTTATAGGTTGGTCTTTTGTGTTTGCATCATCTCATTTTTTTTTTCAAAATCTTCAGCATCCATGTTTATTTGTATCGTATATTGCTTGATATGTGATTAGTTTACATGGGATTAGTTTAATTTGTGGTGTTGATGGTGTATTTTGTAAATTCAAATCTTGAGTATAGTTTATTAGAATAAGTGGTCAATAATGATGGTCCCTTTGTGCTAGTCCCTTTATATGTGCACATGGTCCCTTTATAATATTAATGTTGTGCTTGTCTTTATAGCACTTTTAGAGGACACGTTTGTTTTGTTCTATGCAATAGTGTTCCCTATTTTGAAGTAAACGCATGAAAGAAATTTTGACATTTACTGTACAGTAGGTTATCCAGCTCAAGAAGTGAGTATACTTACTTTTGCCCTTTGGCTACAATTCCATCTTGATGTAGGTATCGTAATAATATTAATCATAATAGTGTGAGTGGGATCAATTTAGTCAATAGTGAAATGGAACAATTTGAGTATGTCTTGCATAGCTAATCAATTTGAGTATGTTTTGCACAACTGAATTCTGTATAAAAAGTTTTAACTTTTCGGAAAGTAAGGTCAGTTTTCTCTGAATAAACTTTGGTACCTTGTTCATAAACTCATCAAGATCTTCTGCTGTCTTTTTATTTCTCCACTTCTCGAGTATTGGATTTCCTTTATCATTTATTTTATAGTATCTTGAAGAAATTTGGCATATTTTATTCTTGCATTTAGCCTTTTTTTTTTTTAATGCCTCCTACAAGTTAAGTAGGTTCTGAATAATAATATTTTAAGGAAACTAGTCAAACTTCTTGTAAGACAATTCTAGATTTTTTTATTGTCCTAGTCTCATAATTTTAAGTTTCCTAGTTTTAGAAGATATAGGTGTAGTATAAATTGTGAATAATGCACAAAAATAACATATTAACTTAACAGGGGCAGGAAAAAAATAGAATAGAAAGAAGTTTAAATTGAGAGTGATAATTTAGAAGAGAAAGAAATTGGGAACGATATTTATGGTAACAAATAGTTTCTCAAAGATAGAAGTTTCTGCTTGGAAAGGATTTTATAGAAAGTAAAGTTTATTTAGTATTTATCCAAAAAATAAAGATAATTAATAAGATTATAATTTTATAAAGGAAAATTTTTCCAAAAAATAGTGTGTTTTGTGCAAAAAGACCAATGAGGACACAAAAAGGATAGAACAAGGAGGATATTTTGGGACATTCAAAAGTTTCTATCTATATATCCGCTCTTTTATATATAGTATAGATATATTATCTAATATTTATATTTTCTTTGGCCCCCAAATTTCAAATTTCTAGTTCAGCAACAGCTTATTACGAATCTTTTTTTTTTTTTTATGACATTTAATGTAAACAGGAAAACTATATTTTTTTAAAAAATTAACGTTCATCAATCCCTTGACATTAATAAGCAAAAGTAGTCAAAATTTTCAATTTTAGATGATTGGGTCTGAGCACATAATGATAAGTTTAGCACAATAAAATATCCTCTATTCATTGGTTTACCTCAATCCTAACACAAAGACAATACTACACAAATTTAAGAAATTACAAATCATATCCATGTAAGCTACATAATTGTTTTTAGGTGAAAAAGCAATCAACTTGGATGAAAATTCAATAGAAAATTAGTAAATTGGAAATATTATAAAACTTAACTGAGACAGAAATTCTGATGTGTGTACTAAATATAAATTTTAAAATCATAGGAAAAAATTCAATAGTCAAAAATCAAATTAAAGATGGAAAAATCAAAAATTAAAAAACAAAAAGAAGGTTGGTAGAGAGAAAGAAAGGCGAAGACAAGAAAGGAAAAATACTTCTTCACTAAGCTTATCTTTTATGTTTAATTAAATTGATAAAATAACTTTTTATTGGCATCGAGTTAGTGAAGAGTTTAAATAGTTTGCAGAGATTTTAAGTTTAGTGAGGTGGTCTCATGGTGAAAAGTTTAGATATTTTGCAAAAAGTTCTACATATAATTAAATTATGACGCCATTTCATAAAAAATAATAAATTTCTAACATTATTTTTTATCATTTTCTTTAAAGCGTAGTGAATTCTCACAACATAAACATTCAAAACATTGAAATTAGGCAATTTACTGAAGGAAATGGGACCAAATTACATAATTATATTCTAAATCAGATAAAAGAGAATATGATTATTTAGTTTTAAATGCATTTCTTCTAATACATTTTAAACTAATACAATTTTATTTGATCTATCGCATAAATGAAAAATGTGAGTGCCTTTTCACATTACAATATAATGATAGGACCTTCTTTATTTTGTGATTCTCCTAATTATTTGATCATATCTTGCTTTATATATAAAGTAATGTTAAGTACACAATTTCTTGTTGCACAATTGCTCACAAATGACATAGGTGGCAAAATTTGAGTTTAAATGTTTCCACTTAAATATCTTCTTTTTTCAAACTCAAATTTGCTACGTTTGCCTTTTTGTATATAATTGTGTCGTTAGAGTTGTATACTTATGATTACTTCGATATATAAGCTACTAGTTTACCTTAATAAATTTAATCTTTGAGGTACAAGCCCGCTGGCAATCTGGGCTTTGCTAGGGCTATAAGTGGCTTAGCAAGAAAGAGGTCACCTTGCGACTCAGATAGTTCAATGCTTGATTCATTGGGCGGTACACTCCAAGAGAAGCCATGGAGCAACCTAGCAAATAGCATAACAGTCATGGAAGTGCCAAGCATGATTCCCGGACAACCACGCCTTCCAGTACTAAACGATATGAATCCTAAATCTGGTTCTGTCAAAACCAAATCAGACCCATCACTCTTAAGGTGGCGTTCTGGTTTGAATTTGTGAGGCTCATTCCAAACTTTAGGGTTTCTCCCAAATGCTTGTCTGCTTAGCAATACATGGCTACCCTTTGGGATCAAATAATTGTTGACTACTGAGTCAGTCATAGAGACATGGGGAACATTAAAAGGCACAACGGGGTGAAGGCGAAAGGCTTCTCTTGCACAAGCCTTGACATAGTTGAGCTTAGGTAAATCTGATTCTTGCACAAGCCTTTCCTTTCCAACAACTTTGTCTATTTCCTCAGTTGCTCTTTGAAGTAACTCAGGCTCATTTAGCATCTCTGCAATTGCCCATTCAACTGCATTTGATGGATTGTCTACTGCAGCAAGCATCAATTCCTGCAACAAGTTTTAGTTTAACACAAGTTACTTATAGTTCAAAATTGTAGCTACATATACAGAGTCATTTAAGTTATAACACAAGTTTCATGCATGAGAAATAAAAAGGAAAGTGTCGTACTATAACTTGAGCTTTGATCTCTTCCGTGGTCAATAATGAGTTACCATTGTCGCCTTTCAGTGAAATAAGAACATCAAGCAAATCCTCTTCCTCTGTCTTTAATCCATTCTTCCATTGTTCAATTCTCTCATCAATGATGGGATCATGATACCTGTTCAAGATCTTCACAGCCTTCTTCACTATTTTCTCATGACCATCCAAGTCAAGGCCCCTCAAACATGGCATAAAATCCGAAACACAAAAGGCATATAGATACTTAAGCAACGTGAAAAGGGCATCCACATGCTTTGCCTCTTCAAAGCTTGGGCCTCCATCCTTCATACCCTTTCCAAAGTACCTTAGATTGAATATTATTTAATTTCCTGATCACATTTCCACAATAGTGCTGCGCAGCAATCCTCACATTTACGAGGCCACCTTGGTTTGGAGTAGGGCATTGATTGAAAACGTAACGAACCAGGTTATCAGCCTCTTCAATCCTTTTATCGTGAAGCCATTGGTGTTTGCGGGGAGAAAGTAATTCCTTGCTGATGACTTGCTTCATTTTCTTCCATTGTTTGCCAGAGGGCACAAGTACTGTCGTCAAATATCCATTTGATACAAGATCAGTGGACATGCTTATTGGTCTTGATGCAAAAGTAGCATCCTGTTTTCTCAAGAATTCACAGCCAATGACGGGGCTAGCAACCACGATTACATGAACACTTCCTAGTTGGATGCACGCAATTTCTGTGTTCATATCATTCATCAGATTGTGCATCCATTTGTGTATAGGCTTGTTTGCTAGCATTTCAGGAAGGTTACCAACTATTGGCCATGGTTTAGGACCTGGAGGCAGTTTGTGTTTTTTGGGTTTCTCAATGAAGTCATGTTTTAGGGCCTTGATGAGGTATGTGAAGCTAGCAAGTATAAAGAGCAAAGTAGACCAGAAGCTTGGAAGGTGCCAAAGCAAAGAGTCCATAGCTTCGAAAGGGGTTTATAGGAGAAAGGGTTTTGATGTGGGTGGATGCTGTTAGGGTTTGGATACAAAAAGCAATGGTTGATTGTGGTTGGTTCTACATGCAAGGTGGCTATTTATACTTGAGAACTGGTGTTTGCATGCAAGAATAATGTTTTTATTATTATTATTTTGCTTTGATGTTATTTTTATTAATTATTATATATCTTTTCACTTCTCACCATTATAATCAGGTCACACATTATTAACGGAGTTTAATTCAATTGATAAGAATCAAAACATTTTGTTTGTGAAATTTATGTTTGATTCACATTTTAACAATTTCTTTGGTAGGTGACCAAAACTAAAGATTGTGAATTTTAAGCCACATTTGTCACTTTTTAAGTTGTGAAACACATTTCTCTTTCCTAACATAGAACAGCTACAAAAAGTGAAACCGGTTGTGATTCATGTGCCACAATAGAAGGACGAGATCAGTGCCCCATGGAGACAAGTCCCACATCCCCATTGGTGGACCTGATTTTGGATTACTTCATTTGGAGGTCACGTGGGTGTGCAAGAAGCAAAAAATGAGAGAATGAGCTTATATATCTTGGTACAGTAGGGAGAAAAACAGAAAAGCATATATATTTTGGTTATAAGGGCGCAAATTTTTTATGTCAATTTACTCTATANACAGCTACAAAAAGTGAAACCGGTTGTGATTCATGTGCTACAATAGAAGGACGAGATCAGTGCCCCATGGAGACAAGTCCCACATCCCCATTGGTGGACCTGATTTTGGATTACTTCATTTGGAGGTCACGTGGGTGTGCAAGAAGCAAAAAATGAGAGAATGAGCTTTTATATCTTGGTACAGTAGGGAGAAAAACAGAAAAGCATATATATTTTGGTTATAAGGGCGCAAATTTTTTATGGCAATTTACTCTATATAATACTTGTTTGTTTCTTTCCTCAAAGAAAAAGTGAAGAGGATAGTTGCATTCCGAAACATATATTTACAAGTCTTTTCATTTATACATTTTTGTTTTAATGCTTTCAATTAATTAAGTAGTGTTGGGTCAGAACTAAGTTCACATTGACATTAATAAAAATTGAATTGTGCTTCAATTTATACATCACTTAAAGTCATATATATTTTCCTATACTAAAAGTATAATATTTAAGTTTAATTGACTCTCTTGAAACATTTCTAAAGCCCATATGTACATAGATATAGGTCTAAATTCTAATATGTGGATATAGTATATACAATAGAAGTTAATATATTTTTTGCCATAATGCTACTTTACCTAATCTCAATAAGATCTTTAAATAAATTAATTCAAACGTTCATAATAAAATCCTTAGTGTTCAACCAATACAAAGACAATAGGCTTATGCTATTTTGAAAAAATACTTATTCTTTTATTAAAAAAAAAAAAAGATTAGTTGGCCTTCGAAAATTAGTTTATATATCACTACACTAGTTTACTGTACGTTGGTGAGTCTTACTTTTCTTTTCGGTGCTGAATAGGTAATTCTTAATTACTAATACTGGCTGCACATTGCATTGTGTCACGTTTACTTGTACTTGTATCATGTTTATGTTATGCAACAGTCAGCATCAAAATATAAGGGACGGCAGTTTTGATGTGTATTGAACATGACTGTGTTGTTCATATGAACTCAAATAGTCAAAGATTATCTTCAGAGTTTTTAGGTTTTGTGTTTAAATTCATTGTCATAAACAAAAGTACATAAAAAAAAAAAAAAAAAAAGNCTATCTTTGCATTGCATTGTATCATATTTATTAATTGTATTTGTATATCATGTTTATGTTTTGTAATATTTGACAATTTTTCTCCCTACATAACGTGTGGATACATGGTCAAAAAAAGAAATGCGTGTTGGTATAGGTAACATTGAGAACCATATATTGCCACTTGTAGGATTGTGTGGCTCATATTTATTGAACATCAGCGTCAAGAAAATATGATTTCATCCTGTTCTTCTTTTGTGGTGCGCTTACAGCCACATTTTTTTGGCACCTCGTTTTTCAACTATATACAAATTGAAATTTACAGAATTCAAATTTGATTTTCCTTGTCGAAGTTATTTTCTATCAAATTCAAATCATGTTAAATATGCCGTTGATATATAATTGTGTACAATTCCAGAAAACAGCACTAAAATAATTGGAGTGCGTAGTACCAAATCATACTTGAGACTAGGGACATCTTCTAGGGTGTGCACCTTGGGCAAAACCTATATCAAGAGTCACATTTTTTTCTTGCTGAATTTTCTTGTGCTTGGGAAGATCATTCATTTTGATAGTGTTTTTTTTTTTTTTTTGGGGTTTTCAAAGCTACCTTTCACTAAAAGTTTGGTGTAACACTATCATCTAAGAGCATGCCATTTTGGATGGCTTAAGGGTTAAAATTTTAGTGTGGCACTTAAGGCTCTCTTTGAAATTGGGACTCACCACCTTGTTTTGCCAAAAACAAAGAAATATAAATCTTCAAGCCAAAGCATAGGTCCAAGAACTAAGTTACAAGTTAGGAAGGGGTTGTATACTCTAACTCACCCAACCAAAAGGATTATGACTTAACATATAGGGTTTGCATGTGGAAAAATCTAAATTAATTTGCAATGAAATAAATTATTGGAATTTAAACATACAAGTGATGCAATAAAGTATGTGCATGCTTACCAGGTTTAGATTTGGTCCAAGACACTCTCTTGGAGGCTTTTGTATCTTAAGATAAAAACTTAGGCATCACAACCCACATAATTTTACGAAAGGCTAATGCTGCTTTTACCCTAATGCTACTTTAGCTCATCTCAATGAGAACTTTTAACAAATAAATTAAAATGTTCATAATAGAATATTTAATGTTCAATCATTACGAAGATAATAGCGTTATGCTATTTTGATAAAACTTATTCTTTTATTAATGGTCCATTTGTACTACAAGAAAAATCAATCTTTCTCACGGAACAAATCTATGAGAAATGAGGGAAAACTCCATGACAAAGTCTTTCTCACAGATGTCATGCTGTGAGAAAAAGTGGCATGACAAACTGAATTTCTGACGCAAAATATTGTCTGTGAGAAAGTTCTCATGGAATATATCCGTGAGAAGAGAGAAATATTTTGTGAGAAAGTTCCACGAAGTCTCACGACTAGCTTGTGGTTTTTCTCACAGAATATGTCTGTGAGAAATATTTCTCATGGACTACGTACGGAAGAAAAACCATGAGAACTTACAAAAATTAATTTTTTTATTTTAATTTTCTCATAGATTAGTTCATGAGAAATACCCCTAAACCCCACCTTCTATACCCTATTTTTTAACCAACCCAAAACCTGAATAGTACAATAACCAACAGTAACAGCAGCAGAGGAGCAGAATGCAATCAAATTTTATACAAATTAAAGAATGTATACAAAAGAATCTATAAAGACGTGTAATGTAAATATATATATATACAAAAGGAATCTTTACATATCTCTAGGCTCTACTGAAGTTTCAAATCCGTGAAAAATTATGACCGAATAGAAAATGCAATGTCAGCAATAGTAATATGAATAGGAGTTATGTAACAAAAAAATACAACACATTAATAAACGGAAAACATAAAATATTTAAGAAGACAACATAGAAGGAAATGTGAGGAGGACCTGTGTAATATCAATCGCTTTCTAATGCATAATCACTTAGGGGATCTTCCTTGGTTTCGTCATCACTGCTATCATATTCATCTTCTTCCTCTTCCTCAGCACCTTCTCCTATCTCATCATCAACATCACTGACAATGATTGGGTTCGTACCACACAACAAGAAACTTCCTGAATTCCAACAGAATTTTTTTGTTGGAATTTTGAATTCCAACAGAATTTGGATCATTGGAGAAGTGGCCGTTGGAATTACAAAATTCTAATTGAATTTTACCATTAGAATTTGTTTTAAAAAAAAAATTCCAAAAGAAAATACCGTTGGAATTTTTAATATATTTTAATAAAATATTTTTAAAAAAATCAAAAAATTATTTTTTGGTTTTGGTTTTTGAAATTGCAACGGAATGGAATTTCCTTTGGAATTTTCTTGATTTTTTTTTTTGTAAATTCCTAGATAATATTTGTTAAAAATCAAAACATACCATTTACAAATATCCTTTTTATTAAATAATTTCTATAAAATAAATATCCAATTCATTAAATAATTTTATAAGTTAATAACATATTGAGTACAAAATTTTAAATCTCAAATAATTACACCAAGTTTATTTCTAATTGTTCAAAATATATACTATATAACAAGAGCATACCCTTCTTTCAACTAAATAAAAGTAAAACATAAATTTTGTAGAAGAGCAAGATGTTGTAACTAAATTTTATTCTTCATACTTTGTTTGTTCATCGTCATCTTCAATGTATAAAAACCTACAATGACAAATAGCGATAATTTCATCCCATAATCCAGATGGCAGTTTTTAATCTTCTTCTTTTTCTAGAGGCAAACCACAAGGCAGAAGCATTTTCTGTGCAGAAAGCAAAAGTTATCAGTCAACCCAAAAAAAAGCAGAACTTGTAAGAAAGAGTAGTACAACTACTTCATAACAGGACAGATTAAAAAAGACAAAAAGTAAGAACTACTCTACAAATAACTATGTATGCCTGGAGACAGAATATGCCATCATCCAATAGCTAACATTATATAGTAACAGTAAACATCAAATATCATCATAAGATACTCCCAAATGAGATAAATGATCCATTCAAACAAAGAAATCACAATCAAATATACGAAGTCCCATATTTTTCAGAATCGCGAGATAGACATCAGTGGCATCATGAAGCATGCTAAGCTTAGTTCAATAATACGTAACAAAATAATTACTCTTGCAAGCCATTTTCCCAAGTAGTGCCAAAAGAATGCCACAACAGCCATCATCCCACCAAATAAGTCATTAATAGCAGTATCAAATCACATTTCAATTAAAGCTTGTCAGTAGAAAAAAGGGCATACTTTCAACTGAATAAAAACTCCTGCCATGTATAAAAGATAACAGATCAATAGGGTTATAAATGTAAGTGGAAACATCATTTTAAATTTCAAGGAATGAAAATTGTTTAAAATTTTAAAGGCTATGAAAAGAATGATTGTTGGAGGGGGGGGGGGGATGCATTGGAATTTCCGCTGGAATTTTTACAAAATGTTAACCGTTGGAAAATTCACATTTTCTTGTAATGTCAGTAACAACTTCATTTGTAGCAATTGAAGTGATATCTTCAAAATCTGTCAATGTGTGATCATCATCAACAATTAACGCTGGTAAGGATCATCTTGGGCATTAATTGTGCGCTTAGCCTTCGTTTTAATGGCATGTAACAATCCCCGCTTATTAGGAGTTGTGCATGGATAAGGAGAGAAATAAACTTGCTCTGCTTGTTTACCTCCACAAATTCATATTTCGGATAACTTTTTGTCTCTTGAGGTAAAGGATCAAACAATTTGTAATTGAATAGTACTAATCGATAACCAAGTGAATCAGTATATATAATCTCAATGATTTCTTGTAGTAGCCCATAATGGGAGGATTCAACTTTGTCATAACAAGATCCCTTCAAACAAACTCCATTGTTTTTTGTTTTTCAACCATGGGATCAAGCAGCTGTATGAAATTTATAGCCATTGATATTTACTCGATCAGATGTTTGAACCTTCCTTAAGCGACTCCAAGCCAAAGATATTAAACGCTCATCAACAATAACATTTTTAGGATTTTGTACCTACATATAATTAACAAGAGGTTAGTGATATACTAAGGCTAGTTGAATACAATTACATATTGAAAATAGTTAGAGTTACATACAAAATATTTAAACCATTAAGAAAATTCAACGGAGATATGCTTATCCATTTGATCATTTGGGAGATTCCCGTATATTGAGGTTAATCCTTGTATGTACATATTGCAACATAAACAAAAAAATAGTTAACACATAAAATCCATATTAAACATTACAAAAAACTAACATATTAAGCTGGAACTTACTTAAAGTAAAGTTTAACCTTGGAGCAATTGAGCAACACATACACTATTGCAGCTGCTAGTTCCTCATCACTAAGATATCATCGTTGTGAGGTTCCATGGATGAAAGCAAGATAATTGAAGACAAATATAGGTTGTCCGGCTTAAATTTTCCCACAATCATCATTGCAAGGCACTCTTCTAATCCTTGAATGGGCGTGAGACTCGAAGTAGTATAAATAAAAAGTTGAAGTCTCATCAATGATGTATGCTTCATAAATCGAACCTTCCACAAGAGCTTTGTTTTTAACCTTTCACTTTAAGGTATGAAGGAACCTTTCGAATGGGTACATCCACCTATATTGGACAAATCCACCATTGATCATTTCTTTAACTATATGAACCGGTAAATGTTCCATCACATTAAAAAAACAAAAAAAAGCAAAAGAGAAAATCTTATCAAGTTTGCACAAGATGATGGAAATATTCTGCTCCATTATCTGCAAGTCATCCTTGCACAAAGTAGGAGAGCAAAAATCTCAAAAAAATTGGATCAACTCGACAAGAGGTTCCCAAACAGGAGCAAGCAACCCATTAAATGTAATTGGTAGGAGTCTTTCCATAAACACATGGAAGTCATGACTTTTCATCTGGGTCAAAGTTCAAATATTAGTATCGACACAATTTTCTAAGTTGGATGCATATCCATCAAGGAGCTTCAGACTCTGCACCTACTCACACACGGCTCTCTTCTTGTTAATACTAAGTTTATACAATGCATTGTGTTTTGCAAACTTTCCATTTTCTAAGTCTTGCATCTCCAAACTAGGACGTTTACATAATTTTATCATATCTATTATCACCTTCACATTGTCTTTACTCTTATCTTTTATGTCCATGACTGTATTGAAGATATTTTTCAAAGACATTGCTCTCTGTACACATGACATTAATGTTGTGAGGAATTAACAAATCATGCCTATATGGTAAGTCCTATAAAATATTATGCTTAGTCCAGTTGTGGGTTACACCAAAGCCAATAGGGACAACACCTCCACTTTTTGTTACTCTAGATAGTATGAACACTTGCATAAAATTTTTGTCTCCAGAGTAGCGCTTAGGTGATATGCTATTCTCAATAACATTCCTCAATAAGTTATTTTTGCTATGATGGAAAGGATGATCTTGGGGCAATAATTGTCGATGACAATCGAAATAACACATTTTACGATCATGCTTCAAATAAAATGCCTTTGAACCGCCTATGCAAATCGGGCAACCCAACTTGCTTGCTGTTTGCCAACCGGATATCATTCCATATGCAGGGAAGTCATTGATGGTCCACCAAAGAGCTACCCTCATTCAAAAGTTTTGCTTCAATGAAATGTCATAAGTAGGCACTCATTTATCCTAAAGCTTCTTCAAATTGTCAAGTAAAGGTCACAAGAATACATCAATTTTGTTTTTTAGATTATGAGGACTAGGAATAATAACAGTCAAGAATATATATTCCCTTCTCATGCACATGCCAAACAGAAGATTGTAAGGGGTTAGGGTAACATGTTGTAGACACCGTATTTTGTTTGAGTTTTTTGATAGTTTAAAATATATATAAGAAAAATTGAGGATAAATTTAAATTTTTAATTAGTGTTTTTTTTATTTGTTTGGGCTTTTATAAAAAAAAAAAAAAAACTAAGCCTAATTCATTGTCTCATTAAGCCCATTTTTATTTAAGCCCACTTGACTTATTTTTGTTATTTTTCTTAATTATGTAAATAATGGATAAAACATATAAATATATTTTATAAATTTATTTTTGGCATCATTGGATCTAAAGGAACCAATAAGAGAGCAATGAATGAATTTCCTTCTCTCCCCATTGGTCCAATCTTTGATTTTTTGTTTCTTTTAATTGAATAACTAAGTATTTAAGTAAAGAAAAGTAAATAAAAAGAGAAATAAGATGATGGGTGGCAGTTATCATGGGGGTAGATTGGGAATCAAGGGAAAAGAGAGAAAAATATCTTGGAAAGGTGGAGAGCAACGTGAGAAGGCAATTAAGAAAAGAGTGATACGAATAGAAGAAGGGAGGGCAATTAGTAGAGGATTCAATAGAGCAAAGGTGCGAGCAGAAACATTTCCTTTGGGAGAGAGCAAGGGAAGTAGAGAAAGAAAGGGAGAGTGAAAGAGACCGAATAGAAGAAGGGGGAGTATTTAGCAGAGCAAAAGCAAGAGCAAGAACAGTTTCCTTTTAGGTGTGATTCTTTTTCCTTTTCTCTTTGATTCAAAGTTTCAGGGAGTTGATTATTCTATCTTTTGATTAACTTTTAGTTTATGATGCTGGGCATAGAAAATGGCATTCTCAGCCTTGTAATTTTTGCTATTACTGCTGTGCTATTTTGATACCCCTATCTTGTGTGTATCTGAGCAATTTGGGTGAGATTCGTGCTTCCAAATGGGGTGAGTGGCATGTGTTTTGGCCCCCTGATTTATTATGGGTTTTTCTCAAGTCTTGTGTTTGGAAGGTCACTATCATGTTTGAATAGAGAAATCTGAGTGTGAAGTGCTAGATGATGTGTGATGAGAGTTTTTATTTTCGTTGGATGTTTAACTTTTCTAGAAATGAAATAGGTTTTTCAAGATTTTACTAGAAGGCCCATTAATTTTGAGCTTAGGATAAAGGGTTTAAGTTTAATTTTTTCTTTGTAATCTGATGCTATACATATGAAGTGATGTGTTCATGGTTATGTTTATGGTTTTTATTCATTTATGTAGAACACTTTTAGCATTCTTGGTGTGGGAACTATTGTTGCTATGTATTGTGTGGAACTTTCTGGTTTGTTTATGTTCCTATTTGGCTTAATTTGGGGAATATTGGTGCCTAATTTTCTGTATTACAGGGTGAAACATTTTATCATGTTTGTTCTTCCACTAGCCAAGTGAGAATCGATCCCCACTGGTAGTGCTCAGATTTTTATTTTTTTTTTGACTGAGAGATCCATGCATTTCTACTGTAAAAATTTCAAAACCAATCTCCCTTATATGCATCTCATTCCTTTTATTCAAAGTTGACTCATTTTTCTACATAATGTTTTAGCATGAATAGCATTCTGTTTTGGTGCATATTTGGCTAATTGTTTTGGGTTAAATCACTCATTGTTATGCACTTTGGCTGGTTGCTGTCCCAAGGTTGGATTAACAGTTTGTTTAGACGCTTTTATTTTTGTTGTCTTGACTGATCTAAAGACCATTTCTGGTTTATTTTTCTTTGTTGTTTTTGTATCTCTTGAAGACTATTTTATGCCTTTTATTTGGATATTTTGAATATGTTCTTTGACTATTCACTAGGTTAGTTCTCATGCATTGTGTGCACTATTCCAAGGGGTGTTTAGGGTTTGAATGTGCTTTTTTGGTGGATTTTGTGCTATTCCCTTTGAGGCATGTGGAGATTAAATGGGTAGATCAATTAGATAAATTTCTTCTAAGTCTTGCCTAACCTGTGATTTGGTGTATTTATGAGCATCCTCGAATACAACTCATGGTAGTTATGAGTGTGAGCAAATCGAAAGGCCCAACCAAAAGATACCTAGTTGCTGATATTTTTGGAGTAAGTAAACAAGAATTGTTAAGAGAGAAAAAGGGAAAAGTAGGGGAGGCTCAAGTATGGCCCATGTATTTTGTGAAGAAATGCNTATATGGGATGCCTTTCTCTATCCAATCTAGGTGAAGGTAGCGCCACCCTAGACGGTTGCTTCATGCGATGAAGGGATGGAAGGATTTAGGTACCGGTAGATAATTCATGCATTGCACGTTTAATTTCTTTATTTTTATTTTCATTAGATATTCTTGTAACAATTTATTATTTTGGGGTAAATAAAATGTACATTTTTGGCCATATTCTGTTTGCACAACTAATTTAGGATAATCGTCTTTAGACGGATGCTGTAGGGTGTCTGACACTTTCTCCACAGCATAAATAGATTCTCGAACCCTATCTGGTTTGCAGACCATTATTTTTTTAATTTATTTTTATTAAAAAAAAAAAGGTTTTCCAATTGTTCAATATTTTTCCTAATACAATTGGTGGTGACTCCAAGTTTTCTTCTGAAAACTAGTCTTTTTATTTAAGTTCGCCACAAGCGTCGTAGCGACCTTCGGGTACGTTGTGGCAGTTTAGCGACTCCAGTGAGGACTGTTAGAGAGTCAAGCCCAGAAAATTAGTTGTGCGAACTTAATATGGCATTGTTTATTTTCTTTACCCCTAAAATTTGTTTTGTTTTGTCTTTTCTCCTTTTTTTTATTAGTTCTGCTTTCGATTATGTTATCATTTATTTTTCACATTTGTAGATAGCTGATTGCTATTGCATATTTCTTGTGTTTTATTGCAGTTAGATAGTTTATGGTAGATGTGGGTTGATGTTTGTATGCTTCTCCCGCACACACTATCCACTAACACTGTAACCCTGCACACTACTCATCGGCTCTGTACTCAGGCCATTTTAAACTTAGGATTAGAAGGGAGCATAGTGTTATTATTGGGAGGTTTATCCTTTGATGGTTTACACAAAAGCTTCTGCTCAGATTGTGGATAATCTTCCTAATTTGGGTAAGCAGAGGGGTTATCCCCTTGTGAACTAGGTTAGTAGGGTGTGATCTCCATCATTTTGGTGGGGGAAGTCTACAGTACCTTGAACTTTTAAGATATTAACACTCATCACCAAACTATGCACATAATTTGACTATAGATGTCGTCCGATTCAGGATAGACCTTGGCCATTAAACTAGAAATCCTAAACCTAAGGCTGATCCTTTCATAAGATAAGGGGAGAAGCATTCTTCTTCTTGGGTGTTTACATGTTTTTGGTCTTATTTTATTTATTTTATTTTGATGATTCTTTCCGCTTTGCTTAAATTCTCAGGGAGTGATATTGATAGATAAATTATTAACATGGCTAATCAAGATTCAACTTTTTCACGTCCTTCTAAAGCATTCATGAGAGACGCTCAAGTACAACAAGTAAAAGAAGGGGACTGTTTGCCTAATGGATATAGCTCTGAACTGTCGAAAAAGCTCAAGGTTACCGTTGAAATGAATGACATAGCTGACATTGGACTTTTTGTTCAGAAGATGCCTTTAAGTGAGAGAGGACCCCTTTACACAGACTACCCTAAGCTCATGGATCTATTAAAGATAAAAGTACAGGAAATGACATTGATTACTACAATGAACTACTAGGACCCATCTTATAGATGCTTCACATTTAAGGATATAGATTTGACCCCAACCTTGGAAGAGTACAGTCACATGCTGGGGAAGCCTTTAGCTAAAAATAGTCAAGTATATACTTATATTGTGCACAAAGTGGCTGAAGATAAAATTGCTGATATTTTTGGAGTAAGTAAACAAGAATTGTTAAGAGAGAAAAAGGGAAAACTAGGGGAGGCTCAAGTATGGCATATGTATTTTGTGAAGAAATGCATGGATACTTTTCTCAATCAAAGGAAATGGTAGAATTTGCACAAATTAGTGATTCTAGCCATATATGGATTGATTCTTTTTCCCAACTACAAAAATGCGATTAGTCATGATACCATAGATGTTTTCCATAGAGCTATTGTAATGGGGTGAATCCAATTCCTGCCGTTTTAGCCGACACGTTATTGTCCCTTAATTATTGTAGGAAGAATGGTGGAGGAAAACTGAGATGTTGCTTTCAGTTGTTATATGTCTAGCTGTTTTGTCATGCATTTGGAAGAAGTTTTGATTATATGAAGAGATATGTCAGAACAGCTAACCTTCTGGAAAACTTTCATATGCTGAAATTGTCAGAGGATTGGACTAGATAGCAGTGGTTGGAAGAATTCGAAAAAATATGTGAGCAGACAGTTTTTTGGAAGATGCCTTGGGTAGGAAGTATGGGTATCCTAACCAGTTGTGGGGATTTCTCTTGCATCCCTCTTATGGGGACATGGGGATGTATTGCTTATACTCCCCTCCTGGTTCTACGCCAATTCGATCACCAACAATTCATTCCGCCAACAAAAGAGCTTACATAAGTAGATTTTGAATATAAAAGTCAAGGAAACAAAAGTAAGACGGGGAAAAAATTTTCAAGCCTAGAAACACTTGGTCATTCGTGAGGTAGACTTCAGTCCACTGATATATCATGCCGATAAGGAGTATAAAAAGTGGTTTCAAGCTCGAGGAAAGAATGTGATAGTTCCAAAAATGAGTCATTCCTCTTATCAACCTCCGTCAAAAGATAGTCTTTGGGATTTTGAAACAGAACAATCTGTAAGAGACTTATTGAAGTTTGAGGAAATGGAAAAGAGTTTGGCAAAAGCAGAAGAGAAACAGAAACTAAAAGATGAGAACACATTGCTACTAGAGAAAATGAAGACGATGGAAGAAAGGGAGATGGTCGACAAATTGAAAAAGGAAGTAGCCTATTATAAGGGAAAATGGTTTCTTATGGAGATAGGGCCGTTTCTTTGGAAAATGAAATACAAAAAGAACAAGATATTCATGGCCAACACATAGCTCACCTAGAAGAAGAGGCACAAGAGGCTAAAAGACAAAAACTAGAAGCAGAAGAAGGGAAAAAAGACAGATCGACAATGCGATGATTTAAGTTGGCAAGTTAATGACCTCCAATACCAAATAGATCAACTGAGAAAAGAGGTGGCTTTCAGAAGGGATGTAGATGTCTATTGGGGACAACAATACAACTCACTTGTTAGAAATTTACAAATAAGGGCATAAATGTTGCACCAACAAGTCTCGACTGTGGAAATTCTTCAACTCCATGTTCATCATCTATTAAGGAACTTGAAAAGTTGTTAATGAAGTGTAAAGAAATGTTGAATGATGTATTTGGGACATAGTGCTATTATTGTAATTTCTAATTTGGTAAAGAGCTTTGTATTTAAATGAAAGTTCCATTATGACTCTAGAGAATTTTGTATCCAATTCACTCCAAGGAGAGGAATGAAGTTATTTGCAAGGCTATTTTGCTTATTGTGTATAATGTTTTTCATGAGGAGTTAAATACTTTCACGGAATTCATTCATGTTAATCTATTCTTGTAAGGAGCTATATGTTCTTACAAAAATAAGTTAATAGCGATGCTCTCATGAATGTTTTGTGCAAAGACGTGGAATTCATTGTGACCATGGTTGTGAAAGTGATGCTAACAATTTATCATTCAATCACAATTTTTCTTTTTATTATTATTCATTTCTTATTTTGGCATACTCAACAGGGAAGTAATACATCATTGTTCATGCAAAGAAAACTAAGTTCAATCAAAAGCACTCTGCAAGAAGGACAATCGGGCTTAAATCAAGAATCGTCAATATCATGGAAGAAAATTAGGAGCAGTGTCGTAATCTGTGGGCCGAGTTTGATGAATTGAAATCTCATATGAATGAGATGATGAAACTTTTCATTGAGAGTTTGAAGCTGAAGGCTGTGGCTGAGGGGCCAAGTAGTGTCAATATCCCTTAAATTTTCCATGTAACACCCTTATTGACATATCTGTCAATTGAGGCAAATCCTGTTATTTCCGCTCTAATATGGGGGATGCCTCCACACTTGATGTCTTCTGCAAATCTAATGCAGGGATATGATTCCAATTCAGCAATTCCTCTAACCACCCAACTAGCTGATGTTATGCATGCCATCTTGCAACCTTTCTCAGGCCCATTCTTTATACCTATGGAAGCTCCATTCAATCCAAATGAAAATCGAGGGAGCGTCTATACATACACTCATTCAATTACTCACCACGCTGCACAAAAAGCTTTAGGGGTATTTTCGTTAGGGAAAGGCAAGGAAGAATTGGAGAAAGAGAAGATGAAGGTAGAATCAATGGACAAAAAATAGGCGCTTTTGGAAGAACAGATTAAGATGATGTAGGGATCAAGGGCATACGATCCAGTGGATATTGGGAAACTCTCTCTAACCTCAGAGCTTATGCTCTCTAAGGATTTCAAAATGCCCAAATTCACATGATAATCCTCAGCTTCATCTGAAATCTTACTGCACCAAGATGTCTATTTAGGCAAAAGAGGAAAAGTTTTTCATGCACTTTTTCCCAGAAAGTTTGACAGGTCCCGCTGTAGATTGGTACTGGCACTTGGACCATTTTAAGATTCACATATGGAGGGACTTGGCTGATGCTTTCTTGAAGTAGTATAGTTTTAATGACAACATTGCCCTTATTAGAGCTCAACTGGGAGCCATGAGAAAGGGAGAAAGGGAAAGCTTCAAGGAGTATGCACAAAAATGGAGAAATCTGGCTGCTCAAGCTCAACCTCCATTAATGGATTTTGAAACGGTCCATTATTTTTTGAATATTTTGAATTTCTTGTATGTTGAATTGATGGTGGCAAATGTCTATAGAGATTTCTTTGAAGTGATCAATGCTGGAGAGAGGGTGGAGGAGATGCATCGTGCTAGGAAATTTTCATTCTTGAAAGGTGAAAATAATAATAACAATTTGAGGAAGGGACAACCGTTTAAGAAAAAGGAAAGAGATGTAAGCTCTGTTCAAACACCTGTATCCTCACATTTTCCTCATTACGGAAGCCCATCTTACCAACTTTATCCTAACCCCCATACTCTTTTCAGGTCAATAATGTTTTACCACCCCAACCATACTATATACCTAGACCAGTTTTTGCACCATTCATTCCCAATTATCAATCTACCCCACAAAATGCATTTTCAAATAATCCAATGCCTAGACCACCAACTAGACCCAATTACTAAGGGTATAGAAATCAACCTCGTCCTCCTTTCAAAGATGAGCCTTTTCCTAATATCCCTATGTCAAAAGTTGAATTGTTCAGGCAACTATGTGAAGCCCATGCAATAGCTCCAAAACCTGTAACCCCCTTCCAACCACCATTTCCAAATTGGTATAACCTAAATCTTAAGTGTGACTATCATAGGGGTGCAGTAGGTCATTCCATCAAAGACTATCCCGCCTTCAAATACA
>QAOA01003242.1:7743-22414 GCA_003255065.1 Cercis canadensis | reverse complement strand
TTTTTTGGAAGATGCCTTGGGTAGGAAGTATGGGTATCCTAACCAGTTGTGGGGATTTCTCTTGCATCCCTCTTATGGGGACATGGGGATGTATTGCTTATACTCCCCTCCTGGTTCTACGCCAATTCGATCACCAACAATTCATTCCGCCAACAAAAGAGCTTACATAAGTAGATTTTGAATATAAAAGTCAAGGAAACAAAAGTAAGACGGGGAAAAAATTTTCAAGCCTAGAAACACTTGGTCATTCGTGAGGTAGACTTCAGTCCACTGATATAGCATGCCGATAAGGAGTATAAAAAGTGGTTTCAAGCTCGAGGAAAGAATGTGATAGTTCCAGAAATGAGTCATTCCTCTTATCAACCTCCGTCAAAAGATAGTCTTTGGGATTTTGAAACAGAACAATCTGTAAGAGACTTATTGAAGTTTGAGGAAATGGAAAAGAGTTTGGCAAAAGCAGAAGAGAAACAGAAACTAAAGGATGAGAACACATTGCTACTAGAGAAAATGAAGACGATGGAAGAAAGGGAGATGGTCGACAAATTGAAAAATGAAGTAGCCTATTATAAGGGAAAATGGTTTCTTATGGAGATAAGGCCGTTTCTTTGGAAAATGAAATACAAAAAGAACAAGACATTCATGGCCAACACATAGCTCACCTAGAAGAAGAGGCATAAGAGGCTAAAAGACAAAAACTAGAAGCAGAAGAAGGGAAAAAAGACAGATCGACAATGCGATGATTTAAGTTGGCAAGTTAATGACCTCCAATACCAAATAGATCAACTGAGAAAAGAGGTGGCTTTCAGAAGGGATGTAGATGTCTATTAGGGACAACAATACAACTCACTTGTTAGAAATTTACAAATAAGGGCATGTTTTTTGGAAGATGCCTTGGGTAGGAAGTATGGGTATCCTAACCAATTGTGGGGATTTCTCTTGCATCCCTCTTATGGGGACATGGGGATGTATTGCTTATACTCCCCTCCTGGTTCTACGCCAATTTGCTCACCAACAATTCCGCCAACAAAAGAGCTTACATAAGTAGATTTTGAATATAAAAGTCAAGGAAACAAAAGTAAGACGGAGAAAGAATTTTCAAGCCTAGAAACACTTGGTCATTCGTGAGGTAGACTTCAGTCCACTGATATAGCATGCCGATAAGGAGTATAAGAAGTGGTTTCAAGCTCGAGGAAAGAATGTGATAGTTCCAGAAATGAGTCATTCCTCTTATCAACCTCCGTCAAAAGATAGTCTTTGGGATTTTGAAACAGAACAATCTGTAAGAGACTTATTGAAGTTTGAGGAAATGGAAAAGAGTTTGGCAAAAGCAGAAGAGAAACAGAAACTAAAAGATGAGAACACATTGCTATTAGAGAAAATGAAGACGATGGAAGAAAGGGAGATGGTCGACAAATTGAAAAAAGAAGTAGCCTATTATAAGGGGAAATGGTTTCTAATGGAGATAGGGCCGTTTCTTTGGAAAATGAAATACAAAAAGAACAAGACATTCATGGCCAACACATAGCTCACCTAGAAGAAGAGGCACAAGAGGCTAAAAGACAAAAACTAGAAGCAGAAGAAGGGAAAAAAGACAGATCGACAATGCGATGATTTAAGTTGGCAAGTTAATGACCTCCAATACTAAATAGATCAACTGAGAAAAGAGGTGGCTTTCAGAAGGGATGTAGATGTCTATTGGGGACAACAATACAACTCACTTGTTAGAAATTTACAAATAAGGGCATAAATGTTGCACCAACAAGTCTCGACTGTGGAAATTCTTCAACTCCATGTTCATCATCTATTAAGGAACTTGAAAAGTTGTTAATGAAGTGTAAAGAAATGTTGAATGATGTATTTGGGACATAGTGCTAGTGTCAATATCCCTTAAATTTTCCATGTAACACCCTTATTGACATATCTGTCAATTGAGGCAAATCCTGTTATTTCCGCTCTAATATGGGGGATGCCTCCACACTTGATGTCTTCTGCAAATCTGATGCAGGGATATGATTCCAATTCAGCAATTCCTCTAACCACCCAACTAGTTGATGTTATGCATGCCATCTTGCAACCTTTCTCAGGCCTATTCTTTATACCTATGGAAGCTCCATTCAATCCAAATGAAAATCGAGGGAGCGTCTATACATACACTCATCCAATTACTCACCACGCTGCACAAAAAGCTTTAGGGGTATTTTCGTTAGGGAAAGGCAAGGAAAAATTGGAGAAAGAGAAGATGAAGGTAGAATCAATGGAGAAAAAATAGGCGCTTTTGGAAGAACAGATTAAGATGATGTAGGGATCAAGGGCATATGATCCAGTGGATATTGGGAAACTCTCTCTAACCTTAGAGATTATGCTCCTTAAGGATTTCAAAATGCCCAAATTCACACGATAATCCTCAGCTTCATCTGAAATCTTACTGCACCAAGATGTCTATTTAGGCAAAGAGGAAAAGTTTTTCATGCACTTTTTCCCAGAAAGTTTGACAGGTCCCGCTGTAGATTGGTACTGGCACTTGGACCATTTTAAGATTCACATATGGAGGGACTTGGCTGATGCTTTCTTGAAGCAGTATAGTTTTAATGACAACATTGCCCTTATTAGAGCTCAACTGGGAGCCATGAGAAAGGGAGAAAGGGAAAGCTTCAAGGAGTATGCACAAAAATGGAGAAATCTAGCTGCTCAAGCTCAACCTCCATTAATGGATTTTGAAACGGTCCATTATTTTGTGAATATTTTGAATTTCTTGTATGTTGAATTGATGGTGGCAAATGTCTATAGAGATTTCTTTGAAGTGATCAATGCTGGAGAGAGGGTGGAGGAGATGCATCGTGCTAGGAAATTTTCATTCTTGAAAGGTGAAAATAATAATAACAATTTGAGGAAGGGACAACCGTTTAAGAAAAAGGAAAGAGATGTAAGCTCTGTTCAAACACCTGTATCCTCACATTTTCCTCATTACGGAAGCCCATCTTACCAACTTTATCCTAACCCCCATACTCTTTTCAGGTCAATAATGTTTTACCACCCCAACCATACTATATACCTAGATCAGTTTTTGCACCATTCATTCCCAATTATCAATCTACCCCACAAAATGCATTTTCAAATAATCCAATGCCTAGACCACCAACTAGACCCAATTACTAAGGGTATAGAAATCAACCTCGTCCTCCTTTCAAAGATGAGCCTTTTCCTAATATCCCTATGTCAAAAGTTGAATTGTTCAGGCAACTATGTGAAGCCCATGCAATAGCTCCAAAACCTGTAACCCCCTTCCAACCACCATTTCCAAATTGGTATAACCTAAATCTTAAGTGTGACTATCATAGGGGTGCAGTAGGTCATTCCATCAAAGACTATCCCGCCTTCAAATACATAGAGGAGATAGGAGGTGGACTGAATGTAAATACAAATCATTTGTAAACACAAATCCTTTGCCTAATCATGACAGAAGGCCTGGAGTAAAAGTTGAATTGTTCAGGCAACTATGTGAAGCCCATGCAATAGCTTCAAAACCTGTAACCCCCTTCCAACCACCATTTCCAAATTGGTATAACCTAAATCTTAAGTGTGACTATCATAGGGGTGCAGTAGGTCATTCCATCAAAGACTATCCCGCCTTCAAATACACCGAGGAGATAGGAGGTGGACTGAATGTAAATACAAATCCTTTGTAAACACAAATCCTTTGCCTAATCATGACAGAAGGCCTGGAGTCAATGCCATTACTAGGGAGACGGAGGTAGTCAAAAAAATCACAAAAGTCAAAATGCCAATGAAGAAAGTGTGGGCAAGTTTGAAGTAAATGGGATGTGACTTGAAGGTTCTTTTTAGAGGAATAGAAATTGATGACAGGTTTGATAAGGGGCTATTCTTAAGGGGCTATTCTGCGAACATCATCAGAGTTGTGGCCATGATATAAAGGATTGCTGGGAATTCAAATGCAGGGTTTAAAAATTGATTTCTTTTGGGGTTCTAAGATTTGAGAAAAGAAGTGGTGCTATAAGAGAAAAAATTAATATGGCTGGAGAGGAATCACAAACTTTCAAGTCATATGTTCTTAAAGTTTTCTTAGGCCCACCTACGAATCAAGTGCAGCCAGACGTGGTTATACAAGTAGCAACCCTTTTTCCTTATGAGAGTAATTAAGTAGTGCCTTGGAATTATGGGGTAAGGGTAATGTCTACCCAAGATCAAAATTCAAAAAACTTTTCTGATAAAATAGACTAGAAATAGGAGAAAGAGACAAGTCTGATCACAAATGTTGTAGAAAGTGGAGGAATTACCAGAAGTGGGAAATGTTACACTTCAGAGGAGGTAGAGCGACAGCAAAAGGAGAGAGGGAAGGTTCTGAATGATGGAAGAGAATCGCTCCTAGCAAAGAAAGTAGATACCCAAGAGGTTGGTAATGAAGATGAGGAGTTTTTGAAAATAATGAAGCAAAGTGAATATGACATCGTGGAACAAATGAAGAAAACCCCTGCTCGCATTTCTTTGTTGTCACTCATCATGAGTTCAGAGTCCCATAGAAGAGCCTTGCGGAAGTTTTTAGATCAAGCTTATGTGCGGCCAAACATCACTGTAGAAAAATTTGGGGGTATGGTAAAGTTTATTCGGAATGTCAGTACTATTTTCTTCTCTGATGAAAATTTAATGCTTGGTATGAGTAATCATACTAAGGCACTTCACGTCACTCTCAACTGTGAAAGGTACATGGTGGCAAAAGTCCTAATTGGCAATGGGTCTGCACTAAACGTGCTTCCCTATTCAACCCTTGCACAATTGCCTGTTAACAGGTCCTTAATCCAAGACAGATGCATGGTAGTGAGAGCGTTTACTGGGACAAAAAGAGAAGTTCTTGGAGACATTTTGCTTCATCTGGAAATTGGGCCAGTCAGTTTGATGTCCATTTTCAAGTAATGGACATAGAACCGGCCTACACCATGCTTTTAGAGAGACCATGGATTCACACAACATGGGTAATTTCATCTACTCTTCATCAAAGGTTGAAATATATTAGCTACGAAAAAGTAATCACCGTCAAAGGAGAGGAGGAAATGTTGGTAACTAAACCCAACTCTTTGACATATGTGGAGACAACGGAAGAAGCCTTAGAAACTTCTTTTTAGTCTTTAGAGATAGCAGAAGGCAATATGAGGGAGATACAGAAAAAGAGAGATGTTAACCAAATAGTGTCTTAGATCATGTTGAAGAGTGGATTTCAGAAAGGCAAAGATTTAGGAGTTAACTTACAAGGCATCAGTGCTCCTATCTCGCTCCCAGAGAATGTCGGCAAACAGGGGTTGGGATATGAGCCCTTAGTTGAAGAGTCAGTGGTTTTGCAAGGAAATAGTCAAAAGGAAGAAGCAAGGAACATCCCTTATCTTCGAGAGACATTTCTTGAGTCAGCTGGAGTGATGTTTCCTCTTAGTGTGGCCAATCCTATATACATGGTGAACACTTTGGAGGGTCATCAAGAGAAGAGTTGCTGGATATGGCCCTACGACGAGAAAGAACAACTAATTAACTGGGAAATGGAACCATTGCTCAAGATTGTCTCAATTGAGTAGTAGTTGTTTTTGTCATTATTTTTCTTATGACCGAGGTCCAAAGTCATTTGTATTGGACCATATTTTATTTTGCATATTAATGCAGTATTTTAGTATGCAGTTTGAATTCAATTTTGTCTTATTCATTATCTTCTCAAGAGTTCATCATTTTTCTCTTTCTTGACACTAATCTCCATTTAATTAACTCTTGTTCAATTTTCTTTGAATGTTGTTCCCATGAGTCTTGACAATACGGATCTCTTATCCTAAGACCATGATTTGATTTATCCAGTGATTGATTCTTATGTTGAATTTGATACAGATGAATACAACTCCGATGAGAATATAGAACTTTCTGATAGATTTGCAAAGATGTTTGAGTCATATGAAAAAATAATAAGTCCCTACAATGAATAAGTATAGATAATAAACTTGGGTATCGAAGAAGAGAAGAGGGAATTAAAATATGTTGATAACCCAAAAAAAGAAGAAATGATTGTTTTATTCAAAGAATACTTAGATGTTTTTGCCTGGTCCTATCAAGACATGCCGGGTCTCGACCCCAGCATTGTATCTCACAAGATCCCATTGTATCCAAATTGAAAATTGATCAAACAAAAGTTGAGACAGATGAGACCAAAAATGTCTAGTAGGATAAAGGATGACGTGATCAAGTAAATAGAGGCTGGCTTCTTAGAAGTTACTACTTATCCTGAATGGGTCGTCAACATAGTTCCAGTATAGAAGAAAGATGGATGAGTAAGAATGTGCGTGGACTTTCGGGACCTGAACAGAGCCAGTCCTAAAGATGATTTCCCTTTGCCTCATAGAGATGTGTTGGTTGACAATACAACCAAAAATCACTGGTATTCATTTATGGATGGATACTCGGGATACAATCAAATTCTAATGGCTAAGGAAGACAAGGAAAAGACCACATTTATCACCCACTGGGGCACGTACTGTTATAGAGTAATGCCATTTGGGTTGAAAAATGTTGGGGTAACTTATCAGAGGGCTATGGTCACGCTATTTCATGTTATGATGCATAAGGAGATTAAAGTTTATGGGGATGATATGGTGGCTAAGTCAAAGGAGGGGGAAAGCCATGTGAACGTTCTCCAGAAGCTGTTTGAAAGATTAAGAAAGTACAAGTTGAGGTTAAATCCCTCCAAGTTCACTTTCGGTACAACAACTAGGAAGTGGTTGGGCTTTATTGTTAGCGGAAAAAAATGATTGAAGTGGATCTAGATAAAGCGAAAGCAATCTGAGAAATGCCACCTCCAAGGTGAGAAAAGGAAGTGCGTAGTTTCCTTAAAAGACTCAACTACATAGCCAGACTCATCTATAACCTCACCTATACCTATGAGCCTATTTTCAAGCTCCAAAGGAAGCATAACCTGGGTGAGTGGAACGAGCAGTGTCTGGAAGCTTTTGACAAGGTCAAAGAATATTTGCTTAATCCTCCGGTGCTTATGCCTCCAATCACGGGGAAACCTTTTATTTTGTATTTGACAGTGTTGCAAGAATCAATGGGAAGTGTGTTAGGGCAACACGATGAAGGAGGAAAGAAAGAGAGAGCAATTTATTACTTGAGCAAAAAGTTCACAGACTATGAGACAAGATATGCTCTCGTAGAGAAGACTTGTTGCATTTTAGTTTAGTTGACTACTAGGTTCCAACAGTACATGTTGTATCACACTACTTGGCTTATCTCTCGTATGGATCCAGTCAAATTTTATCTTCAAAAAACCCTATCTCTTAGGGCGGCTAGCAAAGTGGCAAATTGTCCTTTCGGAATATGACGTGGTGTACATGAAAAAAAAAGGCAGTAAAAGGAAGTGTGATTGCTGATCACCTGGCTGAAAGCCCTATTGATGATTACCAACCCATGAGGTTTGAATTTCTAGATGAAGATATTTTTGCAATAGAAGATGAGATTGGGATAGAAGAAGTTCGATGGAAGATGTACTTTGACGAGGCGGTCAATGTGTATGGAAAGGGGATAAGAGCTGTAATCGTATCGCCAAAAAAGAAGCAATTCTCGATAGCCATCAAATTAGGGTTTGATTGTACTAATAATGTAGTGAAGTATGAAGCTTGTGTGAGAGGCTTGCAGGCGGCTTTGGATTTAAAAATTGGCTTTTTAGATGTTCTTGGGGATTTTGTACTCATCATTTATCAAGTGAAAGGAGAATGACAAACTAGAGACCCGAAACTGATTCAATACCAAAAGTATTTGACACAGTTGATTGAGAAATTCGAGGATATCACTTTTTCTCAGTTAACTCGTGACAAAAATCAGTTTACTGATGCCTTGGCAACTTTAGCAGTGATGACCAAACTTGACTCTGGACTACTAGTGCAACCCATACAAGTGGAGCTAGGAGATGAACCTGCTTACTATTCAAATGTAGAGGAAGAACCCGATGGCTGACCTTAGTACCATGATATCGTGCAATATATCAAGTTCAGAAAGTATCCAACTGGTGCCAACGAAAATGACAAGAAGACTATTCGGCATATGTCGCTAGGTTTCTTTTTAAGCATAGAAGTCCTTTACAAAAGAAGTCATAATGGTGCATTCTTGCAATGTGTTGATGCAAAGGAAGCTAATAGTTTTTTGAGCGCTGTTCATGATGGAATATGTGCGACTCATGCAAACGGGCACATGATGGCTCGGAAAATTCTAAGAGCGGGCTATTATTGGATAACCATAGAAAGAGATTACATCAGTTACTCTAGAAAATGTCACAAATGTCAGATTTACGCAGATCGTATCAAAGCTCCACCATTTCCTCTTCATAATATGGTCACACCTTGGCCGTTTGCTATGTGGGGAGTCGATATCATCGGACCAATTAATCTGAAGGTTTCCAATGGACACCGTTTTATCCTAATAGCAATTGATTATTTCACAAAATGGATAGAAGTTGCTTCTTATGTGAAAGTCACCCAAAAAGTGGTGGCCAAATTTCTAAAGATGAACATCATTTGTCGATACAAACAACCTAAGAGGATCATCATGGATAATGGCTCAAATTTGAATGGTGCAGACATAAAGAAGTTGTGTGAGAAGTTTGTAATTAAACATCATAACTCTTCACCATACAGACCACAAATGAATGGAGCTGTTGAAGATGCCAATAAAAACATCAAGAAAATAGCTAAAAAGATGGTGGTAACCTATAAAGACTGGCACGAGACACTCTTTTATGCCTTGCATGCTTATCGCATGGTTGTGCGGTCTTCAACTGGGGCAACTCCCTATTCTCTGATGTATGGTATGGAAGCTGTCACTCCAATAGAAGTTGAGATCTTGTCGCTCAAAGTTTTAATGGAGACAGAATTAGAGAAATCCGATTAGACAAGAGTTAGATACGAACAGTTGAACATGATTGAGGAAAAAAGATTTACAGCAATTTGTCATGGTCCCTGTTGGCTTTTGAATTTTTTATCTCGAACTACGTGGGCTTTGATTCCTTTATAAGGATACGTAGGCACCTATTTTATAGGGCAAGTCCATCATCATAAAACCCACATGTTGGGGAAATTTGTCCTTTTGAAATGTTTTAATGATGCACCTCTTGTGGTTCGTTTTCCATGAAGTGTGTGGTCTTTCTCTTGAAATAAAAGAAGTTGATTCATTGAGTTGATTTCTTTCAGTTATATATTTTCTCCATGCTAAATTATTGAGTTATTATTATAAATAAAATGTGAGTGGATTTATCATAATGACAAATTCAATTTATTCTTGAAGAATTCTCTTTGACTTGGTTTCTAGATTCTAAGAATATAAAAAATTCTTGACTACAACAGGGTTCAGATAAAAAAAAAATAATATAAAAAAATGATGATGAGGTGAAGAGCAAGACCAAAAAAAAAGTAACAAGAAAGTAAAGAAAAAAGGATCAAATAACAAAGAAGTGAGTAGGTGATTCGATTGAAAACAATGTAATTTTTTCCTAAGAAAGAGATAAGAAGGTTAGTTTCTAAGAAATAAGAAGGATCAAAGACTACTACAAAAGAACCTCAAGACAAGTGGCCCGATTAAACAGACCAAGTTTTGATTGAACAAAGTTTTCCTCCATACACCAATCATGCATTACTGTGAATAAGCAGGTATTTGTTTCAGCTTGAGTTTTCCTTTCTCTTAAGAAGATTTTATTTTCTGTTAGCTCCCGGGTGAAAGATCTCAGTGCTTTTAAATTTCTGTCGGCTCCCGGGTAAAAGATCTCTGTGCTTTTAAATTCTTGTTGGCTCCCGAGTGAAAGATCTCGGTGCTTTTAAATTCTTGTTGGCTCCTAAGTGAAAGATCTTGGTACTTTTAAATTCTCGTTGGCTCCTGAGTGAAAGATCTCGGTGCTTTTGAATCCTATCGGCTCCCGAGTGAAAGATCTTGATGCTTTTAAATCCTGTCAGCTTTCGAGTGAAAGATCTTACTACTTTTAAATTTCTGTCGGCTCCCGGGTGAAAGATCTCGGTCCTTTTAAATTCTTGTTGACTCCTGAGTGAAAGATCTCGATGCTTTTAAATTTTTGTCGGCTCCCAGGTGAAAGATCTCGGTGCTTTTAAATTTTGTTGGCTCCCGAGTGAAAGATTTCGATGCTTTTAAATTCATGTGGGAACCTAAATGAAAGATTTCGTTGCTGTTAAATTCTGTCGATTCTTGGGTCAAAGATTTTAGTGGTTTTGAATTTTTGAGGTGCTCTGAACAAAATACTTATCTTTTTGTCTTTACATGTTTCTTATACTAAAACACGACAAGCAATAGCTGAGTTTGTTTTATCTATAAGAAAGCATGTAAAGAGGGGCAATTGTAGACACCGTATTTTGTGTGAGTCTTTTGATAGTTAAAAATATAATTAAGAAAAATTGAAGATAAATTTAAATTTTTAATTATTATTATTTTTATTTGTTTGGGCTTTTAAAAATAAAAAAAAAAAAACCTAAGCCTAATTCATTGTCTCATTAAGCCCATTTTTATTTAAGCCCACTTGGCCCATTTTTGTTATTTTTCTTAATTATGTAAATAATGGATAAAACATATAAATATATTTTGTTAATTTATTTTTGGCATCATTGGATCTAAAGGAACCAGTAAGAGAGCAAGGAATGAATTTCCTTCTCTCTCCATTGGTCCAATCTTTGATTTTTTGTTTCTTTTAATTGAATAACTAAGTATTTAAGTAAAGAAAAGTAAATAAAAAGAGAAATAGGATGATGGGTGGTAGTTATCATAGGGGTAGATTTGGAAGCAAGGGCTAGGAGAGAAAAATATCTTGGAAAGGTGGAGAGCAACGTTAGAAGGCAGTTAAGAAAAGAGTGATACGAATAGAAGAAGGGTGGGCATTTTGCAGAGGATACAACAGAGCAAAGGTGAAAGCAAAAACATTTCCTTTGGGAGAGAGCAAGGAAAGCAGAGAAAGAAAGGGAGAGTGAGAAATAATGCCTGAGGAAGAGAGTGAAAGAGACTGAATAGAAGAAGGGGGAACGGAGCATTCGCTAGAGCAAAAGCAAGAGAAGGAACAGTTTCCTTTTAGGTGTGATTCTTTTTCCTTTTCTCTTTGATTTAAAGTTTTAGGGAGTTGATTATTCTATCATTTGATTAACTTTTAGTTTATGATGCTAGGCATAGAAAATGACATTCTCGGCCTTGTGATTTTCGCTGTTACTGCTGTGCTATTTTGATACCCCTATCTTGTGTTTATCTGAGCAAGTGAGAATGTTTGTTCTTCCACTTGCCAAGTGAGAATTGGTCCCCACTGGCAGTGCTTAGATTTTTTCTTTCATGACTAAGAGATCCATGCACTTTGGCATTTTTCCGCACAATGTTTTAGCATGAATAGCATTCTGTTTTGGTGCATATTTGGCGAACTGTTTTGGGTTAAATCACTCATTGTTATGCACTTTGGCTGGTTGCTGTCCCAAGGTTGGATTAAGAGTTTGTTCAGATGCTTTTATTTTTGTTGTCTTGACTGATCTTAAGACCATTTCTGGTCTATTTTTCTTTGCTGTTTCTGTATCTCTTGAAGACTGTTTTATGCCTTTTATTTGGATATTTTGAATATGTTCTTTGACAAATGCACCCCGTCTTGAGACTCACAAAGTTTTGTACCAGTTGTTTGCCTATTCTTGGGGTTTCGTGCAAACATCTCATAGTCAATAAAAGTGTAACTAGTTGATCCTACTTGGAAATATGTTGGGGTTGGTTTCATTTAATTTCTTTGATTCAATTTTTTTTTTTTTGTTTGTGTTTGGTTTGCATAAATGATATCTTTAGATTTACTTTATTTTTCAGTATGTATAAATTATTAAGCATTTTTTGGGAATTTGCTAGAAGTTAAGTTGATGTGTATATTTGAAGAGTTTGATGTTAAATATGCTATTCATACATATGGATATTCTTACATGTTATGGGGTGGAACTGTTTTTTGGGGGGTTTATTTTAGCTTGTTGTCCCTGTTGTTGCTATATCTTTCCACATGTCTGATTTCATTTGCTTTGGAGTTTTCATTTTTGAAATATTGACATTAAGGAACTTCATTCGTCCCTTATGCATCCATGTGATTTTGCTTTGTTTTGGCATGCCACCAATATATATAAGTATCATGTTGTGCTAAATTGGTTTACAAGATATGTTAGTAGACCCATTCATATGTTTTGTTAGAGTTTGGCTGACTATTTGGTTGCATGTTTACATGATTGTCATTTTAGAGCTTGTTAAAGTTCTGATTTCAAGTATTTTCGGGTCTGTCTGACAGCTTTGGTAGTAGGCAGTATTTGATTTGTTTCTGGAGCTTCAGTGCTCCAAATTAAGTGATGTTGATCTCATTAGAACCATGAGATGCATTTCTTCAATGTGTAAATTTTTAAGATTTTTTGCATGGTTATTTTTCTGCCAGTTTGCATGGAAATTTTGCTGTTTTTCTGAGTTGTCAGGTCTGTTGTTCTTCTCTGGCAGTACTCAATGTTTGATTTATTTCTGGAGCTACAGAGCTTTGATTTTAGCATTGTTGATCTCATTAGAACCGGGAGACACGTATCTTCATTTTGTGTATTTTTTCATATTTTTTCCATGTGTACTTTGACCCCAGCTCGCATTTAAATTTGGATTTTATTTTTGCTTTGTCAGTTTAGTTGATTTTCTCTGACAGCAGGTAGTTTTTGATTCTTTCTAGAGCTATAGAGCGCCAATTTAAGTGTTTCTTGTTTCTTTGGAACCATAAGATGTCTATATTGTATTTGTGAAATTTTCATAATTTTTTCATTTCTTGTCGATTGTTTAAAGTTTTGTTCGGGATTTATTACTTACATTTTTTTTTTACTGTTTTAGAAGCTATTCACTAGGTTAGTTCTCATGCATTGTGTGCACTATTCCAAGGGGTGTTTAGGGTTTGAATGTGCATTTTTGGTGGATTTTGTGCTATTCCCTTTGAGGCATGTGGAGATTAAATGGGTAGGTCAATTAGATAGATTTCTTTTGAGTCTTGCCTAACCTGTGTTTTGGTGTATTCATGACTATCCTCAAATACAACTCATGGTAGTTATGAGTGTGAGCAAATCGGAAGGCCCAACCGGAAGATACCTAGCTGCAAGCTTGGAGCAAGAATGTTTTTGTATTTATCTTTTTTATTTTTATTTATTTATTTCTTGATGTAAATTAATATTTCTCAGTATTTAGATTTTGAGACAAGTTTTGTAATATTTAAAATCATGCATTTGCATTACATGTAGAAAATATATTTGTGTCGCATAGTATCCGCATGCCCATTCACTTATCATGGGAGGAAAGGGTGAGTCAATCCTATATGGGATGTCTTTCTCTATCTGATCTAGGTGAAGGTAGCGCCACCCTGGACGGTCGCTTCATACAATGAAGAGGTGGAAGGATTTAGGTCCCTATAGATAATTCATGCATTGCGCGTTTAATTTCTTTGTTTTTATTTTCATTAGATATTCTTGTAACAATTTATTATTCTGGGGTAAATAAAATGTACATTTTTGGCCATATTCTGTTCGCACAACTAATTTTGGGTAACCGTCTTTAGACGGATGCTGTAGGGTGCTTAACACCTTCCCCGCAACATAAATAGACTCCCGAACCCTCTCTGGTTTGCAGATCGTTATTTGTTTTATTTATTTTTATTTAAAAAAAAAGGTTTTCTAATTGTTCCCTATTTTTCCTAATACAATTGGTGACGACTCCAAGTTTTCTTTTGAAAACTAGTCTTTTTATTTAAGTCTGCCATCCACTTCGTAGGGACCTTTGGGTACATTGTGACAGTTTGGCGACTCCACTGGGGACTGTTAGAGAGTCAAGCCTAGAAAATCAGTTGTGCGAACTTAATATGGCCTTGTTTATTTTCTTTACCCCTAAAATTTCTTTTGTTTTGTCTTTTGTCTTTTTTATGATTAGTTCTGCTTTCGATTATGTTATTCATTTATTTTTCGCATTTGTAGATAGCTGATTACTGTTGCATATTTCTTGTGTTTTATTGCAGTTGGGTAGTTTATGGTAGATGTAGGTTGAGGTTTGTATATCTCTCCCGCACACACTGTGCACTAACACTGTAACCCTGCACACTACTCATGGGCTCTGTACCCGAACTATTTTAAACTTAGGATTAGAAGGGAGCCTAGAGTTATTACCGGGAGGTTTATCCTTCGGTGGTTTACACGAAAGCTTTCACTTAGATTGTGGATCATCTTGCTGATTTGGGTAAGCAGAGGGGTTATCCCCTTGTGAACCAGGTTTGTAAGGTGTGATCTCCACCATTTTGGTGGGGGCAATCTGCAGTACCTTGGACTTTTACGATATTAGCACTCATCACCAAACCATGCACATAATTTGACTATAGATGTTGTCCGATTCAGGATAGACCTTGGCCATTAAGCTAGAAATCCTAAACCTAAGGCTGATCCTTTCATAAGACATGGGGAGAAGCATTCTTCTTCTTAGGTGTTTACATATTTTTGGTCTTATTTTATTTATTTCATTCTGATGATTCTTTCCGCTTTGCTTAAATTCTTAGGGAATGATATTGAGAGATAAATTGTTAACATGGCTAAACAAGATTCAACTTTTTCACATCCTTCTAAAGCATTCATGA
>QAOA01003240.1:0-15039 GCA_003255065.1 Cercis canadensis | reverse complement strand
AATTCTTTTACAAACGAAGTGTGAACTGCAATTATTTGTCTTCTTCGTTTACGATATGTAACTTAATAAATATACTACTCTTGAAATGGAAGAGTATCTTATTATTATTTACTTGCACAGGCTCCACCAGCATTTTTTGCATGCAAAACAGAAGTTTTAGAAAATTTTCATTGAAGCCCACGGTGTGCTAAGTCAAGTGAAGAGATGGAAGTAACTTCCTTCTTCAACAATTTCAGAAACTAAACCAACAAGATAGGGAATAAACACAAAAAGACTCAGGCTTTTTTGCATGCATGCAACTTCCAAGCAACAAAAAAGAGTAAAAAGAGAACACCAACGATTTCTCTCCCGAATACTGAAATTTCAACAATTATCATAAATTTCAGCAGAACACCAACTGCAACTGTTCAAGAAAAGAAAAGAAAAAGAAATTCAACACAAGCAACTGCATAATTAGTTAATTAGTCAACTACTCTAGAAATGAAAAGAAAAAGATGATAGAGATAGTAGTGCAACCAACTTCTAAATTATTGTATTGCATTCAAATTTCGAAATACTGTTATACATCTAGGATTTTCATTACACTTATCTCATTGTAATCTATTGTAATCTCTTGCTGTATATATATAGCTACAGAATATCAATGAAAATGGGCTTCTCTTTCACTATTTTTCTACTGTTTCTATATGGTATTAGAGCTGTTTGTTTAACGGCACTATTTTTTTCTCCAAATGGCCAACGTCTCTGACTCAGCCTCTTCTGCTGCCTCACCCATTCTCACCTCCCCCATTGTTCATCATCCTAGCATCACCCTTGTCTCTTTCACTTATGCACACATTCCTCTCAAACTTAATCAACACAATTATTCCTCATGGTGCATTCTTATTGATGCCCTTTTCTATGGTCATGACTTAATGCCATATCTTGATGGGTCTCGTCCTTGTCCTCCAGCCACTATAACTTCTCAAGGCATTGTCCTTCCAAACCCCGAATACACCATTTCGACAAGACAAAATAAATTTATCCTTCATGCCATTATGTCTTCTCTTGAACCCGATGTGTTAAATTTACTAGGCAACCCCAAAACTTCCCAAGATGCTTGGGATCACCTCAAGACCTTGTTTGCTAGCCAATCTAGATCATGTCTCATGTCCCTCAAAGAAAAACTCTCTACCGCCACCAAAGGCAATCAATCAGTCAGAACCTACCTTCAACATCTTAAAAATTTGGCTAATGAGATTGCCCTCATTTCATCTCATGTTGATGATCTTGATCTTGTTATTTATGCTCTTAATGGTCTTGGGTCTAATTTTAAAGAAATTTCTGGTCCTTTGCGTGCTAAAGACACTCCCATTTCCTTTCTTGAACTTCATGACAAGCTTGTGGATTTTGAAACCTACATAAAAAAAGATGACACTCTCACAACCATTGCCCCTCTCACAGCCCATGTTGCTAAAAAACATGCCACCACGTCCTTCAAAAAATGCCACACCTCATACCAACAAAAACCGCTGCTTCCTACTCCTTCTCCCTCGGATTTTCCAGCCACACTTACATGCCAACTTTGCTCTAAACTTGGTCATAGTGCCTTTCGCTGCTACAAGTTCTTTCCTCACCTAAAACCCAAACAATCTCCTCAAGCCAATTTTACCATGTCTCAACCGCCTCTTAACCCACAACCATGATTTCTTGACACCGGTGCCTCCCATCATGTCACTAGTGACTCCAATGCTCAATATAATAAGACCGAGTATCACGGCCCTGACCACATGATGGTAGGAAACGGTGAAGGTTTGTTGATTTCACATCTTGGCTCCTCTTGACTTCAATCTCCTACTTCCACTTTTCATCTTCATGATGTGCATTGTGTGCCTTCCATGAAACAAAATTTAATCTTTGTTTCACAATTTTGCAAAACTAATAATGCTTGCATAGAATTCTTACCCTCTTCTTTTATTGTGAAGGATCTTCGTACAGGGGCGTGTCTTCTTCGAGGCCCGAGTAACCACCACACGTATCCTCTTCCAGTCACTGTGTCTCGGCCTCCTTCAGCTCCTCATGCTCTCTCCCTTCAACGTGTCTCCTCTTCTCCTTCTCTTTGGCATCATCGGTTGGGCCATCCTCATTCAAAAGTGCTTCACCATCTTGTTGCCAAATTCCAGCTTTCTATTTCTAAGGATTTTGTTGATTGTGTTTCTTGTTCTTGTAATAAAAGCCATAAGCTACCTTTTGCTTCTTCTAGTGTACGAACTACCAAACCATTACAGTACATTTATGCTTATGTATGGGGTCCAACTCCACAAGTTTCTCTTGATAAATATAAATTTTATGTTATTTTTGTTGATCATTTTATGCGTTATTCTTGGCTATACCCTCTAAAACACAAATATGATGTGTTCCCTGTTTTCCTTCAATTCAAGAAATTAGTGGAATCATTTTTCACACACCTATTTGTTGTTTTCATTCCGATAATGGAGGCGAATTTCTTAAATTAAAATCATTTTTTGCTTCCAATGGAATATCCTTCTTCACTACCCCTCCCTACACCCCTGAACGTAATGGCATTGCTGAACGAAAGCATCGCCACATAGTTGAAATAGGGTTGGCCTTACTTCATCACACCTCTCTCCCTGTATCCTATTGGTCTTTTGCTTTTCAAACGGCTAATTACCTCATTAATCGTCTCCCTACACCCATTCTTAGTATGCTCTCCCCATTTCAAAAATTATTTAATCAATCTCCTCACTACTCCAACTTTAAAGCCTTTGGGTGTTTGTGTTATCTGTGGCTTAGACCTTACTCTCCAGACAAACTTCACCCATGTTCTTCTCCATGCATTTTCTTAGGCTATTCTACTAATAAGCATGCCTATATTTGTTTTGACTTTGTCAATTCTAAATATTATGTTTCTTGACATGCGAAATTTATAGAAGACTCCTACCCATTTAAATCACCTTTATCTTCTTCTACTCCTTCTCCATCTCCTCTTTCCTCACTTCCTATATCTCATTATTATGTCCCTATTTCCCCTTCTTCCTTTTCAAATATTCCAATCTCCTCTCTCATCCCACTCCAACACTTCTTTATCTTCTCCTTTTATCTCCCCAAATATCAATACTCCTTCTTCTTCTATTCCACCAAATCCCACCTCTATTTTCGCACCTACCCTTTCTCTTGATAATCCTGGCCTATTATCTTCACATCCCACCATCCCACCATCCCACTCCCACCCACTTCTACTTCAAATTCTCTCTCTCCCATCCTAACCAATCCTACTACCACCTCACACCTACACTCTAGCCCTACTTCCCCCCTTCCCTCACGTTTCTTCACTTAACCACACAGATACCTCCTCTTCCTTTCCCACTAATGCATCCATACCTTCCCAAACCAATCCTCATGTCTCTCCCAATCAAATAATCACAGGATCCAAAAATAACATTTTCAAACCCAAAATTCCTTTCACGTTAACCACCACCAAACACCCAAGTTCTTCCAGTATTGAACCCTCATGTCTTACCCAGGCTTTAAAATCCCAAGATTGGCATTTGGCTATGTCACTGGAGTTTGATGTCCTCCTTCGTAATGGTACTTGGTCTCTAGTTCCTAAACCACCATCTGCTAACCTTATTGGCTGTAAATGGGTTTACAGGGTGAAATGCCTTCCTTCTGGAGAAATAGAGCGCTACAAGGCGCGTCTTGTTGCCAAAGGTTTTTCTCAACAACCTGGTCTTGACTACAAGGAGACTTTCAGTCCTGTAGTTAAGCCCCAAACTATCAAATCAGTGCTTACCATTGCTCTTCATCATCACTGGCCTCTCAAGCATATGGATGTAAACAATGCATTCCTTCAGGGAACTTTGCAAGATGACATCTATATGAGTCAACCTCCTGGTCACATAGATTCTACGCATCCTGATTATGTGTGTAAATTGCACAAAGCCATTTATGGCTTAAAGCAAGCACCCAGGGCATGGTACACTGAGCTAGCTTGGTTTCTCCTCTATTTTGGCTTCAAAAATTCCATGGCTGATGGCTCATTGTTTATTTATAAGTCTCATGGTGTAATTGCTTACTTCTTAGTCTATGTTGATGACTTATTGCTCACTGGAAAATGATACTTGTTTTCTAAACAAGTTTTGCAGTGCTCCTGCTCATCGCTTCTCTTTTAAAGACCTTGGTTAGCCATCTTACTTTCTTGGTATTGAATTTGTTCACCACAGTAATGGGTTGTTTCTTTCTCAAAATAAATATATTAGAGATCTCCTGAACAAGCATGACATGAGTGGCGCAAAAGGTACAACAACACCTATGTCTACCTCGGTTTCTCTCAAAGTTGATGATGGTTCCTCACCAGTTGATGCTACTGTATATCGTAGCATGGTTGGGGCCTTACAATATTTATCTATCACACGGCCAGACATTGGTTATGTTGTAAACAAGTGTTCTTAATTCATGCATCGCCCTACCTACACTCACCTCCAAGCTATTAAACGTATTCTCAGGTATCTCAAGGCCACTATTAATTCCGGTCTTCATCTCACCTCCAATTCCCCTTTGCACTTACATCCTTACTTCGATGCTGATTGGGCAGGAAATCCAAATGACCGCATGTCTACCTCTGGCTATCTTGTTTTCATGGGGTCTAATGTTATTTCTTGGTCTTCCAAGAAACAACGTTCTATTGCACGCTCATCTACTGAGATCGAGTATCAAGCTGTTGCCTCCACCACTACTGAAATAGCTTGGTTACTAAACTTACTACAGGACCTAGGTATTTCTACTTCTCAAGCCCTTGTCATTTATTGTGACAATATTGGTGTCACATATCTATGTGCCAATCCTGTGTTTCATTCCAGGATGAAACACATAGCTCTTGACTACCACTTTGTTAGGGAACGTGTTTCTTCAAATCAGTTAAGAGTGCAACATGTCTCCACCAAAGATCAGCTGGCGGATATCCTAACCAAACCACTGCCTACATCTCAATTTTGTGCATTAAGGTTCAAGATTGGTGTTCTTGACAGAACGCCATTTTTGCGGGGGCGTGATAGAGATAGTAATGCAACCAACTCCTAAATTATTGTATTGCATTCAAATTTCGAAATACTGTTATACATCTAGGGTTTTCATTAGACTTATCTCATTGTAATCTATTGTTATCTCCTGTTGTATATATATAGCTACAGAATATCAATGAAAATGGGCTTCTCTTTCACTAGTTTTCTACTATTTCTATAAAAGACAAAGAAGAAAGCACAACAATTACAACCAGAAAGCTTGAAGAAAGCACAAGCAACTGCTCCAGAAATTTAGCACACCCAAAACAAACTAGTTCGTACCAGAAAACAACCAGCAAAACCCAGAAAAAATTACCAACACAATCAATGAAAAAACCACCGAGGCAATCAATGAAAAATAGTAAATTTTGGAAGTGCCTTACTGTTTCAACTGCTGGTTGTGGGTGAGGCTGTGAGGGTGAAGAAAGCCTGAAGAGAGCAGCAGCAAGCAGAAGGATGAGTCCATGAGGGTGAGGCCGTGAGGGGGAAGAGCTTCAATTTTAGTGAGGGAGGAAGAGAATTGGGGAAAAATTGAAGGAACGGTTCAAAGGGGAGTGTTTCACGTTGAGGGTTTCAATTTCAAAATGTAAAACGACACCATTTCAGTAGAAAAACAAAAAAAAAAGGCATATTTTGTGAACCGGCCGGTTATTGAAAATCGGTACCAGTTCACACTGGTTTGTACCATTTTTCATCAGTTAAACCGCCCTACCGGTTATACCCTTTGAACCTAACCATTTTTTGAATTGGGTACTGGTCCGGTCCGATTTTTAAAACCTTGGTACAAACAATGGTATTTTGTATTATTTTCACTTTTGTGATTGATATTTTGCTAGTTACTAACTAATTCATTAGTGAATTATTTCTTCACCAACTTGTGGAACTATATCAAAGACTGAACCAAGCATGCAAATTCTTAGACATTATATACCAAACTCAAAAAGCTTCAAAGCAAACAATATAATTTTCCCATCCGCAGTTTCCCTTGCCTTTAATTATTTATTTTTTATCTACAGTTCCCTTTTGTTTGGAGCTTCGACTGTCTATAGTATAATTTTGCTTACTCTATCCCATAAATATCATGCCAAATGCATTTCAGCCAAATGTGTTGTGGATATATGTTAAATCAGAAACACCATTACATAAAATCCAAATTGAACTACAAAATTAGCTACATTAGGACAAAAAAGAAAAAGAACAATANAAAAAAAAAAAAAAAAGACTCAGCTAAGTTTAAGATGTGGCCTATAGTCATAGCAAAATAAAGATATGGCCTATGGGTTTCAAGCTGATTTAGGGAAGAAAAAAATTAATAGGTGTAGCTCATCTTAGTTAAGAAAAAATACTGACTGTCAACATGCATATTTGCTCAATTAATATGCAGTGCATCCTATCTTTGAGCTAGAGAAACAAACCTCTTAAATTTTTTAAGGGTGTTGGTGTTTCATGTACAATCACAAACCTTGGTTGTCGCCTTTTCGATGCATCGGATTTCTTAAGGAAGGTCATAGTGAAAGATGAGGGAGTAATGAATAAGCAGTGTATTTATATGGTAAAGATATGTATCAAACATTCTGTAATAATATTGAGTTAGCTATATTATGAGGTAAATCAAGAGTAAAAAAAAGAGTACTTATGATATATATGAGAAAACTGAGTTATACAGATTGACTATATGAGATTGAGAGTCACGCAGAACTGCAGGCAAGAATGAGGATTTTGAGTATTTCATGAAGTTAGAGGTGGGGAAATGGGCCAGGCCCAGTGGACTGGCCCGTTTTAGCCCGAAAACAAAAAAAGTAGGGCTGGGTTCCTATTTCACCAGCACGAATAAAAACTGGCCAATTTGGCCCAGCCCGTTTTGGCCCGCAGCCCATCCAGGTTTGGGCCGGGCTGGCCTTTTTTTTTTTGTTGCCAAATCAGTATATATTTTNAGAGAACTGAGTTATGCAGATCGACTATATGAGATTGAGAGTCACGCAGAACTGCAGGCAAGAATGAAGATTTTGAGTATTCCATGAAGCTACCATATCTAAAGACTAAAACCAAATGTGTTAAACGAGCTAAACAGTGATTATTTCAATGATAATAATACATAACAACATTTTTTACTTTGCCTATGTTGAGGAGCAGGTTAGTACATGTGAGGTAAGAAGTCCGGTGTTCAAGTGATGATATCTGCACAAATAGTATGCCTGAGCTTAGGCCATGTGTGGTAACGCTCGGATTCTGATGCCCAAGTTAGTGGTTGTGCCAAGTTGGTAAGGTGCAATAAGGGTTTGTAGAAAGTATACATATATGTGAGAAAATGCTAATTATAGAGAGGTAAATGGTACAATAGTCATTTTGCTCTTGAGGCTAACTTGAACTTGATATTTTTGGGTTTGATTAGGCCTTAGGGTATTATGGATTAATATTGAGTAATTATGCTCTTCTCTTCTTTTAACTATCCTTCTCCTTAGATGGAGGCAACAAAGCTTTATTGAGACCAAAATATATGAAATAATCAAATATATAGTTTAAAAAAAATTCTTGGAAAACAGAGAGAAAGGGAAAAGAAAATGTCTTCACATTCTTTATTCATTTCTCTTACTGCAGCTCATACACATTCTGTTAGAATGGAAAGCAGAGTCAAAGTCTAACTTCTGTATTTTGTTGACTGATGCAACTTTCTCACATTATATACTCTTCAAATACATCTTACACACACTAACTTACCGGAATCTCGTAGAAGTGCGGTTATTTTGACATGTTCTTTCTGTCTTTCTATTCATTTCATTTACTTCGATAGTCAGTCTCATTATATTATTCTATTCTTGATGTTAACTTTTCCATGTTTTCTTTCAGCCACAGCTAGCAAGGATTTTGTTTAAGTTTTACAAAGTTACAGGGTTATTGATGATATCTTGACAGCACTGACTTGATCTCCATAAGGGGACTTAACCTGACCTCCACCCACCAACCTTCACCCAATCTAGACTTCCTTTGCAGGTCCTTAAGCTAGTACCAGGGAGACTTCCAGGTTGGTGATTGACTCAGTATAGACTCGGATACCAATCTTGGATAACAACAGTATCAAATTGTACAGAGTTGGAAGTAATATGAGTATAAGGAATATGTAAGTAGCATACTCTATAATTTATCAGCGTTCAATTCTCATCAAATATTTATAATCTCCAATATATATAGCTTGTTAGTTATATATTGGCCTTACATCTCATAGTAACTGGAACATGAAATTCTCATAACCACCTTATTCATAGAACTAACTTACTAATAGTCATTTATTACTATCATCTCTTTAGCCTATCATATATTTTTTAAGTGGAGGAGGCTTCCTAATCATAGTTGCTTGCTCAAAGGAATAAGCGATTTCGATCAGTTTTGACTCTGAACCTTTCAGTCCTCCAAACAAAATCCCAAACGGTCCATTTTTGCCATACCCTGCTGGCACAGTTACTCCTGGATAACCTCCAATTGCAAGTACATGAGCAAAACGATAACTAGGCACAACTACTGCATCTAGTTTATTCTCTTCATTATTTTCTCAAAACCAGTTTTGGACAATGTTTCTAAAGTCAGTAGTGCTGCTTTCTCTTTTTCTCCAATTCCGTTTGTCTTTTGGGCTAGCAAAAATAGTTATTGGCCATACTCCAGTCTCTCCTGCAATTGCAGTACCACAGTGGAGTTAGTAATACACATATATTAATCATGACCAAATATATCACAAGTTCAAACTAGTTTCTGCTCTCATACTCACTAATTTGGGGTTTCTCTTGTTGAAGGCTATCACATCTGCACCGGGGAAACAACTAAGTCTTTAAGGTAAGCATTTAAGGATAGTTTTAATTCAGTTTTCAGTGCAGTGCCTTCACTAGGATCAGCAAAGATTTTGACAAGATCTAGTTCCAAATTGCCAACCAGAACTGAACCCTTTTAACTAAATTTGGGGAAAGTACATGCAACTTTTTGTATCAATTCACTAGAACTAAATATTGAAATACACGTATTTAGACAGTGATTTTCATTACCCTAAAGTCTTCAGGTGTTTCTCAAAAGTTTCCTTTTGGAAAGTGTCATTGCCAAGGAAACCTTCTATCGCAGCTCCCACTATCCCTAATCTTTTTCCTCTTAGTCTATCAATTTTAAGAAATTGGCCGTAACCAACTTTGGGGATATACTGTGATGCTTCAATTGTTGCCTTATCCCTAGCATCAATGCCAGCAACAGCTTCAAGGACATAGGCAGCATCTGATACAGTCCTGCAAATTGGTCTGTGCCATCCCACACCATGATACACATTTCACTTGTAAAAGCATCACAAAGTGATGTTCCTCTGGCAAAAGGTGCATAATGTTTTGTAACTGTTTGTAGTCAAAATTGACTTACCCAACCGGCAACCGAGTTTTGTCTGGCGGAGACTGGAACTACCCCTGCTCTGCTGGTGAGACCAACAGTTGGTTTGATTCCCACTACAGAATTAGTTTCTGAAGGACATAAAATGGAGCCATCAGTCTCTGTGCCAAGAGTTACTGCTGCCAAATTTGCTGCTACTGATATTGCTGATCCGCTACTAGATCCACAAGGATCACCTTGTGTGTATGGATTCTGCACAGAAATGACATGGAGTAAGTACACTGGGAAATTTAGAATCATCATAAGTTAAAACAACATATTTAATCAGAGCTATACCGAGGCGTGCGAAAATAGAAAGAAATATGCATATAGCATCTCTCATCTTCATCTTATATCCAACTCCACATGTAAGACCATTTTGCCTTTTTATTTTTCCCCCTCGTGTCTTTCTCTTTTCCACTTTTCTTGTTTGTTCTATAATTAAAGAGGTCAGTGATGGTAGTTTGTTTCTTTTCTTTAGTAAGGTACATGTGTCTTGTCCAGATTGCATGATACAAGCAGAGAATAGATTGGTTTAGTATGCCTAGCCTGGAAGTAACAGAACAAGTATGTCTCTCTTCTCATATGTGTAATAGCAGCAAGATATACAAGGAAAAAGCTGTCAGCTGTAAGATTATTTTGATTTCACAATATCTGAAGCATGTATATGATTCACATTCATATATAACTTTGAGCTTTAAAGATACTAAGTGGACTGCTTTCTGTCTATGAGACTACACTAAATTGAACTTAGGAAAGAAAATTTCACATAATCTAGGGGACCACATTGCTTATTGAAGTATGAACAAGTTTTAGCTCTAAGGATACCAAGTGAACTACGTCCTGTCTAAGACTCTATAGGAAATTGAAGCCAAGCAAGGAAATTCTACACAATCTAGAAGTTTGAGCTAAGAGGCTATGTAAAATTGAAACTAGGAAAGGAAATTCCACATAATATGAAGACCACATTGCTTATTGAAGTATAAACAAGAAATTTACCTTTCCTTGTCCACCTCTGGCACTCCAACCAGGGGGTGCGTTATTAGACCTAAAGTAAGACCACTCACTCAAGTTGGCCTTTCCCAATATGATAGCTCCAATTTCCTCAACCTTTTAACAACCCCTGCATCTCTAGGCACCACAGAGCCCAGCAATGCAAATGAACCTGCCATGGTGTTGAGCTTATCCTTAGTTGCGATGTTATCCTTGAGCAAAATGGGTATTCCATGCAACTTAGACAAAGAGTGAGGTGCCTTAGCCTTGCGCTCTTGGTCAGCTCTATCGACTTGGGCTAGTGCATTTGGGTTTACCTCTATCACACCCTTAAGAACTGGATTTCGCCTCTCGATTTCTTTGAGATAGAACTCAACCAGTTGCCTAGAGGTTAGTTGGTTACTCTTGAAAGCAAGTTGCAGATCAAGCACGGTGGCTTCTCTGATTGATAGCTCCTTGCCTAAGGTTGTGGGTATTATTCTAGATGACAATGTGGCTACAAGGATTAACAAAAGAAGGAATGAGAAGGAAGGGATGCTGAGTATTAAATTGGAAGCCATAGAGGGAAAGAGAAGCTGACTTACTTTTCAGTCAAGCATATCTTCGAACACTTGTAGTGCCATATCTTTTTATAGCTCTCAAAAATGGAAAGGAAGCAAAGTTGTTACAGTCTAAATTTTATTGAGCCATCACTTATACTTTTTTTGTGCAGATCATAGCTTTCAGAAATGCAAGTAGGGGTGTAATCGCTCTGGTTTACACCTTAAACCAACACCGAACTGACCAAATCATATGGTTCGGTTCGTTTTTTCAAATTTTTGAAAGTAAAATCGAACCAGACCAGTTCGATTCGATCAGTTGCCTACAAAATCTGTTCAAGCCATTTTTTCAAATTTGAACAAGAAGAAAGCCAAAAACTGAACTGGTTTTAGTNTTTTAGTCATTTCATAAAATTAAAAAAAAAAACTTCAAAATAACCAAAACGACGTCGTTTTAGCCTACTTAGTTCAGTCGATTTATTTTTGGTTTTCTTTCATTGAAATTGAGAACCGAACTGATCCCCTCAATTTTTTAGAAAATAAAACCGAGAACAAGACCGACACTCACGGTCTGGTTTGGTTTTTCCCGATTCAGTTCGGTTCGGTCGGTTTGACCAATTTGATCGATTTTGCTTACACCCCTAGTGCAAAGGAAGCAACAATTCAATCCTGAAACTGTTTTAGATTAGTGAGGAGGAAAAAAATCTCAACGATACAAAAAATGAAAAGTATACCGAATTAAATTTAGATTATGTCAGTGTGACAATGTGACTTTAACTTGTGTACTGATAGCATTACTCTTCTATCATTATCATCAAAACCCACTTCAATAATAGTAATACTATTTACATAGTACCTAATACCCAGATTCCTGTGTTACAAAAAAAAATAATAATAATAATACATCATGCTTGGATAATTTTTACAATCTGAGTTTTACAGGACCACCATTAAAACTTTTCTGTAAGAGGTTAGATTCTGCTACCTCACCAATTTGGCATAGTGTGACCTGCAAAATCATTTCACTCCAATCAAAGTCACTAATGATTGTCTGTACCTTTCTGGTTCTTGGTGCAACATTGGACCAAAATGAGAAGATGATGGGTCTTATTGCTGATTTGTCTTAATGTTGGTGTATTATTAGAAAAAAAGAAAAAAAAAATGCAATGGGATGGAACAGATTGTGAGTATTGAATTGAAAGCCATTAGAGGGAAAGAGCACATGACTTTCTGAGTCTATTTGTGGAGGATGGATACATAGAATCTCTTAGGCATATTGACAAGCACTTGGGGTGTTATGTATTTAGATCCTCTAAATGTGGAAAGGAAATAAACTATGTTGACCCACTTCAAATAATTTCACAACGTTAATGATTTTGTCTTTGCAAGTGTAAATAGAATGAGAAAATATCCAGTTCCACTTACAACGTGATTCACAAGCATCTCAACCAAAGCAATATTTTGAGGATGTCAGTTTCGAAAGTCTCAAAAAACCAGAGTTCTCAGGGCTATGATTGTTTTGCTTTGCTTTATAGCACGCTTCAACAAAGCAAAGGGTCGGCTCTTTGACCGGAATATAATGATAGAGATAGTAGTGCAACCAACTCCTAAATTATTGTATTGCATTCAAATTTCAAAATACTGTTATATATCTAGGGTTTTCATTAGACTTATCTCGTTGTAATCTATTGTAATCTCCAACTGTATATATATAGCTACAGAATATCAATGAAAATAGGCTTCTCTTTCATTGTTTTTCTACTGCTCCTATATGGTATCAGAGCTGTTTGCTTAACAGCACTATTTTTTTCTTTTTCTCCAAATGGCCAACGTCTCTGACTCAGCCTCTTCCGCTGCCTCACCCATTCTCACCTCCCCCACTGTTCATCATCCTAGCATCACCCTTGTCTCTTTCACTTCTGCACACATTCCTCTTAAACTTAATCAACACAATTATCCCTTATGGCGCACTCTTATTGATGCCCTTTTCTATGGTCATGACTTAATGCCATATCTTGATGGGTCTCGTCCTTGTCCTCCAGCCACTATAACTTCTCAAGGCACTGTCCTTCCAAATCCCGAATACACCATTTGGACACGACAGGATAAATTTATTCTTCAGGCCATTATGTCTTCTCTTGAACCTGATGTGTTAAATTTACTAGGCAACCCCACAACTTCCGAAGATGCTAGGAATCACCTCAAGACATTGTTTGATAGCCAATCTAGATCACGTCTCATGTTCCTAAAAGAAAAACTCTCTACTACCACCAAAGGCAATCAATCAGTCAGCACCTACCTTCAACATCTAAAAAATTTGGCTGATGAAATTGCCCTCATTTCATCTCCTGTTGATAATCTTGATCTTGTTATTTATGCTCTTAATGGTCTTGGGTCAGATTTTAAAGAAATTTATGGTCCTTTGCATGCTAGAGACACTCCCATTTCCTTTCTTGAACTTCGTGACAAGCTTGTAGATTTTGAAACCTACACAAAAAAAGATGACCCTCTCACTACCACTGGCCCTCTTACAGCTCATGTTGCTCAAAAACATGCCACCACCTCCTTCAAAAAATGCCACACCTCATACCAACAAAAACCGTTGTTTCCTACTCCTTCTCCCTCAGATTTTCCAGCCACACTTACATGCCAACTTTGCTCTAAACCGGGACATAGTGCCCTTCGTTGCTACAAGTTCTTTCCTCACCTAAAACCCAAACGATCTCCTCAAGCTAATTTTACCATGTCTCAATCGCCTCTTAACCCACAACCATGGCTTCTTGACACCAGTGCCTCCCATCATGTCACTAGTGACTCCAATGCTCTATATAATAAGACTGAGTATCATGGCCCTGACCACATGATGGTAGGAAACGGTGAAGGTTTGTTGATTTCACATCTTGGCTCCTCTAGACTTCAATCTCTTGCTTCCACTTTTCATCTTCATGATGTGCATTGTGTGCCTTCCTTGAAACAAAATTTAATCTTTGTTTCACAATTTTGCAAAAATAATAATGCTTCCATAGAATTCTTACCCTCTTCTTTTATTGTAAAGGATCTTCGTACGGGGGCGTGTCTTCTTCGAGGCCCGAGTAACCACCACACCTATCCTCTTCTAGCCACTGTGTCTCGGCCTCCTTCAGCTCCTCACGCTCTCTCCCTTCAACGTGTCTCCTCTTCTCCTTCTCTTTGGCATCATCGGTTGGGCCATCCTCATTCAAGAGTGTTTCACCATCTTGCTGCCAAATTCCAGCTTTCTATTTCTAAGGATTTTATTGATTGTGTTTCTTGTTCTTGTAATAAAAGCCATAAGCTACCTTTTGCTTCTTCTAGTGTACGGACTACCAAACCATTACAGTACATTTATGCTGATGTATGGGGTCCAGCTCCACAAGTTTCTCTAGATCAATATAAATTTTATGTCATTTTTGTTGATCATTTTACGCGTTATTCGTGGATTTACCCTCTAAAACACAAATCTGATGTGTTCTCTGTCTTCCTTAAATTCAAGAAATTAGGGGAATCATTTTTTCACACACCTATTTGTTCTTTTCATTCCGATAATGGAGGCGAATTTCTTAAATTAAAATCATTTTTTGCTTCCAATGGAATATCCTTCTTCACTACCCCTCCCTACACCCCTGAAAGTAATGGCATTGCTGAACGAAAGCATCGCCACATAGTTGAAACAGGGTTGGCCTTACTTTATCATGCCTCTCTCCCTGTCTCCTATTGGTCCTTTTCCTTTCAAGAGGCTAATTACCTCATTAATCGTCTCCCTACACCCATTCTTAGTATGCTCTCCCCATTTCAAAAATTATTTAATCTATCTCCTCACTACTCCAACTTTAAAGCCTTTGGATGTTTGTGTTATCCGTGGCCTAGACCTTACTCTCCAAACAAACTTCATCCACATTCTTCTCCATGCATTTTCTTAGGCTATTCTACTGATAAGCATGCCTATATTTGTTTTGACTATGTCAATTCTAAATATTATGTTTCTCGGCATGTGAAATTTGTAGAAGATTCCTACCCATTTAAATCACCTTTAT
>QAOA01003232.1:8153-35944 GCA_003255065.1 Cercis canadensis | reverse complement strand
TTCATGACGGAAGAAATGACACCAACCGTGGCAGTGGATGGTATAAACCTATACAATAGAAATTAGAATATTTATTATATATATAACATGTATGAAAATAGTACTAAAATTTACAACAATAAAACATAGAAACTATAGATATCATACTCTTTCCCATTTGGTCGAACCAACATCCTACTACCAGTCGATCCACACGCCGCCGCAGTGGAGGCAGCAGCAGAAGAACCTTGAGTCGATGATGCATGTAATGGATATAGAGGGGTGGATTCAATGGGAGTAGGAGACGGTGTATGGTCAATTTCCATGTCAGGGGGTGCAGAATAAGTCTGTAATGGAGCAGAAACTCTCCCTCTGCCTCTGCCTCGAGAGAATAAACCACGACCACGTGTGTCTGTCCCTGACATCTGTGAATAAAAAAAAATCTTAAATTAGAAGTGAGACATTAAATAAGAAATACATTCACAAAATAATATAAAGACATAATTCAACCATAAATTAACCTTAACAATTAATCACTTTCAACTAAGTAATCATTAGGGAATTCTTCTTCAGTCTCAGGGTCCTCGCTATCAAATGATTCTTCGTCTTCTGCACCATGGTCTCCTACCTCTTCATCTGCTTCAACATGTGCATTAATTGTAATGTTCCTTAAATCTTCGCTCATATCATTAACATCTCTTAAATTATCTGCAATTTGGTCGTGAGAAGAGACTTCAATGAATTGGAAATTTCTATCATCTTGAAATGGAGCATCCCGTAATTCAATTGTGCGCCTTGATTTTGTCTTAATCACCACAAACCAACTCACACTTCATTTTTCCTTAACCCACGCTAATAATTATATCTAACACACGAGTCTTTCTTCATTGCAATCTATGCATATATACAGTTTTGTCTTATTCAAATGGAAGTTTGATATAGCAATAAATGTGACTGATCTGCTGCACGTAGGGAAACATGTGATGTGCTGCATCACTTGTATCCACTGTAATATAAAAATAAAGTTCCTCTGCACTATCCAAAACTAAATAAATCCACAGTTATAATAACTTTTACCTCTCATGAAGCATAGATACTACTAACGGTACTAGTAAAAACTTAGCTGCTCTCCCCAATTAGTTTACCTTAATTCATCCAAATTAGTAAGTCTAAGACATGATGTTCATGTATTACTCTTGCCTTGAGTTATAGGATTAGCTAGGACATTCTTCAATCACTCGCATCTGAAATAACTTATTTTCAAAGTAAATATGCGTTTGTGATAAAAGAATATACACTAGAGCAAAGGGAAAAAGAAACAAAATCATAAAAAAAACATGTATGATTTATTGCAATTAACAGAAGATACATGTAACATGTTGACGATTTTCTTCTTGCCAAAAATGGAGGCAACTAGATTATGTCATTACTACCCTCCACGAAAAATGCAGCTACCATGGCATTCCAAGGTTCTGAGCCTGAGGAGGAGGTTGCCTCCTCTCATTGATATATGCAACCACAATTTCAATCCAAATGCACAAATTGGAGACATCATATAAAAAAAAATCTAAATTTAACTATTTAATTTCATATAATTTCTTTATTAACCTTTACTTAAATGAGACTCCTTTTTTTCTTCAATTTTATATGAGGGCAAAAGTGAAATTCCTAGAGTTAGGGCTAGATATGAGCTAGCATCTTTGAGGAGCATCAAGTCAGGTAACAACTGGCAAGTTTGAAGGCATTATGGTCAGGGTTTGGGGTGATAATGTTAATTTCATGTGCTTGGACATTAAGTACAGCAGAAGCTAGCACAGAAGCAGAACTGATCCTTTGGCCTATCACATACATTCACAGAGGCATCTGCCATAGCTTCATTATATAAGTGGAAGACTTTTACACGATCATGTCACTTGAGATAGCCAATTATCTTCTGAGAATGGTTATGCAGACACATCCATAAGGAAAGCCTATTAGCTACCCTAATGTCAATTGTCAATTGTCAAATAACTAGTAGCTAGCTGAACTCATTTCTTTTTTCTTTCAGTGTACGTTATGCAACAAGAGATAATTCTTTTTTTTTTCTTTTTTATTAAAAATATTCCTATTTTCTATGAAGCAGAATTTGATCTCAAAATTTTCATTCTAATGATTTTGATCAACTACATCAGCTAACACCTTCAGCTCTGCGATTGGGGGAGCAATAGGATTCCCTAAAATTATTCTAAGAGAAGCAACTAATAGCATGTTTGATTTTAAGTTCTACGTTTAAAACTATGATTTTGAGAGAAACTACTCTATAGTTGCTATTCCTAAAACTTTGCTTTTTATTTTCCAAACTCAAAACAAAGAAGTACGAGTGTCAGTTTCCCTACCTATCTGGTTAGAGATAAAATATCGTACATTAGCCATATGGTTCATGTCTGTTCTATGAACTTAGAACAAGGACACGAGGGTTGAAAAGAAAGAGAACTGTGTGGAGTACTTGTGTCCTACTTTTCATCTTTGATACTTCATTTCAACCATTTCTAGTGGGTGTCCAATTAATGACCGAAAGATAGGAAGAAAGAACTCTTTTGACATAAAAAATGTATAGCTCCCATATATGCGCAAGAGAGAAAAAGTCCAATGTAATAGAGGATTCTTCTAATACCATCCAATGATGAATGACCTCAAGGTCTAAAGTCACTTCATACCCTTTAACAATAAGAGGGAGGTAAACAAATGTTGTCTGTCCCAAAAAGGAAAAAAACATGTGCAGAGTATTCCTATATTACAATGTTGAGAGGTGGAGAAAGTTGGATCAATCACTATATATTATTTATCATCCTCAAAATCCTGGTATTTACCTAATACATTGCAAAATGCAGCATGGAATCATGAAAACAACGGAAAAAGAATTGAAAACAAGGAAAGAATAAAATCCATGCAAAGATCATAAAAAGTCCAGGAGAGATTTGAGTGATACTAACAGGATCATTTTTGAAGAAAACCAATGACGTGCGTGTGAGTATAAACCACCGCTTTTTCCATGACTTCCAGCCTATTCCTACACAAGTTCAAATCAGGATAGCAAAGATAAATTCCCATGTCATTTATTTGAATGAATAGTCTAAAAAAATTGAGTGCAGTAGAAACACCAAAATCAGAAATAAACTTCCGTCTTCTCAAGAAAGAAATAAAAAAAAAAGGCAAAATATAGAAGAACCAACCTTTAGAAGATATAAAAAGTGGGCCACTTTTGAAAACCTGTCAAATATTACCATATGTTAGGAACCAAGACAAATCACCACAAGTTAACTTCTGATTAAAACTAAAATTGGCGTGAAAATACATACAAAAAAATCCATCAACACTATCCTTAAGTAAATACCACCAGCTTTAGAAAAAGGAAATATCAATAACTCCCAAGTAACCCAATGGTCCTAACATAATATCCATGAGCACCAAAGGACAGCATGAACCACATACTGCCACAAAATTCTAGCCTTCTGACTCTCACCAAAACCTCTAAAACTTAAAAATAACCTTCCAGTCATAAATCATAATGATGAAATGAATCAACACATATGCTTGCCACTAAACATAAAACAGACTGTAATTCTATCACCATAAATTCAGAAGAAAATCAAAACATAGGATAAAATAACCTATGGGTTTCCACTAACAGGTAAAAGAAGCAGCTAGTTTAAGGTCAATATTCTCTAAATATTACAAATAAAACAAAATGACTACTCACACCAAAACATAGGACAAAATGATGTTTTCATAAAACATTATTATAATATACCCGTGTTCTCATTCTGTTATTCATCTTTTTCTGTAACACATCTATGTATCAACCTTGCAGTCAGCTCACAGATTTTCTTTTCTATATAACATACTTACCAATAATTGCCATTCAACATTCAACATCTACAAACTGAAAAGCTTATTAGAACCCCCTAAAAGAGACATGATTTATAAACAGAGAGTATCCACAAAGAAGAGATCCCCAAAATAAATCAAACACCAGACAAGATAACAAGATTTTTTTTGCTGAAAATAACAAGAAAATAAAACTCCAAAAAACTAAAACATACAATAATTTCAGTAACAATGTTAAAGAATCACAAAATAAACGGAGTTGGCGGATAGGTAAGTATAATACTTAAGTAGCCATAGGTAAATTTTTTGATAGAAGTAGCCACAGGTAAATCGATACAGTATGCATCTATAGATGTATATGTAGCCCGATAAATGAGATCCTTCAGAAAACAATCAGGTGGGGCATGAACCATGTGAAGGAATTGTACAAAAAGACAACCCACCAAAACAAGGTAATCAAGCTCCAAAATTTTGAAACATCTAATAGATGCAGCAACCATCACCATGAAATAGAAAGGCGCAGCAGGGACAGGGGGGTGGAGGTGGAATGTTGCACATGGTTATACACATGGTATAAGATATAAGATAGTAATATATCAATAATACCAATATAAATTAAAATTTTAACCATGCATAAATGAAGTTCATCATACAAATAAGTAGTAGACTAAAAAATATCATTCGCCACAGTAAGTCAGTAGTCTAAAATATCATTAGGCCCTGCTTGATAATTAGTCGCAGAAACTGAAATAGATTTGTAGTATTTCATATCACTATCCAACCCTATAATCAGGTTCATATCTTGCTTCCACAAATATCACTGTTGGACTTCCTCTAATTCTTCTAATTCCAAGGGACTCACTATGTGTCTAGGATGGCTGTGGGATCTAGTTTTAAAGAGAATCACTGGAAGAATCAGTTTTAATATTTGAGAAGATTATCTAAAGGTGCTTTGAGAGAAATTGTTTATGATTGGGTATTGTCAGGTAAAATTACTTTTTGAGAGGTCAAATTACAAAAAAGAGATATAAAGGTTTTTTTTTTTGGTACAGTTACGGTTCCCTAATTGGGTCAGTCCAAGCAGACTTATCTATGCAGAGCTGGGCTAATTCATGGGAATTTCTTCCCATAGCCTCCCAACAGATTTGAACTCAAGACAACAAGGAGAGGAGCACACTCCATTGCCACTTGAGCAAACATCCATTGTTGGTATAAAGGTGACATGTTGTGTTAGAATTCAAAAATACTTGAGGAAATCTAGAAGTACAATGAATGGTTCATTCACTTTTAGCAGAATAAGAGGAAAGTCCTAACTTGTTTTGCCAATATCTGATTTTTTCTGCTTTAGCAGGAATAAGAAACGTGTTTAGAGAAACCACTAGGTGTGGTATAGTGATGATGGGTTTGAGTAGTTTGCACTGAGCATGAGGTCCTGGGTTCTAACCTTTAAAAATACCCACACACCTCAGCAATCATCATATTCCTTTGTTAAAATGCATTTACTTCTTACCATCATCCATCAAGGACTCTCACATCTTAGAACAGACTTACTCTTTTCAAGACAATCTATCATAGTCATTCAATTCAATTCCTTTGCTACGTGAATAATAATCCAATTTCAATCTTAGCAGGGGTTAAGTGTCATTTATTTATTTTTGAACCAATTAAGTGCCTACCTTTTTCTACCTATTGGAGATGAACACGGTCTATTGTAGTAAAAGAGGTCAAATACCATCTTGCTCAGCCACAATAGGAAGAAATTAATGTTTATTTATAGGGCAGAGAAAAGGCAGGGCTCACAACATCCAAACTTGACACATACCCAAGTAAACATACAATCAAACACATGGTAGGCACAGAGAAGAGAAAAGGAATTGAGTAATTCCCTAACAGCAAGACCAGAAGAATCCAGAACAAGAACAAACACAATGTATATGGACTTCATAATATTACAGCACAAATGCAGAGATGACTGGAAAAAAAAAATACTCAAGACACAAGATTGCATCATAAAATAACCAGATCATACCATCGGTTATAGCAGAACTAAATTTGAGAACAAAAACAGTGTAACACAGCAGAAAAAAAAAAAAANGAAAAAAAAAAAAAAAAAAAAAAAAGCTGAACCCATAAAACCCAGAACCCAGCAAGCTGAACCCAGAAAACCCAGAACCCAGCAAGCTGAACCCAGAAAATATTCATCTTCTACACGAGAGAGAGAGAGAGAGACCTACCCAAAGAATGGAGCCTAGGATGCTGCCCTCAGTCACTGGAAAATACCGCAAGCCACCAGAAAATGCCTTACACCACCGGAGTTGGAAGGACCAAGAAAATGGAGAAGGGATTGCTCTAGGTCTTAGTGAATGCGGGAAGTCTGAAATGCGAAAGAGGGAAGGGGAATGGGGGAATACCCTAAAAAATTCCAACGGTACAATTTACCGTAGGAATTTCCGTGGGAATCAACAAGAAAAAATTAAAAACAAAATTAAAACAAAATTCCAACGGTAATTTTGACGGAAAATTCTAACGGTAATGTAATTCCGTTGGAATTACCGTTGGAATTTCAACAAATTTTCTTCCGTTGGATTTACCATTAAAATTTTTCTAAAATTCCAACGGTATTAAGTTCCGTTGGAATTTTCCGTTGGAAAATAGTTTTTTTCTTGTAGTGGCCACAAGTTTGCAAAATCAGCAACCCACATTTGCTTCATGCTTTGTAAGGTAGCAAGCATATGATTGAAGAATAAAGAACAAATATTGTGCAGTGAAATAGAGATTACAAATCCAGAAAATTAAACTTCCAAACAAAAAAAATAGAAATTGAAAGTATTCTCAGTGAAATAGAAATTAAATCACAGGAAAAAAGAATTATACTAACTCCTTTGATTGGCCAATAGGTGCCTCAAGAGCAATAATTTAATTTTGTGTATCACAAACTATGTACGAATTTGGGGAATTACATGTCCCATACTGGATAAGCTACCTTTGTTGTATAGACTCCAACGGCGGAAAAAAAAATGACAATAATCAAATTCTAGTGCAAATAAATTTTGTAACAAATTTGAAAAATTCCATCTTTTACTTATTTAATTGAGTAATGGATATTCAGTACCTCGATAGTCCTATTAGAGTTTTCGTAAGTAGATAGTTTATGGTCTAAATTTAGTGCAACCTAAAACTCTATAACATATTCTTTTTTTATCCCAAAACCCTTCATGGGTGGATAGACGACTGAATCTACTTTCCATTATCATCCACACCCCAATTATCAACTATACAAAACCAACTTGTTTCATTTGCTTATCTTAAAATAGGACATTTAAAAAAAAAAAATTGCTATAATGCATATCCCACCTCAATTACTTGACATTATTTTGCACCTTCAATATGTTCATTTTTTTTTTGGGAGACATATTAATTACTTCTTCTATTGAAAAGAGTAAATTTCCTCCTAAAATCTCACCTCATACAGTGCTAAAGAATATTACCAACAATCTACTTCTTCTATTGCAATGAGAAAATTCTTAGAATGTAATAGGTGTTATTCAATACAAGTACCCAAGAGGGTGGTGAATTGGGTGATTTAAAAAATCTTTTCAAAAGCTTAAGAGATGAACAAATAAAGATCTAGAAATAGCAAGACTTTTCAGATCTAAGCAATATAAATAATAAAGCAGAATATAAAAAGATAAAGGAAGAGAAGATCAATCACAAAGTTTATAGAGGTTCGGCTTCAATCCAAGCTTATGTCCTCAATCCAAGCTTATGTCCTCTTGCTCAAGCCACCATTGAGCTATCCATTATCTTCGTAAGATTTCTCGGGCACTTGTAAGCATTTACAAAGTGAATGATCACATCCTCCTTTCCTAAGAGGATACCACCTCTATATCTAGACTCTCAAGAGATCATCTCTTATTGTTGTTGTCTACTATTGTTGTTGAATTAGACTTATTAGAATTTTTAATAAGTTAAAAGGAAAAAGAACATGCTGCAAATATAAATGCAAACATAAACCAATCAAATTCATCAAGTGAAGATCTTAGAGGCTTATACAAATTATGTCATTTTAGAAATATAAGCTGTTGTGACTTACAAAATTNGCAGAATATAAAAAGATAAAGGAAGAGAAGATCAATCACAAAGTTTATAGAGGTTCGGCTTCAATCCAAGCTTATGTCCTCTTGCTCAAGCCACCATTGAGCTATCCATTATCTTCGTAAGATTTCCCAAGCACTTGCAAGCCTTTACAAAGTGAATGATCACATCCTCCATTCCTAAGAGGATACCACCTCTATATCTAGACTCTCAAGAGATCATCTCTTATTATTGTTGAATCAGACTTATTAGAATTTTTAATAAGTTAAAAGGAAAAAGAACATGCTGCAAATATAAACGCAAACATAAACCAACCAAACTCATCAAGTGAAGATCTTAGAGGCTTATACAAATTATGCCATTTTAGAAACATAAACTGTTGTGACTTACAAAATTATTGTGAACCATTTTGAACTAATCAAAGTACTCAGACTTATTCTTATACGCAGAGGTCTTTTTTTTGTTTTTTTGCCTTCTCAGTAAGTTTGGCAATCTCCTCATATGCAACAACCTTATCATTCAATGAATAGATAGCATAATTGGAAACTAATTCTAAATTTGTAAGAAACATAAAAGTACAGACATCCAATGCACAAAGCCAATAAAAAACATAGTTAATCAAAGATTAATAAGCTTAAATCAAATGATTAATGTAGAAAGGAAAAAATAAACACCTAGATTATTAACTATAGAAGCAAGAAAATATCTATGACAAAATTGAGACCAACAATTTTGATTTTTGCTTTAAGGAGTAAATGTTAAGATTTATTTTAAAGAAAAGAAAAAGTTGAGAGCAACCATTTCTATCTAAATGTTCATTTTTCTTTTTTCATGAAAAATCTAAATTCTATTCTTTTGCTTGTACAAAATTAATTTGTACACCAAGAAATTAAAAACATAAAGAAGGCAAAACATACTGACCAACAATTCAAAAATAAAAGTTTGAACAAACAACTAAAAGGCTTTATGAAATAATTGTTAAAAATGCATAGTTCCAACAATAAAGGTACATAATCTAAACATCTCTCACTCCCATCACCATTGTTTCTCATTCTTGATTGCCTTTGAAAGGTGGGTGGTTGAAATATGTCTGTACTTGGTGCTTGACATATGCACAATCTCATTCCATTAAGTATCACAAAATTTTATCACAAATTAATAATCACTTAATCTCACATTTGTAAATACTTAAACATATGGGACCAATGTAGTCATGTTCAAGATTAAATTGTAATATCTACTTTAAGCACTTTCTAAATTAATATTTATTAAACAGAAGAGTATTTGTACCTAATTCATAATGATGGTCTTTAGGAAAGATTCAATCAGCTCAACATCATTGTTTATTCTAAATAAAGAGTATATAGGTCAGTCTTGTTTTAAGTTGTTATCCTTTATCTCAATCTTGAACAAAAATCTCTACCCTATTCATGTATTGAGCTAATAAGGAAATAAGTCCCTTTCACTAATCTATCAAGGACAATATTTTGAAGTCCCTTTATAACGCATATCAACTGTAGATCTATATAGAAATTCTAAAGCATCAAGGCCAAGTTATTCAATATAGATAATAATTTAGATTTCTCTTTATATTAAAGAGATAAGATCATGGTCAGTGTTAATTGTTGTAGACAAATAGAACAGAGTCTCTTGAAAGTTTAACTCTCCAAAGATGTTTTTGTAGGTATAACACCCATGCACCAACTAAAATCTGTCGGTTAATTTATTTGTCTGTCTCAAGTTATTCAATGTGTGACATATATCAAGAAAGAAACAATGTTAGTATGATCCATACCCTGCATAATTTGACCTGAACATGTGTTATAGTGACATCACCACCTAGATATTCATATATGTATGAGGTAATGACATAGACCTACAATAAAATGCAATCCCAAGAAAGTAGACTATGACTAATTTAGAGAAGCACTTACAAAAATCAATTTATTAGTAGATAATTTAGCTTACAACTGTTGCAAAGTAATTACACTACTTATTGTTGGAGGGTTTCAAATAGCGTGACAGGCCTAATTAAGTAATTTCACACACTTGAATTATTTAAAATTAAATAAATATGAAATTAATAAAAATATATATAACAATTAATTTCAATCATATGCCAATTATAATCAATTGATTGACAATTAATTTGGAGAGTTAATAATTTTAGAACTTTTTTGAACTCTTCTTCAATGGTGATTGAATATATTTGTTAGCAAAATTTAAAATTTTAATTTTTTTCTCATTGAATATGAATTCAAAATTTTGATTTTTTTTTTACAATTTTACAATTATTAAATTGATAATAAATTCATTTATAGTACCAATTGTCAGACTATCATCCAAGAAACTATTCTTTTAATATTAGTATAGCTTGTTATTGGGTTTCAGAAGGGTTACTTGCCTAATTAAGTAATTTCACAAACTTAAATTATTTAAAATTAATTAAATTCGAAACTAATAAAAAAATGAGAGAATATACAACAATTTCAATCACATGCCAATTATGATTAATTAATTGACATTTAATTTGGCAAGTTAATAATTGCACTTCAATGCCGATTGAATATATTTATTAGCACAATTCGAATTTTGAATTTCTTTCATTGAATAGGAATTGAAAATTCTGAAGTTTAAGCATCGAAGTTTATAATATTATTGACTAATTCTTGTACTTTAGATAATTTTAATTTTAATTTTATTTTAAATTGAAATAAGTATTAATTGCAATCATTATATTTAATTTGATTATTTCCATCTATTTCTTGTTAAGACATATTTTTATTCCTTTAAAATCAATTTCTTGATTATCTTGCTTAATTAGGGCATTACATGTCAAAATGTATGTAGACTAAAAGACAACTAAATACACATTTTTCTTTTGTCAAGCATTGATGGTAGTTAAATTAAAAAAAATGAATGTTAAATTTTAGTTCCGAAATTTTTTCAATGTAATTTTAACTACAATGATAATCTTAAAATTTTCAAAATTAATTTTTTTAAAATTAATTACTAATCAATAAATTATAATTAGAATGTGATTGAAATTATTATATAATTTTTTAAAATTTTTATATTAATTTCGTATTTATTAATTTATAAAAAAATCAAAGTTTATGAGTTTACTTATTTGTCCTTGTAACCTTAATTCATAATCAATGTTCAAGCTATACTTTGTAAAAATGAAACTTCTCAAAACTAAACATAGATTCATTTGGTTATAATATCTATTTTTTCATTAACTTAAATTTTTTCTTATTTTTGTTTCCTTATTGATCATCTAGCAATACAAATTTATGATTTTTCATATTGTTTAGCAATAAAAATTTATTTTTTATAATAAATAAAATTTAAATTCGGCAAATAAAATTAATATTACCATATTTTAACTCTCCTTGATGGTTTTAAATAAAAAATAAAAAATAATTATAAATAGGAAAATCTAAATATTGTGCAATCAACTTGACAATTATAATTGATTGATTACTATTTAATTTGGAAAATTTGAACTTCTAAATTAATTATGTACAGATTGATTACTATTAATTTTTGTATGGGATTTTTGATTGACTGCTTTAATATGAAAATTTAATTTTCAATATTGATTTGATAATTGATTGATTGAAAATCAAACCATTTATTGTTGGAGGGTTTGAATTAGTGTTATAAACTTAAATATGTAATTTCCTACATTTGAAATTTTTAAAATTATATAAATTTTAAATTACATAATTGATTGATTGAAAAATAATTAAGCACCAAAGTGTATTGATATATATCTTTAATGCTAATTGATTTTATTTATGACTTAAATTCATTATTTTTAATATTGTATTTCAATCATCATTAAAATAGGAATTCAAATTTAAAGTAGGCCAAAAAATTAATTTCAATAGACATGTATATTTAAAATTAAATAAATACAAAAATAATAATTAAATATTCAAATTTCATTACTTCCATAATTATACCATTATTTTAGAATTGACTAAGAACAAATCAACAATTATGGCATAGGCAATTTAAAATTTAATAAATAATTACTATTTAATAATTAGCTAATTTGAAAAAATATATATAGTAATTCCAATCACATGTCAATTATAATTAATTGATTGTCAATTAATTTGGCAAGTCAATAATTTCAAAATATTTTTTAAAATGTTACTCAATGTTGATGGAACTTATTTATTAGCAAAATTCAAATTTTGAATATTTTTGTATTGAATAGGAATTCGAATTTTGAAAAAAAAAAGTATGGAACTTATTTAGTAGCAAAATTAATCGTAGTGTCATTTGAGATTCAATAAAATAGAAGAATCAAGTGAAAATAATTGTTATCGTGAGTTCACACACTAAATAAATTATTGCAATTAGTTAGTTGAAACATTTTTTTTACCTAATAATGTATAATTTTCAAATGATTCACTATGTGGATTATTTAAATTTTCTTGAATTTTATTCTTTTGTTATTAGAAACATCTATATTTATATAATATGGGTGTTTGTGAATTGAAATCTTTGAAAATATTATTAAAATTGGTGGTATTCAATAACTTCCATATTTAGAGTTTTTAATTTTTATTATTTCTAAATTAATAAAAAAATAAAGATGTGAAGAATGAAGAAATTTAATAACACAGAAAAATCAATGCCTTGATCAGCTTGTATAATTAGGGCATTAAATATCAAAATGTATGGGGACTAAAGCACAACTAAATACATATTTTTTTTTGTCACAAATCTATTAGCCACAAAAAAATAATTTATAATACCTAACATTTCAAAATCCCAATATAAATTTATATGGAAGTCTACTCTAATTTCTTTCAATGACACAATCTAATATTCAAAAAAGGAAAAAAAATAAGATTGCATAGATGAAGGACTACAAATCCCTATTCTTTCTTTACTGATGAGGCCAACCACAAAAGATAAAATACCTAATGAAATAAAGCTACATGAGAATTTCTGCATAACCTTGAATATTTGGTTCTAAGTCCTAACTTGTAACGACTCATGCATCGGCCGGTCCACTTTGAAATTGCATGGTTAGACCCAGGCAGAATTATCCTCTGTTGAGTAAGAATATAATATCCCATCAATAAACCTCCATTGTAAAAATGGAGAAAAGTGAATAAATCATTAATAAACCTCCAAAAAGATTAATAAACAATCTACCTACACTGTGAGGCCAAAACTATTGAGCATCCAGATGTAGGAACTATCATATAAAAGGCAAAAAATTGGAAAAAATATTAGAAAAAGAAAAAAAAAAAAAAAAAAGAAGGAATAAGAAGGATCAATAAAAATGAGTAGAAAGTTTGGATGTTTACCTTTTTTCCATCCATGAGAACCATCTCATGGGATGTTATAATTTCCAAAGAATTCCCACATATTTGTAATAGCTAGACTTATTGCAAAGATCAAAAGGCCAAGAACAAACAAAAGGAAAGATGACATATGATTTGAATGAAATTGGGTAGGAGGCTACGAACCAGTGATGATGAATTGCAGCCATTTGGAAGCCCATTATAATCTGAAAAAAAAAAAATTGCATCCTTTGTTTAGCAAGTAGTTCTCTTTTATAGTTTTTGCATCAAGTACAAAGGAGAAACCAAGGAGGATAGGGAACTTTTGATATATATATATATATATATATATATATATATAAAGCTATGTGCCTTTGGAGATGCTGAAAAAAAAAAGGATAGAATTAGAGAGACAAATATTGTATAGAGAAAGAACAAACCTTATTATCTTTTGAGATTGAGAAGATAGAAAAAATGAGAAAAATGAAATAGATCTTAAGGATCCATAATATTACAGCAACAAATGGTATATAGAAAAAGAGCAAACCTTGTTTCCTTTGTTGATGGGAAAATCGTGGGTGAGAAAAAGGAATATTGAAGGAACAAAACATATACATAAGGAGATTGAGAGATATATTAGAATGAAATAGAGATTGAGAAACAAAATTACAGCAACCAAAAAAATATAGAGAAAGAGCATACCTTGTTGCCTTTGGAGATGAAGGAGATGAAGAGGAAAAAGAATAATGAAATAACAACACGATTGTATAAGGAGATTAAGAGATATATTAAAATGAAATAGATATTATAAAACAAAATTACAGCAACAAAAAAAAATATAGAGAAAGAGCATATCTTATTGCCTTTGGAAATGGAGGAGATGGAGAGAAAAATGATTAATGAAATAGCAAAATGGCTGCATATAGAGATTGAGAGATATATTAGAATGAAATAGATAAAAAACTACAACAACAACAAAAATGATTTGAAAAAGTAAACATGGGTGCTTCTTCAGATGAAATGCAATTGGGGTGAGCCTCATATGCAGTGAAGTATATATAGAGGTTTATAGAGGCACAACCTCTAAACCCTAAAATTTGAAATATCATTGACAAATCAACATTTATTGTTGGGCTAAAATTATGGAGTGCAATTGACAATTATTATATTTTGAATTAATTAATTTATAATTTTTGAATATTATAATTTATTTTTGAAATTCGAATTACTTAAACTGATTTACAATTTTCATTGCATCATTAATTGTGATTATTCATTATTCGTATTAATGGTTGAAGTGCCACATGGCGAATTGTGAAGCATTTGGTTATTCCTTTTAAATATTACTAGTACTATTCTCGTGCCGATGAGCGAGCTGCTGGGTGGCGAGGCGCAGGCCCTATGCAACGGGATATGGGATAGAATTTATGTGATCATAGAAGCATAAATTATATAAATTTATGTGATATAATATACCAATTATGAATTTCATATTTTAAACTATAGATGCAATACATTAAAAGTATCAATCATGAATCCATAGAAAATTTGAAAGTGCATTAAACTGATGCAAAATGAGATAATACTATAGTCAAATTACTTATAATGTATGATTAATTGGATTGAGACTATCAATGTCTTCATCTAAGTCTATACGAACTTGCACTAATCTTAGAATTGCAACATTGATATAATTAGAATTTATAAAATTAAATTTTTAGACTTTATATGTGTATTTATAGACATGATATGTTTCCATTTACCTCATACATTTTTAATTGATTTTATGAAATATATTTTTGAAGACAACGTTTGTGGTTCTTGTTGTGGAAATCTCATTTGTGTCGATCGCCAAAACTTTAAGGTTGTTCCTTATTCGAACCCTTGAAAAAGCCACATAAAGTTGTCTATGACTGAAGACTGGTTTTGGTATATATAACCCAATATGCGATAGGAATTGACTTTGACTCTTATTTGTCGACATGGCAAATTAAACATGCAAGGGAAATTGTATTCTCTGTAGTTTAAAAGGCATATTCTTATCAGATGATGTCAAGTTCATCCTTGGAATGAACACCTTTTTCCTATGTTACAACCATAAATAACTTTCCCCTTCATCACATATCTCCTAAGTTGGGTGATTATCAGTCTCGTTTCATTGCACAATTTATTCCGTTGATCTATATTCCTTAATAACATGACAGGAACGTGTTGCTTCAGTGCTAACCTGTGTTTTGGAAGACTGGATGAGGTGATACCATATAAGAATTCAGGTGTATGGATATCGTCTAGTCTATTCCCAGCGATTTGCATGTAGTGTATGAACTTAAATAGATATTTTCATCATTAAGCAATAAGAAAACCATATAATCATTGATTTTTCTGACCACTTCTAGTGTAGGGTTGAGCTTCACTCTTTCTTGGCAATATTTTGGATCTTGCATGTTTGTCATGAATCTAGGATAAATCAAATTCACAATATCATGAATTGGATCATCACCATCTCGTAAGGATATGTCATCTGGTATCTGAATAATTGTTTTACCATCATTTGTGTCTCCTGCTTCACCGTTACCAACCTTTAATAATCAATTGGAGAATTCACTCAATTCTACTGTGTGAGGATCTACAAATCCTGTTTCTAATCTCATGTCTTTTATTAGGTTCAAGACCTACACGAGTTTAACAAAAAAAAACATATATTAAACATCATACTGTATTAATGTTATCCATAATAAAGTTTAAATTGAAGTTAGTACCTGAAAATGTTTTACAGGTGATAAGAGTTGATAGTTACAACAACAATATATTGTCTACTCCCTAAATTAGTCCCATTCTCAATTTCATGCTTTTCTTTGTCTCAGTCTTGTCTCACTTTCTCTTCTTAGCTTCTCATTCTCTTTACTCTTTTCCTCCCAATTTTTGCACTCAGACATAGCCCTACTGTCATTCTATTTTCCTCTGTCAATGTCATCTACATAGGTGTGTGAATTGTTGTTCCTGTGGCTTGAAGTTGGAGCCTTGGCAACAGTCTGGGTACTCTAAAATATAAATCTTACTGCAAGCTTGGGTTAGGTTGCTTGTTGGTTAAAGAGTTGCAGCTGCGTATGACTTAATTGTCATTACCAGAAAACTCTAGTACTATCATTAGTATTATGTTCTCAGAGTTAATTTAATATATACACAAAATTTACTTTGAGGCATATCTAGACATGGATTTTGAAGCATTACCAGTAATGCAATGTCAACCTACTAACGCAACACCCGACAAGGTAGAGATGAATGTTCTCTTTAGATCCAGTCATAGTACTTAGTCTATCACAAGCTACAGAAAATGAGAAAATAATTCAGAAAAATGACTTGAGTATTGCAGACTTCATAATGTAATGAATAAGCATGCAATAATTTATAGATAAACTGCATATTGAAGGCTTCAAAATGCTAGCTGTTTCATCTAAAGTTCAAATGTCATGTTTATGTCAATCCTGATACCAAAAAAGCGTAATGACCAGGTCATGCAAGCCGAGAAGTATGAATCAGAAAGCACAAAAATACAAATGCAAATACATATGACAAACATTTCAATTTTTTGTTAATCAATTGTTGACATCATCCTCCATTTTTCTCAAATACTTGACAAAGAACTAAAAGATGAGAAGCTTCAATAAGATACAAAAAGAAAGACATGTAAAAATATATTGTTTATAGTAATTATGAAAGTAATACCTGGCCACTCAAATCTCCAATTAATGTTAAAATTGCGGATGTTATAGCTTTTACTGAAACAGGATACTTTCTGAGAGGAGCCAAGTACCTGTAGTAAAAGTTTGGGTTAAAACAGCATAAAGGGACCACATTCTAATTTATGAAGTCAGTGGTAAAAATATATTCTCAGTAGATTAGAGTGAATGATGGTTGCTTAAAAAGAAAAAGTGACTAAGAAAACCAACGCTTACATTTGTGTCAAGGGATAAGCACACCTAAAAAATAAATATAAGATAACATATATGCTACATATATGTGGCATTATTCAGAGACACTTTAATAGAATTAGAATACCAAAAATGGAACACTTAACTGCACTCTCAACAATTAACCCCCAATTTGTATTGCATTCCCCCAAATCCTTAATTGCAAATAACTACATGCTGAAAATCCTTCAACGCCTCTTTGAATTTCCCTACTGCAAGATAAGCAGCACCTTGCCTATAATAACCCTATAACAACAAACTACAATCAAGACATTAATATCTACATTCCATGCAACACATGCAGGCCCCTCAAGTTTTAGGATGCAAAGCACCTTTGTATATTTAGGATTAACATCAATAGCCTTTGGAGCGTCTTGCATATTCCTCAAGTCTAAGATGAGTAAAGGCTCGATTACCTAGTATACAACATTTCGACTGTTTAGTTCAATTACTTGTGAATATATATAGATCAATAGCTTGGGCATATTTGCAAGTTGAAAGGAAATTCACAAGATCAGCAAGTTTGTAGACAATTGTATTAAATCAATGGCACAGTTGCACATCATGGTAAACACTAAACAACATTCAATAACTATGTAAAGGGAAAAAGGCAACAACATAAACCGTTAGTCTGATACACCTCTTATCTTTAGTCTACTTGTTTGAGAATCAACCAAGGAATACAACAGTGCTACTAATTAATTTTTCAGTAAAACTTCAATGATCTAGCTCAAATTGACTTTAAATTTGACCGAGATATCAAATAAAGTTAAAGGATGATGCCGCATGTAAAACGAAAAAAGAAATAGCTTGAATACTAATTACCATTAAAAGCTTTGTTGGCAAGGACTTTGAGTTCTTCAGCTTTGCAATGCTTCACCTGCTTTTTACCACTAAAAGCAATTATTTTTACTTCTTTTCTTTGCAATGCTTCAACTGCTTCATTAAAACAAATAAAAGAAGTTAGCTACATAATTATAATCACCATATTGTTACTCCATGATTGATAGAGCTATATTAGAATTCAAAAGCCTCTAGACATTGCTCTTTTGATATTCCCTCTGAGTAGAAATAGGACACAAGCCAATCATGCAATGATGCTTTAATATGATAGGACTATTTAGTAACACTTTTAAAAAGCCTACATAAGATAATATGTAAAGGTTTTGAGTGCAAATAAGATATCAAAGAAGAATTAAATTTTTTTCCTATCATATATTATCTTGAATTTCTCAAATAGAATATAAAATGTCTAGTTTCTCAAATAGACACCTATTTCGACAATGATGGAAGAAAACACTTAAAGTAAATAGCTTAAGCTCCTAAGAAACTCAATCAGATCCAGACCCAAAAAGAAGAAAAATAAAAATTGAATAGGAAGAATCATTTAAGTGGATCGGAATGTCAAGGTGTTAAAAAAATTTCACCTTATTAAAATTCAAGAATTAAGATATAAGATTTGCGTAATAGAGTTTATAGTCAATTAATCCTTATAGTTCATGGCCAAAAAAAAAAAAACTTCTAATTACATTATTGAGTGTGATTACATATTAAAGAGTTTAATTTTAATAGGACTGATTTATCATGGAAAATGCCACTGTCTCATGTTAGTTTATTTTATAACTATATTAGGGTTAGTAGAAGTATATATTAAGGTCTACTGTTCGTTTATTTTATAATTATATAAATCAAATAAATTTTTATTACATGCTGTTGTGGTTATAAAGAGATCAAAATCCTAAATTACATAGCCACAAATTGTTTAGCTATAATCACTTTAAAAACACAAACCTGAAATCATAATCCATGTAATTTTGGAATAACATTCTATTTTTGAAAAATTCCCATGTCAATTTCACTCCTTGATATCAATGTATAAGCATTTTCTTATTAAATTATTTCATCCTATTTTAATCCATCATCATGCTAAGATGTCCATAGAAAGAAGTTGATATTAGAAGGAGAATAAATTTATAAATGTATAGAAATCAATACAAAATACTATTAGGAATTTAAATACCTATTTAATTGGCTCTTNATGTATAGAAATCAATACAAAATACTATTAGGAATTTAAATACCTATTTGATTGGCTCTTTTTAACTTTGAATATTTTATTTCTTTTTACTATTATAATATAAAATTCCATTTTATAAAGCTATGAAGTTTAATTTGCAGGTAAAAGCATGGACCTTTGCAAATGAGTTCTATTGAATTTGTAAACAAAACAAATTATACTGAAGTTAATCAATAGTTTTAGTTATATATAGTAAAGTTGTCTAGCTTAAATTTTGAGAATGTTATTTGAACACAAAAATTATACGACAAGAATATATTTGAATAAAAAGCCATAATGGGATAAAAAAATTTATTGAGGATAAACTTTGGAACAGTTGTTCCAAATCTTCAAAAGGAACCCCAAAGAAGCGCATAATATATTACTCCTATCTTCTGCTTCAACATTGCTATGAAATTCTCCCTCTCTGCTGAAGACATACCCTTTGATGATAAATCACTAATGCAACATCCTGACCCATAAATGTAATACTTGTTTCGAATTTCACAAAAATCTTACATCATTACAAATAAGAGTCTTTCGATATGAACTACACCATATTTTTTCCTAACCATATATATTGCAATACCAATTGGTACAATAGCAGTAGCAGCTACCTGAAACATGAGCATATGAAAAACAATGCAGAGAAACTGCAGAAGTATTCCTTATTCAACTTGGATTGCTCTAGTAGCTTCTTCAGCTGCCATGATTGTCAATTTTTTCCCATCCATTTCAATGTGTTTCTTTTCAATCTTTTAAGCAAGATGAGGACAAAACCCTAGTGCCGATGTGCTGGAGTGGTGGCGGTGCGCAACACGGAATCAAGAGACATAAGTTAGAAAGTTAGACAATTTAGGACTTATAGAATAAGTACTCTCCATTCTCTACTTTTATCAAGAGTAAATTTCTTAATGATAAACATTTTATTCATTTAAAAATAATAGAGTAATATGAAGATGACATCCAAATAAAAAGAACACAAAATTGTTATTAGCGTTATATGCTTATATGATAGGGCTACGCCTCCATCTCTAGTAATATGTATGTGTTTCTAGCAAAAAGTTAGCATCCAATGGCAGAATTAATTTGTAAATTTTATAGCTAAGAGCTTATCATGTGGGCCCATCTAGACATTGCAAAGGGAGAAATCCATTATTCCCTGCAAGGACAAGAGCTAGACATCCTATATGCTAACTCTGTATAAGAGGTCTTCCCTCCTTAAGTACACATGACCGAGCAGATAACTCACAGAAACTATTGACCTAAAAATAGTTTGCCCGTAAGGCTCCATTTTTATATGGCAAAAAGCAAAGGAAAAAAAATGAGGCACTTATACGTTTCTCATATGTGCTTCTCCTTTAACATAACACAAAAATTTATGTAGTCATAGAATTTGTGAATTTCAATCTACTTTGTTTTGATTGAAAACATTTTCTACTATAAGATATGTTAATCTTGGCATCATTACTTAATTCATGCTAATCATCAGGTGTAGCATACTACATGATAGCCAAATAGATGTCAACCAATCTCAATTCTCCCCCAAAACGTATTTCTTGAGCCCCAAAATAAAGGGAGAAAATGAAAGGAGAATTTGTTTTCAGTCAACCAATCATACGTGCTTCTCAGTGGTGACCATTCTCAACTCTGCCAACCACCTTACCACACACATGCCCAAGACTTAAGATTTGGTGCCTATCCATCACACATGCACATGTTTATTCTTTGTTTGAAAAAATAAATAAAGTATGAGAATCACTTTTACTGTACATTCTTGTTATCACATGCAGCAAATTTTAATAACAAAAAGTGGAGCAATAGACTTATTAATTTGCACTTGCTAAGGTAATTAATAATATCTAAACACACATACACATTGCTGTCCGTATTGTTAAAACCCTATTATTCCTCCATTGATGAAATATAATAAATTTAAAGAAAGCAATTATTATAGGAATATAATAATGTCATCTCAATTCAGTTTCAAATAAGATAAAAGGTCACATTGCCAATCTCCTAAATTGTAGGTGGTATTGGTTATAAAAGCCCTTTAATTGTGCTTTGACCCATTGTTTATTTTTCTTTTATGAACAAATTTATAACAATTTCCTATTGTTTAAAATCGATTTTCAATATTGGGATATGATCAATTTGCTAGTTTGCGAAATTGTATGTGTAATAAAGTATAGAAGCCATTAAATCATTATTGGATCCGTCTAACAAACTGATATTTTGACTTATTATTTGTTCAAATATTCAAAGAACGTCGGTATCAATTAAACCCATTCCTAATAATTTTTTGATTGATAATTAATTAACCCAAATAATTATTATAAAACCAATAATAAGAATTTCAAGAAGGGAACAAATAATGAGAGAGAGAACCAACGACTTTGGACACAATAACAAAATTTTCATTATAATTGATTGGTATATTTCAGTTGCAATTAAGTAGATAATCAAGATGAATTATTTCGCATAAGTAAAGGCCAAGTGGCCAACGTTGCTCCCTTTATTTTATCACAAAACTTTCTCTTGATTCCTACAATTTTTCTGATTTATCCTCGATTGGATGAACAATCAATATAAATTTTTTATTGCACGAATTTCATAAAGTTAAATAAGTCAATTATACGAAAATCATGTTATACCAATTCAATTTCCTTTAAAGGTTCAAAAGTTCATATTGTCAATATCCTACATTGGCTCACGAATTAATTATAAAAGACATTTAATATATTCCTGCAAAATTGCATATGAGCAAGACAATAGCAAGACAATTGAGAAGACGGAGGAGATGGGGAATGTTATTGCATATGGCAATTTAAAATACAAACTCAAATTGAAACAGCCTTAGTAGACAAATCACATTCCTGCAAATTTGCAATTATAATAAATAGGAGACAATTACGACAAAAAGCCACAATATAATTAGGACCAATACCCTTAGGCCATACTTATTCTTCTTAACGGTAATAAGGCTTGGCCCTAAAGTTCAGCAATATCTGTCGCTCAAATTTCTTTGTTTTTTTTTTTTTTTGTCAACAATAAATAGTTATAATTATGATTAAAGATAGAGGTTTTTTTGTCTAATGGATTGAAATAGAATGCAAAACTTTTCGACTTAATCTTTGTCTATTTGCACATGTTCACGTAAAAGTTATCAAAGAATTAATGAGTGCAACAATCTATAACTTTTCACATACAATTTGAACACTATTACCTTATTCACGTCAAAGTTTTCCTAAGTTTTCTTTGACTGTCCACTCTTGCAAGGGGAAGAATAAATATTGGACTTTCTACTTGCACATGTTACTTAAAAGGTTCCTTTGCAGTGAAATAAAGGAACTCTTTGGTGCATGTTTTTAAAGAAATAGATAGAGATATTTTTTATAATTAAAAATAATACAAAAGATAGAGCTTTTTTGTCTAATGGATTGAAATAAAATGCTTTTCGATTTAAACTTTATCTACAAATACTGTAAACATTGAACCTTACATTCATAACCCTTCAAAAGCATCAAAATTCCGTAAACTATAGAATGTAAAAATTTTCCTTTAAACTCTATACATAACGTATTCAAATATATGGCTGAGAAGGAAGGCTACTACCTCCATTAAATTATTATCATTATATGAGTGAAGCAATCTGGAACAGCTAAAAGTGGCGTTGTATAAGCAAAATTTTTTTTTATACTTTTTAACGCTATAGAACAACACTCAACAGCTTATTCAAAGTCAACAATTCATTTAACCAATATAATAATTATTCAAACTGAACAGCTTAATAATCATGTCTCGTTTTGCATAATACATAAATGACAACTAATCCCGAATGATAGAAAATAGGAGAGACCCTATATTCTTAACTTAAAAAAATATAGCATCTCCAACCTTCGAATTGTTGTCTTCCATAAACTTATCCTCCCCGAATCAAAGATCGACAACATAGCCAAGAAGATTATGATCACACCAATAGTATACAACCCACTTTTGGCCCCAAGTAACCAACCTTGATTCCAGCTCCACAGTATTGGCCGAAAGCTTCATGTGTTCCCTTGAAATCTGATATGGCACAATCTAGGAGAGAGAAAATATGTGTGTCATGAATCCGAGGAGAAAACAATCAGCAAAGAAGAAACCTAAGAGGATAGAGAACTTTTGAGATATATATATATATATATATATATATAAGCTATGTACCTTTGGAGATGCTGAAAAAGAAAAAGACATAGATTTAGATTTAGAGAGACAAATATTGTATAGAGAAAGAACGAACCTTATTACCTTTGGAGATTGAGGAGATAGAAAGAAGAAGAAAAATGAAATCGATCTTAAGGATCTATAATGTTACAGCAACAAATGGTATATAGAGAAAGAGCAAACCTTGTTTCATGTGGATGAGGAAAAGGAATATTGAAGGAGCAAAACAAATACATAAGGAGATTGAAAAAAAATAAACACAGCAACCTACAAATCAAAGGAAAAGAGCATACCTTATTGCCTGTGGAGATGGAGAAAATCTACAAAATAAGGAATACAAAGAAAAATGAATTCATAAGGTACTAAACAATTTGAAAGAGCAAACCTAGGAGCTTATTCAGATGGAGGAAAACAGTTGACATATTTGTAATGCAATGGGGGTGAGCCTCATATGCAGTGAAGTATATATAGAGGTTTATGGATGCACAACCTCTAAACCCTACAATTTGAAATATCATATTGACAAATCAACATTTATTGTTGGGCTAAAATTATGGAGTGCAATTGAAAATTAAAATATTTTGTATTTAATATTTTTTAATTTTCGAATATAATCAATTATTTCTCAAATTCGAATTTCTTAAACTGATTTCCAATTTTTATTGCATCATTAATTATGTTCATTGATAAGTAGTATTAATAGTTGGAGTGCCATGTGTCGAGTTGTGGAGCATTTGGCTATTCCTTTTAAATATTACTAGTACTATTCATGCGCCGATGCGCGGGCCATTGGGCGGTGGGATGCATGACCCAAGCAATGGGATATGGGATAGAATTTATGTGATCATAGAAGTATAAATTATATAAATTTATAGTATATAATATACCAATTGTGTATTTCACTTGTTGAACTATAGATCAAATATATTAAAAGTATCAATCATGAATCCATAGAAAATTTGAAAAGTGAATTAAACTAACAGAAATTGAGATAATATTATACTGAAATTACCTATGGTATATGATTGGGGCTGGGGCTGTCAATGTCTTCATCTAAGTCTATATGAATTTGTTCTGATCTTGAAAATGCAACATTGGTATAATTAGAATGTGTAAAATTAAATCTTTAGAGTTTATATGTTTATTTACAAACATGATATATTTCAATTTATGTCATACCTCTTTGAGTGACTTTATGGAACACCTCTTTGAAGACAATATTTGTGGTGCTTATTGTAGAACTCCCCTTTGTATCAATTGCCAAAACTTTGAGGTTGCTCCTTGTTCGAACTCTTGAAAAAGCTACATAAAGTTGTTCATGACTGAAGATTGATTTTGATAGATATAACCCAACACACGACAGAGAATGACCTTGACTCTTATTTATTGACATGACAAAGCAAACATGTAGGGAAAATTGTCTTCTCTGTAGTCTAAAAGACATTTTTTTATTAGAGGATATTAGGTTTATCTTTGGAATGAAAATTTTTTCTCCTATGTTACTACCAAAAATAACCTTCGCTTCATCACATATCTCCCAAGTTGGGTGATTATCAATCTCATTTCATTGCAAAATCTACTCCGCTGATCTATGTTTCTTGATAACATGATAGGTACACCTAGCTTCAATGCTAATCTGTGGTTTGAAAGGCCAGATTTGGTGATACTATTTAGGAATTTAGGTGTATGGATATCGTCCAATCCATTCCCCCATGATTTGCACGTATTGTCTAAACTCAAATAGATATTTTTATCATTAGGCAATAAGAAAACCATATAATCATTTATTTTTCTCACCACTTCTAGCGTAGGGGCAAGGATCGCTCTTTCTTTGCAATATTTTGGATCTTGCATATTTGTTATGAATCTAGGATAAGTTGAGTTCACTAAATCAAGAATTGGATCATTACCAAAAGATAGGGAGATAACATTTGGTATCTGAATAACAACTTTACCATCATTCTTGGACTTTCATCTAGCATTGGTGCCCACCCGATGCGTGGGCTGGCGAGGGGCAACACGAAATAGGGTGTCTGATAAACTCTAATTTAGAGCATAAATTTTTATAGCTCTATGTGATTTATTCTATTAAGAATAACTCCCTAGCATTGTCCCTTGCAAGCAAAGGTGGCATGAGACTGAGAATAGAAAATCCTATTAGATAACTCATTAAGGTTAGTTTAGTGGTTATCCAAATTATGATCCTATTAGAATTTTAGGAACCATGTAAACAGGGTCTGTTCTTCATCAATTTTAAAGCATTATAGGATATTTAATTTTTTATCCTTTTTTTTTTTTTTACCTCAAACTGTACTAAAACATAGATTTAAAATTTATTTATGTTCCCTTTCCCGTTTCGGGGCAATTATCATTTACCTAGACCTAGTTATAAGAATTAACATGCATACCATCTTAGACATATCAAACTACCTAAATCATTACTTAATTGCAGAAAGGCTAAAATTATTAAATAAAAAATATGACTATTTTGCTTTATCAAATGAATAAACAAAGAGAAAACAACATCAACAATTTAAAATGTTTTCAATTTGCAAGATCCTCTTCTATAAATAGAAAATAATATCTATGTAGCGATTCTAATAATTTAATTATAATATGATCTATATGATATTCATACATGATAAGCTAAATTATAATATTATGTATAATACATATCTAAACTTTTCAAAGTAACAACACAATGATTAGTAAAATAATTTGGTTCCTATTCTTGTCGCAAAAATCAACTACCCAAAATCTACTTGTCCTCCTTGTTTATTTTTAAATGTGACATGTAATAGTTTCTTTCTCATTTATAATAAATGTTACTTCCTAGTTATTTGATCAACATCTATAAATTTTTAAAAAATAAAAAATAATTAATGCCTTCAGCACTTACTTAAAAATAAAAACATATTTCTGTATCAAAAATATCAATAATAAACAAAACACTTTAAAAAAAGTTTACATATTAAATATATAAATTAAGAATAACATGATAGACTTTGAATGACATAAAAAAATTGTAATAAAATAAGTCAAAGTTTATCATCAGAACCAAAATTAAACACCAAACAGACTGTATTTGAGTAGTATGGAGATCGTCCTCAATTCTTTTGGGTCTGTGTTCAAATCTAGACTCTACTGTATTTGAGTAGTACGGAGATCGTCCTCAATTCTTTTGGGTCTATGTTCAAATCTAGACTCATAAATAAAAGTACCCAAACAAATTCACAAAGAAACCAAATGAATTTATAGGGATTATATCAAAGTACTTCTCTTAAGCACATTAATTTCTTCCAACACCAAAGGAAGGGCAACTAAAGAAACACAAGTCAAATCAGAGACATCACAAAGTGTCCATAAATTCTTGAAAATCAGCTTCTGCTTTCCTAGCTAAATCTTTAATGTCCAATGGAAGTTAAGGATGTTACACAACAAAGCATTTCAACATGCTAATATTCTAAATCCCTTGTCCACTTAATAAATTCAAAATATGGATTCAAGGAAGGAAATATTCAGAAATATTACTTTATTTCTGACAAACTTATCATTTCTTGATGATTTTAAGAGGATGTCTAAATTTTTAATTTAATGAATTAGAAGATAGGAAGCTATATTATTAGATAATTCTTGATTTCAATATCAATAAGGCAACAATTAAACCAATAAGCTAAAGTGCTCTCCAATCTTGCAAAGTTAGTGCTTTTTTAATAAAAGTTGCCATATTATCCCATGTTCTCTTTCTCATATATTTTTTGATAACTACAAAAATGAAACATAGTTGGCAAACTATGTTATATAAGTTTCTTATCACACATCTCTAAATATTATAATACCAATTTGCTATTAATACCCTTTTAAAAAAAAAAAAAGCACCATGATTTTCAATTTAAAATTTACACATTTTATCATGCAAAGAAAGGGTGTGCAAATTGTACCATATTTTAGGAAACATGTAAACATGTTCTAATTCACTATTTTTTCGAGTGCTATAAGGTATTCAATTATTGTTTTTACCTCAACCATACCCAAACTGAGTTATAAAATTGATTTTTGTTTCCTTTCCCATTCCGTTACAATTATAAATTACCTAGACTATAGTTATATATCAATTAACATGCATAACATCTTAGACAAATCAAACTACCTAAATCATCCCTTAATTGCACAATCAAAGGCTAAAATTATTAAACCAAAAATAGGACTATTTTTCCTTATCAAATGAATGAACAAAGAGATAGCAATATGAGCCATTTAAAATGTTTTTGATGTTCTAGATCAGCAAGATCCTCTCTAAACATC
>QAOA01003228.1:0-41777 GCA_003255065.1 Cercis canadensis | reverse complement strand
TAACATATTGACAACATGCAGAAACAACATCTAGTTAAACTAGAAAAGAGTAATTAATGATCTAAAAATACCTATGCTCTTTTACCCAAATTAACCAGTCATGTTTAGGGTCTCCTTGAGGATATTACAGTTGGCCTCACTGCATATCACTACTATGTGTGTATACCATATATCTAATGAACATTGGTGCATGTTTGGTCCAGTGTTCGGAACCCCCCAAAATCACTTTGAACCTTCTAAAATCCAATGTTGCTCGTGAAGCTTATGGGGCATATGTGGTTTGGGATTAGGAGCTTCCCACCTCTGAATCAAACATGCACTAAATTTACAGATAAAATTACCATAAATGATGGGAAGATTTTGTATTCATTTGGTATAAGGAAATAATAGCACAAACATGTGAGGGACTTACTATATTTCATACTTCGTGTAAGATGGATGAGGTTGTGATACCATAATATCCAAAAATATAATATGTCTGTCAGGAATTAGTTGCTTAAGAAAGAACGGCACCCAATTTTACCCTTAAATAGTTTGAAAACATCTTTGTTGCACTTATGCTAAAAGAAACTTACTCTATCATACTATATAACCAATCAAACAAAAAATAATAATAATGACAAGTATATCAGTATTACCACAAGACAACCTTAGAGACTAGCAGAGGTATAATCTATAATCATATAATCAGAAGAGGATTCAGGATTCAGAATTCTTTATTTATAAAATGCTCCCAAAAAAAAAATTGCATGATCTTTTGGGCATAGTAGGATTCAATAAAAAAAAAAAAAAAAGAACAAAGGCTTAAATCTCAATGATGAGAGAAAGAACAGACTAGTCAACATAAATAACCAATTCAGGAAACTTAAGTTTCTTGCACTGGCAATTACCCGGGGAAGCTATATATGAAAAAATAAAACAGGACAATTCCAACTTGCATAGTTTCTAGCACCTGCGATTCCCCAGGGAAGCTCAATAACAAAACATGCATGTAGAGAGGGAAAAGTCAACATCTATCACCACAGAAATTTCAGAAAAACCCAAAACTCCTATAAAACAACAATACAATAACCACATACAATAAAGTTCTATCTTGCATATCACTACTATGCAAGACTATACAGCACTACTCCTAAAAAAGCATTTGATAACTGTTTGTACCTTTTCCTCAACAATAAGAAAGTAATCCTGAATAAATGATGCATCTGTTGAACAGCATGACGTCTGCTTTAGAGAAAGCATTATTCTACCAGTTTCACTATTGACCTGAAGAGGAAATATATAAAGCACTATGTTAAAATGCACCAAATTTTCATAAAACTGAAATTTCAAGCCTCAAATAATATACTGACGTTGGATACATTACTGCGAACAGGTTGTCCAATGTAATAGGCTTCCAAAAGATTGGTTTTCTGGTCATCTGATGCCTATATAAAAAGAAAGAGATAGCTGGATTACTCACATAAATAACTAACACAATCTGGATGTGGGGAATGAGGAATAGAGAAGAAAGAAATGTGGAAAAACTAAATACCTTATTTCTTGGTGAGAAACCAGTCAAACGCCCAAGGAAACGGATAAAGCAGCCAGTCTCAATTAAGTTACAAATATAGCCCTGCTTCCCAGCAAGAATTCATTTAGGAGAAGCAAAAAAAACTCAGCAATACAACACCATTGCCAACATACAATGAAGTTGCACAAAAAATCTACACTCCTAAATGAACAAAAAAAAAGTAAAATTTGACCCCTTTTCTATCATCAAGAACACCATATTTGCCGGTGAACTCCAACAGAAAATGGCAATTTTTGAAGACTTGCGATTCTGTTTCTAGAGCAAGCAAAGGAATTACCTTGTAATCAGAAGGTTAATTTCGTTGCAAAATGACTTGGTGGAGAAAGCTTTTCCAACGGCTCCTATGGTGTGGTACTTGTGGAGGTACTTCACGGCGACAATTCGGCCATCATAGAGCTGAGCCAGGTACACCGAGCAGAACCCACCGTGTACAAGTTTGCAACTCTTCAAAGGTGAACACAGGAGGAAGAAGACTCGCAGAGCGTTGATTGTGAAGGAAAATGGCTGTTGGGTCTTCCTCTGTAGCTAACGATTTCAACCTTCTGTTGCGAAAAATTGCAGTGGCAACAAAAACAACAAGCAGTAACGATGTTAATGCGATTAAAAGGGACAAAATGCCTTTAGCTCTTGTAGTTATTATGGTTCACTTGTTGGGCGGGGAAGAGAAAGAGGAAAGGAGGCTGAAAAATTCTGAAATGAAGCTCGCGTGGGGAAGAGAAAGAGCAGATGCGGGAATTTTTTTTTTTTTTTATCAAAAGGTGACGTGGCACAATAACAGCCATAGATGAGTGATTAATTTAAATGGAGGGCTGAGATTCAAGAAACAGGACTAGGTCATGTTGTTTAACAACATGACTGGATCCACTCCCACCAAAAACCTTATCTACAAATTGCTCACAGTCACTAATACAAATATTTTCAAAATCTTTATGTGAAAAACTAAATTTCTATAAGAAAATATTATTAATGTATAGATTAATATTAAAAATATTTAAAAAGCTGACATTCTAATTATAAAATAGTTTAATATTAAAAACAACTCATTAGAAAATAAATTATGATGTATTATTCTCTTAGTAGGTTTGAGTTGCATCAATGAAAAACTCATAGGTTTCACTTTTGCAAATGATATTTTGTTTGTAAGCGTCCACTAATTATGATACATGTTGCCTTAGACTTTGAGCAATTTATTTATCTCTTAAATTTTGTGTTGTACTAAAAGCCATTCTTTTATTTGAAAAGTGGGAGTCTCATCAAAATTTATAGAAAAACTATTTAAAAAAAAAGTGATGCTATAGCATATAAGTATTCGAGAAAAATAGTCATGAGAATAAAACAAGTAATTCATTGTTAATTGTTCTAAACAATATAGGAGAAACTAAATTATAATTAGTACGTATAAGGAACTTATGATTTTTTTTTTTTTTACTAAGTTTATTACTCACACAATAATTTACTAAAAAAAAAAACCAAAATAAGGATTTTTTATTTTATTGTTTAGGCGCGCTCAGCTAACCCAGGTTTCGTGACTAGGTTAACTCCATTTTGAAGACGAGTCCGAAAGAGAACTCGGTTAAACCCACAAAAACCGCAGAAAAGCGTAGTTAAGCTCACATACACTCTTTTAGTCTCTTTTGCTCCCTCTTTCTTTGGTTTGCCAATTGTTTGGGGGAAAAATTTGAGAGCTTTAGCAGTTTTGAGCCTTCAAAATGAATAACCTGAAGCTGTTCTCAGAGGTCTCTTTGAATCTCCAATTACAGTCAAAGAGTGAAGCTTTACGGTTCTCCGCATTCGATATCGAGCGGAATCGCCTATTCTTTGTTTCGGCGGACAATTTCGTATACACCACTCGTCTATCTTCGTTCCATGTATGTTATTTTTCTGTTACTCTATTAGATTTTGCTTATTTTGAAGCATATGGTGTTTCAATTGAATTTATTTTGTAATGGGTCTGAAAATTCGTTCTTTTGGGTTCTCACTATGGACATATTGCTTAATTATCAGTATAGTTTCTCTTCTTTGGAAGCCCGATGGGGCATTTAGTGCATAGTGGCAGGAGATTCGTATGTCAGTAAGATTTTCTAAGTGTTTGAGTTGAAGTGCTTCTGATTTGCTTGCTCTCATGTGTTCTCTTGCATTAGAAGGTTGTTTGTCCGTTAAAGGTAACAACTTTAAGGCATGATATATTTATCTCATGCTTTGCCATTTTCTTTTTAATGGATTGATTAAGTTGGAAGAGATGGAGATATTGAATAAAACATGATTTTTCTTACGGCGTTTGGCATGATTAAGGAGGTAAAATTTGATGGAGTAACATTTAAGGAGGTTGATGAGGGAGTAAACATTAACCTATTCACATGGAGGGTAATGGTTACTCCATTAAAAGATTACTATTGTTCATTTGTGCAACCAAACATACATAAAGAATTAAAATTTACTCCCTTAAATGTTGCCTCTTTTACCACCTCTACCAAACATACCCTTCGTGGTAATGCTTTACTATATGGTGTTTAAATTTAACAGTGTGAACTGTAGATGGTCCCGATTATAAATGAGAATATACCAAAAAGTATGTTGTGATATTTTGTTTGTTTTCAGTGAAGTTTGAAATGAAACATCCACACAGTCCTAGCATTGTGCTTTGGAGATGACAATACCTCTGTAAATTGGGGTTTCATGTCAAAAGTCACATGTTGTAATTGTTACTTGTCAGAGTGACAATGTCTTGGAATTATATAATTGTATAATATGATGCTATAAAGTTAGTGTGGATCCTGATAAAAAAAATTTTTGGGCAACAAATGACTGAAGGTATCTTTTTGTGTCTTTATCTTCCTGCTTTTGAATTCCGAAGAGTTGCTGCTGTCATTTTAAAACCTTTTGATTGAAATTGGACTGTGCCTAAAGATATTGAGAGACCAGAGTATGGGTAAAAAGTAACAAAAAAACATTTTCACATGGTGCCGCTCATCTGGTTTAAAAACCAGGGAAAGATAAGACAAGCATCTCTATAGCAAAATCTCAATCCACTGCTATAGCCTCAACCCCATTATAAAAGATAGAAAAGCTCAACTTGTGAATAGCATCACGAGAAGAGTTTGCTGCATAGTTGCTAAAGCGGGTAATGAATAACAAGCAAATAAACTCAGATTCAATTTGTTGTTGTTGTTAGTGTTATTTTTTATTTTTCTGTGGGAATATGTTTCAACTTTCTATGCACTTTTATTGGTTTGTTATTTTAGCTTGTTTTCCTAACGTGTCTTTGGTGTATGTGGCAGGATAAAGGAGCTTGGAGTAAAACCTTTTTATCTACCAATGTTGATACCATTGATTTGGAACCTGGGGACTTCATTACTTCATTTGATTATCTTATGGAGAAAGAGGCTCTTATTGTGGGAACTTCAAATGGTTTTTTATTGCTCCACAGTGTAGAGAGCAGCACAACTGAAGTTGTTGGCAAGGTGGAGGGTGGTGTGAAGTGTATCTCACCTAGTCCAGATGGAGAACTGCTGGGAATAACCACTGGTTTTGGGCAGATATTAGTAATGACTCATGATTGGGATTTGCTGTATGAAACAACACTAGAGGATCTTACTGAAGGTTTTGACGTACGTAAGGACCCTTCTCCACCATCTTAATTATTGCCAGTGTTTATTTCAAATGCAGTTTTCAAGTATAACATATCCTAGTGTTTCAAATTTATGTTAGATGTGCAAATATTATGGTTTTCCTAACTTCTATTGAGGGTGGCCTGTAGATAAAACTTATATATGTGGTTCATGGTTTATGCTTTGGTCTGTAGGCATTGCAAATATGAATGCCTTCTATTATATTTACATATGTTGTTCATATGAGAAGGTTGTCTGCTGTATATAGAGGTCGTTCTATTTAATGACCAAACTTTGTTTTCAGGTGAATGAAATCTGTATGCCAGATAGGCTTGAGTATCCTATTTGTTGGCGAGGTGATGGAAAATACTTTGCAACAATTAGTGATGCATTCAGTTCTACTCCATCGCTTAAGAAGCTTAAGATTTGGGAGCGAGATTCAGGGGTATTGCATGCTTCTTCAGAACCAAAAGCTTTTGCTGGATCAGTTTTGGAATGGATGCCTAGTGGTGCGAAAATTGCATCTGTTTATGACAAAAAATCTGAAAATGAATGTCCCCCGATTGTTTTCTTTGAGAGAAATGGTTTAGAAAGAGGCAAATTTAGCATCAATGAGGGAGCAGATGCGAAAGTGAAATTTTTAAAGTGGAATTGCAGTTCGGATCTTCTTGCAGGTGTTGTTAGATGTGAAAATTATGATGCCATAAAGATCTGGCTTTTTAGCAACAACCATTGGTACCTGAAGCATGAAATTAGATACATAAAGCAGGATGAAGTCAGGTTCATGTGGAATCCAACAAGGCCTTTGCAGTTGATTTGTTGGACTCTTGGTGGTCAGGTCACAGTTTACAGCTTTGTCTGGATTACAGCTGTTATGGAGAACTCAACTTCACTAGTCATTGATGGCTGCAATGTACATATAACCCCACTTTCCCTATCCTTAATGCCACCTCCTATGTATTTTTTCAGCCTTAAATTTCCCTCTTCTGTTCGGGACATGGCTGTATATTGCAAAAATTCTAAGCACCAATTAGCTGCATTTACGTCAGGTGGATCCTTATGTGTTGTAGAGCTTCCTGCTGTTGAAACTTGGGAAGAACTGGAAGGGAAAGAATTCAATGTTGAAGCCTCTAGCACTGAGATGGTGTTAGGGTCTACTTTACATCTTGTATGGTTGGATTCTCATACTCTTCTAGGTGTTTCACATTATGGTTTCAGTCATAGTAAATACTTCTCTCAAACCTCAGTGAATGAGGGTGCACTTCAAGGCTTCTACTTGCAGGAAATTGAACTTGCATGTTCTGAGGACCTTGTTCCAGGCTTACTGACATTCTCAGGCTGGCATGCAAAAGTTTCTCAGAGAAATTCCCTTGAAGAGCTGGTTATTGGTATTGCTCCTAGTCCTGCTAGTAAACATTCAGCATATATTCAGTTTGCTGGGGGAAAAATCCTTGAGTATATATTGAAACTTGGCCTCAGTACAGGATCTCTAGAACAAGAATTTCAAAGCTTTTCATCAAGTTGCCCCTGGATGAGTGCAGTTCAAGTTAGTATTGGTGGGGCATCAAGGCCATTACTCTTTGGACAGGATGAGATTGGTAGGCTGCATGCTAATGGGGGAATAGTATCCAATAACTGCAGTAGTTTTTCATTTTACTCAAATTTGGCAGACCAAGTTATCACACATTTGATTCTTGCAACTAAACAAGATTTGCTCTTTATTGTTGACATTATTGATATATGTAATGGAGAGTTAGACCTCAAGTATGGTAACTTTGTCAATGTTGGCAGCAGAAAAAAAGAAGAAAGTGGGAACTACATAAATATATGGGAAAGAGGTGCCAGAATTGTCGGAGTCCTACATGGAGATGAAGCTGCTGTTATACTTCAAACTACTCGGGGAAACCTAGAATGTATTTATCCTAGAAAATTGGTTCTAGTTTCTATAATTAATTCCTTAGTCCAAAAGCGCTTTAGAGATGCACTACTTATGGTAAGACGGCATAGGATAGATTTCAATGTAATTGTTGATTATTGTGGTTGGCAAGCATTTTCACAGTCAGCTTCCGAATTCATCAGGCAGGTTAACAATCTGAGCTACATAACTGAGTTTGTCTGTGCCATAAGGAATGGAAATATTATAGAGAAACTCTATAAAGATCATGTATCTATTCCCTGCCCAGAGGCTTCTAAAGGTATGCAAGTAGGAGATCCCCAGCATTGTCCTGGTGATAACAAGGTTTCTTCTGTCCTGATGGCTGTAAGGAAAGCCCTTGAAGATCACTTACCAGAAAGTCCAGCAAGGGAGCTATGCATTTTGACCACTCTGGCTCGTAGTGAACCCCCATTACTTGAAGATGCTTTAAAGAGAATAAAAACTATCCGTCAAATGGAATTGTCCAGTGCTGATGACCAAAGGAAAAGGTCTAGCCCTTCTGCTGAAGAAGCTCTAAAGCATCTCTTGTGGTTAGCTGATTCTGATGCTGTTTATGAAGCTGCATTGGGTCTTTATGATTTAAGCCTTGCAGCTATTGTAGCATTGAATGCTCAGAGAGATCCGAAAGAATTTCTTCCTTTTTTACAAGAATTGGAGCGTATGCCCATCCTATTAATGCAATACAATATTGACCTTAGGCTTAAAAGGTTTGAAAAGGCTCTCAGACACATTGCTTTTGCAGGAGATGCTTATTATGATGATTGTATGACCCTCATGAAAAAGAATCCTCAACTTTTTCCACTGGGACTTCAACTCTTCACCGATCCTTCCAAGAGGATTCCAATCCTAGAGGCATGGGGGGATCATCTTAGTGATGAAAAATGCTTTGAAGATGCTGTAACAATTTACTTGTCCTGTCACAGTCTGGAAAAGGCTTTGAAATCTTATCGTGCTTATAATAACTGGAGTGGAGTGCTTACAGTTGCTGGGTTCCTTAATCTGGGAAAGGATGAGATACTGTGTCTGGCTAATGAGCTTTGTGAAGAACTTCAAGCACTTGGTAAACCTGGAGAAGCTGCCAAGATTGCTCTGGAGTACTGTGGAGATGTTAACTGTGGTGTGAATTTATTGATTTCTGCAAGGGACTGGGAGGAGGCTCTTAGGGTTGTTTTTATGCATGGGAGAGAGGACTTAATCTCAGCAGTGAAAATTGCATCCCTGGAATGTGCAAGCACGCTAATTAGTGAATATGAGGAAGGCTTAGAGAAAGTGGGGAAGTATTTAGCCCGTTACTTGGCTGTTAGACAGAGAAGGTTACTTCTTGCAGCAAAGTTGCAGTCAGAAGAAAGGGCGGCAAGTGATCTTGATGATGATACTGCATCAGAAGCCAGCAGTAATTTTAGTGGAATGAGTGCATACACCACAGGGTATGTTCTTACTGTTGTCACATGGTTTTGTCTTCATGCTTTGCCACCTGTAGACTATTAATGTAGTGGAAATACATCATGCATACATAACTACAAGGTTTTTCATTGGCAGTATATGTTCTGCACGTGCCTGTGACTGTATTTTATACCATTTTTCTTCTTTTCCTCTGACAATGGATTATTGCCTCAACTGATCATTCACGATGCTTCTTCCATTTATATTGCATACTTTTAAGTGCATATCCACTGTTTGACTCTTCTTTGAAGAACTAGTGGTGAGATAATTTCCAGATTTTACAACCGTGGAATAGACATATTGTCAGATTCATGTTAAATGAATTTATTTCTGCTTCTTCATACTGAGCCATGTGTATTTAGTGATAGCATGAGTAGTTTCTTTCTATCTCTCATGATTTGAGTTAAGTTCCATCTCTGCTCTCTTTTGTGGATTTAGAGTTTTCTCTATCTTGTCTTCATGTGAGCTACACATATACCTACATCTGTTTCTTGATTCCAAAAGAATTGAACAAGCCTCTCCATCTTATTTACTAATCTTTGTTGTAGGGAGAGAAAGAACTAGGTGACCAAACTGATTGTTTACTTTTCTTTTCTGTACAAAATGGAATTACAAAAATTCTTTTCACAATGATGTTGGTATATCTGTATGTTATGTTGTACTTTTTCTATGACTGAGTTGCTTCGATTGTTTACCCCATTTCATAAACAGGACCAGAAGAAGTTCTGCTGCTTCTATTAGCTCAAGTGCAACTAGCAAGGCAAGAGATTCTAGGCGTCAGAGAAAACGAGGGAAAATCCGTCCTGGCAGGTACTTTAACATGAAAGTATCTTACATCTCTGTGTCCCCCAACCCACCTCCTACTCTTTTTCTTTTTTACTATTGCATTTCATTAGTTGCTATTATATAGGGGGGAGAGACTATCCTACATCACTGTATCTCACCCTTTTTTTGCACTGTTTTTGGTTCTATGCATATTGGCACAATTAACATAATTTAATTTTTACTGAATCAATGTCTGAGCTATACTAAAAATATTTAAGTAAACCCAATAAAATTTAAATTATGTTAACTGTGCTAGTATGATACGGCATAAAATCATAACAGTGTAAAAAAGGGTGAGACAAGACATATGTTTTATCTTGGTGGTGTAGGATGGTCTTCCCCATTATATATACATCAAATCATAATACTATACTTGCCTTTGTAGTCCTGGTGAGGAATTGGCATTAGTGGAGCATTTGAAAGGCATGCCTCTGACAGCAGAAGCTATACGTGAGCTGAAATCTTTATTAATTGTCCTTGTGATGTTTGGTGAGGGTGAAACAGCTCGTAAGCTGCAACACACGGCAGAGAACCTTCAACTATCTCAGATGGCAGCAGTCAGATTAGCTGAAGACACCATGTCTAGTGATAGTATAAATGACTATACACATACTTTAGAGCACTATGCACGGAAAGTAAAAAGCGAAGTGGAAAATTCAGAGGCCTTCTCTTGGCGGACCAAAGTTTTCCTTTCTCAGTGAGTTTAGCAATCCAACATACAAATTCCAAGTTTATCTCACATGTATCTGGATGCACTGTGGTGTGTTGGGCATTTTCTTCTTTGGTGTAGAGATGAGGTTCTCGATAGTTTGAATCTGCAGAATTTTGAGGGTGTAACCCTTCTGAACTGATTGCCATTTTAGGCAGCTGCAAGGCCACTGTGAATTATGAGAAGGAACGAAAAGTTGATCACTGTTAGAAAAGTTGGGTAATTTCTAAATTTACCAAATCTTCTAGATTGGTAATTTCCCATTTTTTAAAGTATTATCCATGCTAGAAAAGTTTTTTTTTCTTCTCTTTATAAATGGTAGTTATGCACTTATCCTCCTTAGACAACAGAACAACTCTCAAATAAATTTGTTTGAGTAGAGTGCTCCTAGAAATTAAGTTGAAAAGAGTATATCACATTTCTTAATTTAAAGATTTCTCATGCCTACCTCTTACGAGTTTAAGAGAGACATTTCTTAATTGAAATATTTTTAAGACATCTTTTTTAGCTTTAGGTTTCTTCAAATAAATGTTCTAATCCACTTCCTTGATCACAACTGGTAGACATTATTGGCAATAATGAATATTTTACTAAAATCTATATAATCCATTGCAAAGTCAGATAATATTCACAAACTTAGAATCGGCAAAGAACATTTATGATTAAACAGTTAAAAGATTTGGAGTTCTTCAATTTAAGATAACATTCATTGATAAGCCATATTTTCCGATAATACTCTCTTGCATGAGAATGTTGGCTCTGGTGCAACATAAACCTCAAGCAATACTTGCAGGAGAATTTTGGAGACAGCCACTGCACCATACATCACCTGGATAGTTGCAGCTTTAACATGAACTAAAATCATAATACGGTGAACCAAAATCGCTGATATAATGCATTTTAATAGACGCAGTACACCAAGAATAAGAGGTAACATCCAAATATCTAGAATTGCAACATTAACAATCAGTCGAAGAGCATGTTTAGATGATAGTAATACAGAGAAGACAAAGTGTTGCAACACTCAACTAATAAAATAGCTCTCTTGAAGTTTCATAGCAACACCAAAAAAAAAAGACAAACAAAAATAGCTCTCAATCAAAACTCCGAAGTATCTCCAGCAAGAGTAGGACTTGAAAGAAAATAAACTATCATTCTTGTCTACTGCTGTTTAACCTCAACTTTCTTCTTTTGCCAGAGTCTATCTAATGCACTGTCAGCATCTCCCTGGAGATGAAAATCAATATATTAGACATGATAAAGGAGCACCTTGTGAGTCAGAAAAACAGAAAGCCTACAAGGTAATCAGAAACCAAAACCAATAGATCATACTTGTAAAGAAGTTATTACTAGTACTGTTGTTATTCCTCAGACCCGTCAAATATATTTCTTATGTAAGTTATCAATGTACATTAATGCAATATCCGCGTTGGCACCCTATGCCTGACATATATCATACTACTCTTTGTTCACTGCATGAAAGAGAAACATTGCACATGAAACACAGNACTTGTAAAGAAGTTATTACTAGTACTGTTGTTATTCCTCAGACCCGTCAAATATATTTCTTATGTAAGTTATCAATGTACATTAATGCAATATCCGCGTTGGCACCCTATGCCTGACATATATCATACTACTCTTTGTTCACTGCATGAAAAAATGCACGAAAGAGAAACATTGCACATGAAACACAGCACACTAAATTACAAAAACCTACACTCCCTGAGAAGAAAACTATTGCTCGTCCCAACCCACAAATCCCTCAAAAGAAAACCCATGAGGGAGAAGGAGCAAGTAGACAGGACAAACTCTAAGACTCAACCAATTTAGTTTGAAACAATTCAATTTTTATTGATAGATCATGCAATGGCAATCTACAATGTTCCATGCTCTCTATAAGAGCCACTTAGCATCAAGTAGTATAAATTAGAATGTGCCTACATAGTTTATTTACCACAAGATCAGATGATCAAGCATTTGGCTAATAAGTGAAAAGCATAACTAGCTGACAAAAAATTTCAAATTCATGAAAAGGGGCGTGCAAACCCAATTTTCATTGGCAGCCAATCCTACATACTGCCAACTTTCCAATATTTATTTGAGAAAAAAAACATGATTAACGCTAATGCACAAACATGGTAATAATAAAGCACTTGCAATGGCAAAACAAATTAGAATACTAGTTAAACAAATGGTACATACCTGAGCACGAATAAAGCCACAAAGGGCAAATGTGGAGAAATGGCCATTGTAGACACCATTCTCATCCAAATGCCCGACGTTAATCTGGACAGAAGCATGGTCCTTGGAAGTGATCAGCCGGTTAGTTGCAGAGCTGCACAATATTCCAGATTTTAGCACTGACCAAGCAATCATCCTCCAAATTCAATAATATAAATCAAATTAAGTATAAATACCATTTCCTTGGAATGTAAAGCTCTGTAATTTGCCCCTCCTCGTTCTGCATCTTTTCGTATGTTTGGTGCAACTACTGCTCTCAAAATCTAGAATTCTGATCCCCAAACGAAACAATAAAAATATATAAAGACAATATCTTCTAAAAGGGAAAACAAATGTACTAAAATTGCAAGGTTTCCAGTTCTTAAAGTAGTTTCATTTAGAAATATGATGCACTTGATACCTATAAATTTAGAAAAGGGAAAGCATGTACAAACAAACTGGGCCATACAAAATCATCACAGTAGTAAACACAATACGAAAGCTTCAATTTTTGGCTGGAAATCTCAATACCCATAAATGTAAAACTAAATGAAACACCTTCAGAGTTTAAAGTTTGACGAACATCACACAACGTTGCCCCAAAAAGAGCAACTAAAACAAAAGATTAGCAAACAGAAAGCTAAAACTGCTAACATCAAATAAGCATGCTCAACAATAGAAAAGGAGATGGAGAGAGAGAAAGAGAGAGAGAGAGTACCAGAGGAGGCGAGGCGACTCAGCTAGAGAGAGGCCAAAGCAGGTGAGAATGCTTTATGAAGGAGGAAAACCTAGCTTCAGTGGATTTGAGCCAGGTCGGGCTTTGGGTTTGAAAGGGTCCGATCTTAGAGGCCCACAAACAACTATCAAAGCGAGGACAAATTGGTAATTCAATGTTATGCAGAGAGTAGTGTACCCTGTCAAAACGGGTTAGTCATTCGGTTCGAGCCAGGCCAGCAAATGGCTAACCCACTTCTACATGGGCCAGCTCGTTAGCCCTTATTTATTTTTTATTTTCTTATATAAAATTAAGTTATAAGGCTTTGGCTTTGTTTTGGCTATTACGTATAATTGAAACAGTTATTTTAATTGTCCAAACTCTCAATTTATAGAGAAAAAATTTGCAAAAATGAATAAAAAAATAAAAGAAAATACTATAGGCCTTTTTTTTAATTTTATTATTAGGCTTGATTTAAATACTTATTTTTTATGGTTCAAAGTCCAAACTCTTATCGATAGATAAAAATACATAAATAAATATATAAGATGAATTTTTTTTAAGAAAAAAAAGAAAAAAGAAAAATAGGCCAAGCTGATCAACTCCGCTTGAACCCATTGGCCCACAAATTATTCAGTAAACCAATCGCTGAGCTGCAAGAGCAGCAAAATGCTGGTGCACCTGCACCTTCAATTGGTTGTGCTGTACTCAAATTGTCTTATTGAATAGCCCACGAAGCAATTGTTAAATGGGCTGATGGGTTTTGGCTATTATTTTTTCATTAAGAAAAATTAATAACTAGAACAAAAAAAATATATTTTTTTTAATAAAAGCTCTTGGTTAAAAAAAAATACATAGATGCCAAACCACCTCATGCATCTATAAGTCCAATAATAGAACAGGGAAGAAAGAGAAAAAAATAAGAGAGAAAAAGTAGGGAGAACAAGAAAGGAAACAAAAAAGAAAGAAAGAAAGAAGAATCAAGTACACTTTTGATAATTTTTTCTGTTATTTAATTTTTTTTATTTAAATTTTATTTGTTAAAAGTTTATATAGTTCTTTGATAAAATTTTCAAGAGGAAGACAGTTTAAGGGCAACATTCTTTTCCTCAAGTTGATAAAATTAATAGTTCTAATAATGCACAAAAATTTTCAAAGCAACGTCATACTGAAATAATTGTATTCAGTCTTTTTGTCATTTTTTTTTGGGGTCATTTGTGTATTAAAATTCTATATTTAAAATATATATTGTATGCAATTATTCATTTAATAAAAATTAAGTATAATATTTGCCCTACTGGTCTTGGCTCCGCCATTGATAGTCTCTTTGATAACAAAAATGGTATTAAAGATATGTTACTCAAATACTATTGGGTAAGGCGCCAATAACATGCTTGGGATTCTACGAGATGGCAGATAGAAGTTCATCTAGAGAATTATCTCCAAGGCCCTTTTTTGGTACATAGATGAAGCTACTCAACTAGCTCTTGGGCTCCAGGAAATCTCCTTGATGAGAGTTACCCACCAAGCCAATTTTTTTGTTGCAAGAGGCTTGAACTCAATACCTAACCGAATCCTATTGACCAAATGAGTCAACCCGCGTTGGTTGCCATTGATAGTCTCTAAAAAAACACTTTAATGGTTTTTTTTCTTTTTAATGCACAAGTAAAAAAACAACAAAACTGGTGACAACACAATCAGCCAAAAAGGATAACTTAACCAACTCAGGGGGCATGGCACCANCCAAAAAAAAAAAAAAACCAAAAAACAAACAAGGGGGGAGAATGAAAGATTTTAAGGAAAAACATCATTTGAATCACCATGCTTGGCTAACAAGGCAGCACATTGATTTGCCTCACAAAATACATGAGTTAGTGAAGTTTGCCATTCTTGGTTGAAGATTGCTTGGATATCACTAACTAGCATAATGATGAAAAAAACCAACTTATTCTATCTCAAAGGATTCATGTTCAAATTCTATTGGATTTGGTGGAATAAGATTTGGAAGGGATAAACTACCCTATTATGTAGTCTCTAATAAAAAAAAAAGAAAAAGGTGTTTACTTGTATATATCTCATTATTAATCATAAAGATGATGAAGCCGTAAAGGTATTGACTGATAGAAATTGAAAAGAATTGAAGGGGAGAAAAGAACATGGTGTCAATTTAGTGGAAAGAAATTTTGTATGTATTGTTAATTACTCCATAAAGATACTTTTTTTTTCTTTTAAGTTAACTAGATGCTTATTCTTTTTCAAAATCCCATCTCACTTTGGTCCAATGGGATTTGAATATCTCCATTTTAAAAGACTAAATGCTTAACCATTGGAGTATCTCCTTAAAAGACCTCCTAAAAATGCTGAATAACAATAGTGAAGGTATTGAATTAAGTGAAAGAATATATATATACACATTACTCTGTGTCTTGGGTATATAAATTGGGTTTAAGGTAGACAGAATAAAGATTGTAGGGATTAGAGTGAATAAAAATGGTGAATGTATTTAGTAGAAATATTCTTTAGAAGGGAAAAAAGGACAAAAGTGATTTTAAGGGCCCAACCGGGTTCGAACCGGTGACCTCTTGATCTGCAGTCAAATGCTCTACCACTGAGCTATGGACCCAATTGGCAATAGTTACGCTAACAAATTATTTCAACAACAAAGACCTTCACCATTAACAGTAATTTTAGTATGAAAGTAAGAAGAGAAATATTTTTCTGTGAATTTTCTTACATACAAAAAAATATTCCTAAAATCAAATTGCAAGAATCTTACAAAACTTTTACGTTAATTCTAGAGTTTTGTTTTTATCAAAAGACTTTTTTTTTTTTTTGTAATGTGTGAAAAATTTCAGCATTAAAATTCACCCCTTACTAACCCCATAATACTAAATGCACCATAGAAAATGTAATTTCAAATCGTAGCTCAAAAGTTTTAAAATTATACAAAGTTTAGACTTGATGAGATTAATCATTACAGCTTAGAGGATTTAATTTCACAAATTATGTTCTAAGAAAATCAAGCACACCGATGTAAATGTATGTAATATACATTTTCTATGTATGATCAACTAGATTATAGTTGAGTGGTATTGAGGTCGTTCTCAGAGCTTGTGAGTTCTACATAATAGTAAAATATTGCACACAAAATTTTGATTAATTTCATTTAGGATGACTTCGTATACTAGAAGTTTAGGGTGATGAGGAAGTTATTTCATTATAGAGTATATGTCACTGGCTTTAGTGACGGTTTACAATGATATTTACAAATTGTTTACCAAAAGGAGACTGCTACTAATAGGATTCGAATTTAAGTCTTATAAGTGAAGTGCTTTAATCTTTATCAGCTGAACCAATCTCTTTGGGCTTTTCCTTTAATTAGGATGTCTGATACAAATAAACAAAAGACATTTTTAATATATACTCAATGAATTTTCTTTGGTTGAGGAAATAAAAGAGTAAGCTGCAACCATATAAAATGAATGCATTACAAACAGAGAGGAGGGCACACATTCGTAAACAGTCTGCTACATAGTACTTACCAGGAAACTTGGGAGATGGAAGTGGGGTGGAGATATAGATTGAAGAACTTTTCAGTTCTTGAAGGAAAACTTGATGAACTGCACTGCATCTATTTTCAGTACATATGGTCAGGATGACAAAAGGCCTGGAATGATGATTTTCTGAGATTTGAATACTATACTTTATTAAATGGAAAATTGAATAAAAGAGAGGATATAACTTTCTATTGAAAATGGATGTTGAAGATGAAAGAAAGTTAATTGGAGGAAGAAGTTGCTTAAAGATAAAAATCATGGTAGTTTTCACTTTGTGGGAACAGTTATCTAGCTCAAAAGAGAGTGGCTTTTCCATGACTCAATACACAATGGCCTATAATGTGGCTAGTCTCTGTCAAGCTATATATACTTTCTTTGAATTTGATGTTGATAAAGCTGGGTTAGGAAATTGGTAGTGGTAGTTCTTGGTGCATACTAATGTGCAAATATGATTATGACAATGGTTGAAAATTATGAGTTGTCCCAACATTCTACCATTGTCTATCTAGTGGATATTTCTGCACTCTATTCATAATTTTTGTTTTCTACCTATTTCTATTATCCTTGTGGTATATTTAGGATCATGCTTTTGCAACCATTTTTTCGAGAATGAATATTCTTTTGCCTTCTTTTACTACAAAACTGTTTAAGTTCCTTGCTTGCTTTTAATCCACAAAGAATGCTAAATTGGTCGTTGATACACATCATATATTAGCTTTATTTGCGCTCACTCATACAATAAGCCTTCTTTTTTTATTCTCATTTTTTTGGATGACAAAAGGCCTGGAATGATGATTTTCTGAGATTTGAATACTGTACTTTATTAAATGGAAAATTGAATGAAAGAGAGAGGATATAACTTTCTATTGAAAATGGATGTTGAAGATGAAAGAAAGTTAATTGGAGGAAGAAGTTTCTTAAAGATAAAAATCATGGTAGTTTTCACTTTGTGGGAATAGTTATCTAGTTCAAAAGAGAGTGGCTTTTCCATGACTCAATACACAATGGCCTATAATGTGGCTAGTCTCTGTCAAGCTATATATACTTTCTTTGAATTTGATGTTGATAAAGCTGGGTTAGGAAATTGGTAGTGGTAGTTCTTGGTGCATACTAATGTGCAAATATGATTATGACAATGGTTGAAAATTATGAGTTGTCCCAACATTCTACCATTGTCTATCTAGTGGATATTTCTGCACTCTATTCATAATTTTTGTTTTCTACCTATTTCTATTATCCTTGTGGTATATTTAGGATCATGCTTTTGCAACCATTTTTTCGAGAATGAATATTCTTTTGCCTTTTTTTACTACAAAACTGTTTAAGTTTCTTGCTTGCTTTTAATCTACAAAGAATGCTAAATTGCTCGTTGATACACATCATATATTAGTTTTATCTGCGCTCACTCATACAATAAGCCTTCTTTTTTTATTCTCATTTTTTTTTATAGATAAAAGACCTTTTATATTCTTATTGTTCTAAACGAAACAAAAAAGGACCAAACAACTTGTGGCCGAGTGGTATTATCATTGTCGGGATTTATGGGTTAGCCAAAATATTAAAATAAAATAAAAGATGAAACAAAAAAGGTACTCTTTATTAAAATAAAAGACCTAAATTCAAATGCATTCCATATCCGTTTATGAGGATCCAAATTTTGGTTTTGACACTTACAAACACACTTCTTGGAGATATCATTTTAGCTCCTCGAGATAAAATACTCTGGTATAAACTTAGTCCACTACTTGTGTGTAAATAAAGTCAACTTTGAACATATCTATGGGTCTCGCTATCTAAAATTTAATTGGGTCTTAAATTGATGTACAAAGTTTTTGATTTATTTAATCTAATATGATATCCAGTTAGTGGACTAAGTTAAGTTTACCCAAAGAAATTGTTTTAATCTAAGTTGGATTTGCCTCTGTGGCAGACAGTATCTTAGAATATTAGAGAAATTGTTGAATAATAACCTATGAGTCTCGTGACCAAAAAAAAAAATAATTTTATGAGTCTAGTAGCATATCCTTAATTTAATGTTAATGGTCTTATTTCTGTCATGTACTCATCTTTTCTTTTCTCAACTCATTGCGCTTCAGTTCATTATTAGTTAAATTTCCAGTTATGTGTTTAAGACAAAAACTCAAAGCAAAGAAGGATAAGATTAAGTTTATAATATGAGCTAACATACATTTTCTTAAAGTGCTTCATCATGCTATAGAAAATTCAAATTTGATGTAGCAAAATTTAAGAAATGCAAAGTTTTGAAGCCATGACTATCTTTAAAAATATCAATTATTAGTTGTGTTTACATGGATTTGGATCCGGTTATGTCACTTGAGTCATGTTGCTTAAATCTAAGCCGTCCATTCCATTAAAGCTCATTTCAACCATTAAATATTAATGTGTTTTAATGGTTGAAATAACCTTAAATGGAATNTTAAATATTAATGTGTTTTAATGGTTGAAATGATCTTAAATGGAATAGACGGCTTAGATCTAAGCAACATGACTCAAGTTAACATGACTGGATCTCTTCCCGTGTTTACATCGGTAAGTGATTAGTCAATTTGAGAGTCTGTAATTAGTTAATTAGTTTGAACTTTGAAGACTAATTAAACTATCTCTTCCTTCTCTCAATAGAAAACTAAACAAGAGGCACATGATAATTAATATTTCGTATATATCTATAAAAGAAAAAATTAAATAGGTGTTACAAATTTAAAAAATAGTGCATGACAGCTTGATAAAAGTTTTGATAAGAGTGAGGTTGACAACTTAATTTTGTTGAAGGAAAATTGGCATGTCAATATCGAAATCCATTTAAGAAAACAAAATTTACATGAGAAAAGCTTTGTCTTTTTGTTTTGTTTTTTTCTGTTTAATTTATAATTGTAATTGAGCGAATATTTTAACTAAAAAGGGATTAAGGAGATCAACCTTTTGATTGTGAGCACACTTCATTAAATTAGAATTCTTCCTCATAAAAAAATGTTTGTCTAAGTGTCAAAAAAAAAATTTTAATTTGAGAAAGCTTTTGAATGTGACATGTAAAATAACTTTTCTAACTATAGTTTTTGCTTTATCATATTTATAGATATTAAAACAATAACAATAAAAATATGCAAGTTATGCAGTTAAAAGAGTTGATTTTATTAATCAAAATGATTATATTCAATCCATTACACATGAGCCAGATGGCATAGAAGATTACATTCAATTAGAGCTTTAATGCTAAAAAGCTAATTGCCTGCGTTTATACCCCAACTCAACTCCTACCATTTACAAGAGTAGTCAAAATAAATCTGATAAGTGGCTTTTGTGGAATCGCAGGTGTAGATGGGGTGCCTACATCGAACAAAGTCGCATCAAGCTCCTCAGGCTCAGCCTGCACAAGAGTCCCATTTGCAAGGAATGTAGTCTCAGAAAACTTCATTTCTTCTTCTACTTCTGCTTCTCTTGCTGCCATTTCCGAAGATGAGGATTGCAAGGGGTTGACTTCTTTTTCTTCTTGAATATCTTTTGACAAGGACTTGGATTTAGCATCTTCAAGCTCTTCAAGTTCATTGGAATTGTAAATACTCTGTTGATGAGCAAGAGGGGAAGAAGTTTTCTTTGCAACGGACACTGTTTCTGCTGATATAGCTGAGCAGCATACAAAGGCTGAAGACGAAGAGTCTCCTGATAAACTGCATCCCTGAGAACCATCAAGTACCTGAGAATGCTGTACTGAATTATCAGAAGAGTAGCTTTCGTTAACAGAGTTATTCTCTGATATGGAATTGGAATCTGGCCTTAGTCTTGCTTCTGCAGCATTTGCATTTTTAACGTCTTGCACAGAAGACAGTCTTATCAACTTGTAAGCTGCATTTGCTTCCTGACGTTTTCTCTTCTTTCTAGCCCCACCTCCAGAGCTCAAAACTTCCCCATCTTTGTTGGTGAGTACTTCAGGATTAGAAGGTGATGTTTCTCCATGTAAGGCAAACTGAGGAATCTGCTTCCTTTTGACGTGACATACATAGATAGACATTCCAGATTTCCAGTAGCTATACATGGAAATCGTGTGTTTGAACTCTTCCACTGTCCTCCTTATATCAAAAGCTTGGCATTCCTGGTCACTGATGCCTTGTTTCCTCTGCAAACCCATGAAATAGCAGCAATGGTGTGATCTACGTTTGTCTGAAAATTCACCAGGGTGTGGATGGCACTGTAGAAGTCCACGTGTGTCCCTCTCAATCTTCAGAATAAGCTGCCGGATCCGAGATTCAACCCAACCCTTCCAGTTCATCAAGTCAACACCATTCTTAGCAGTGATATCAATCTGCAGATAATTTTTGTATGCTTCAAAGAAGAAGAAAGGCTCCAAGAGAGTTAGCCACCCATTTGTATTGACTTCCATTGACTCACATATCTGATTTCCCCTCTGAAATTCTTCCTGCATAACACGCAATGTGCTATATGACACATTGTAGCTGGAGTTCCTGGAAGGATATGCAGGAGTTATTATTGGCATTAAGTGTTTGCTGTCCTTGAGGTTTCTTCTAGGATCCCAAACAGGAAGTCCCATAGACCTATCTTTGATAGGGCCTAGCATAACTGGATTTGGCCATTGCCACTGAGAATATACTTTGAAGAACCGAGAGACCAACATACTAGGGACCGCATTGGGAAATAGCTGGCAAATGCGAGCTACAAGAATCACACAGTTGATTCCACCAAGAAACCCAGCAACATTTGAATATATACCCCTACGCTTTGCCCAAAACTTGATAAATCTTAGTGTTGTGCGGAAGTTCTGAATATTTGGGACCATTCGTAGAATTTGGTCTGTGACTCTGGATCCATTGAGGCTCAGTACACTCTGCTCATCAAGATTTTGTAGCACACGATCATCTGAAATGTCAAATTCTTCAGGAACAACCCAGAGCTCCAATTTTGCATACAGAAGATCAATGGATACCCCATTCATTTTAAACTTCATAACAGGTACATGAGCATCAGGCACAGGATGCATTTCTTCTATGTCAGGCTCCTCCATGAGCATCTTATAAAGTTCACCAAAAAAGTCCTCATTTCTGTCGACATGCCTTGGTCCAACACATAGTGTATCTATATCAGCACCAGGGCCATGCACCTGTTTTGACAGAAAATGAAATAAGTCAACTATGTAAAGCAAAATTGAAGCATGAATAAGATGCAGCAAAAAGAGTTCTTCAAACATGATGCAGTCGTATACTGCTATTCTTTGTTTAGCACAAGTAGGAAATGCATAGAATCCATAAAGGACCAGCATTAATAAGCTTCCAATGTGACATTGTATCTAGTTATTGTTGCAGCAGAACGGGTCACTTATATCTAGTTATTTTTGCAGTGGGTATACTTCAATTCAAAATCATATCATAGAAGAATGGACAATTACAATCAAGCCTCAAAAGCGTTTAGTTATCCAGCATTAAAGACTATTTTACTTTTGGTGATAAACAGTAACATCCTAACAGACAGTTTTCAAACAAAATTCTTGAAACAGGTTAATATCATATATAGCAATTCTTTGTTTAACACAAGTATGCAATGCATGGAATCGATAAAATATCCAGCATTAATAAGCTTACATTGTCACACAAAGCTACATTCAGTGTCATTCTTCTAAAACTCTAAGAAGTCTTAGCTTCTAAGAGAGCAGGACATGAGACCTTGTGACCTAATACCTCGTTATTGTAGTGACTTATACTTCCATTCAAAATCAAATCGTAGAGAACAAGTAATAAATACCAAGCCTCATATGCAATTAGTTACCCAGCATCTAAGACCACTTTACTTATGATAATTAGTAGTATAGAACAGAGATGCAAAGATGCTACTTGTTGGTTTTTGATACATTAAAGACAACAAAAGGAAGAGAACATGAGATAGAAACATACCCCCAGCCTGTAGGATCCGTAAGCAAAGATCTTTGCATTTGCTTCCTCAATCAGCTGCTCATTGAACCCTTTTGCCTTGGTTACTTTCTTCACCCATGATTTCACAATCTGATCCAATCTCCCCAGAACATTTTGTCTTTTCGCAGCTTCATCCCCAGATTCATATAACCCCTCAGTTTCCAAAATCTGACCAAAAACAAAGGTAGACTAAAGTAAACACTTTAATATCAATAAAGTCAGTAGCTCTTTTTTTTTTTTTTTTCACGAATTTAAGCGACCCATAATTTATAGCAGAAAGTACTCGAAAAATAATACAATGAATCAGACTTTTCCCAACTCAAATTCAGGGGGAAAAAAGAAAAAAAATATAGATATTCAAAACACCCAATGTCTAATTTGTTGCTTGCAATAAAAGAATAAAGTATTACTTTTTTTTTTTTTTTTTTTTTTTNTTTTTTTTTTTTTTTCACGAGTTTAAGCGAATCCAGAATTTATAGTAGAAAGTACTTGGCAAATAGCAATTAAACAAAAGAACCAGAGTTTCCCAACTTGAACTCAGAGGGAAAGAAGAAAAAAACTAGAAATTGAAGACAAAGTAGACGAATTCATGAGACAAATAAACGAACCTTTTCCAATTCATTGTTTGCCCCCAAATCAACCTCAGATGGCCCCGCTGTTGAGATTGGCTCCCACTGAGCAATTGGTTTAACGTTAGGCGAATACATCCCTCGCCTTTCACAGAGCTTTGATTACAAAACAGAATTATAAGAAATTTTCTTTTTTTCTTATTCTTTTCAAATCGAAATTAAAATGCAACAATAATCAGATAGAAATATAACAGTAACAACAATAATCGAGTAATCCAATATCAGAAGATGAGAAGAACACAACAATCCTCAAAATCGTCGAAATTTTTCATTATGAATATCGTCGAAGTACATTGATTTTTGTTTTTTTTTTTCATATACATAGAATCGACGCAATTGAATTCGCTCGAATTTATCTCACTTACAATACAAAGCTTTCTCACTTCATAAAAACCCTAGAGGAATCCGAAGAAACCCTAACCCTAATCTCGCAGAGGAAACGAGAAGCGCGAGCCAATTCCTTCAGAGGTTGCTAAAGCGATGAGAAGTGGACACTTGCGAATACCTGCCAGAGGCGTAGGTGTTGGCATTTAAATAGGAAAAGAACAACGTGCTCATCACGCTACACGTTTCCTTTGTATGGCGGCGGTAGTTAATTTAATATATATATATTTTTTTTCTGACGCGGTTTTCCTTTGACCCTTAACGGTCGATTGTTTCGTACCTGAATCTAAATTATAATTTTTTATTTTATTTTATGATTTTGTGTTTAAATTTAGAATGATGAATTTTTTTTGTGTTTAACTTTTTAAATTTCAAAAAACCCATACTTAATTTCCAATTAATATTCAATTTAAAGGGTAAAGATGTAAATTAGTCTACACATTCACACAGACCATGAAGGGTAATTTTCTTTTCACTTGCAAGTTTCAACACAGACCATGAAGAGTAATTTTCTTTTCACTTTCTACTATTTCCCATAAACATAGATGAAGGGAAATTGATAGCCAAACAATTCCAAAGGAAAAGTCAAACAAGGGTAAACGAACCACCCAACTATAAATTTTGCAAGGTGTCGTGAGATTTTTTGCAAGAAATCTAAATTTTCAACTTATACAACAGAGAGGAGGAAGGAAAACGCTCTTCGGTTCTTCTCTTCTCAAAACTCTCTCAACCTCGCCACTCACCGAGCACAAATTTTCGCCAAATCTCTTTCCCCAACCCCTTTCCCTTGTGATTTCGGCCTCCTCTGCTCATATCCCATCTGCCCATTTCATCAGTTTCGCAACAGAATGAGAAGGACGAGAGGGAAGCAGCAGCGTGATGTTCAAGTGGCTGTGGAGGAGGCTTGGACTGTCAAACCTCTCAATCAGGACCACCGTCAGTTATCCTCCTTCGAATCTTCTTCTACCCCTTCTGGCTCAGCTTCTCGCTCCCAAGGTCCTGGACCTTCTACCAGCAAGACCCAGCAAAATTCTATTCCCCCAAACCACAAAATTCATCGAAATGNGTTTCGCAACAGAATGAGAAGGACGAGAGGGAAGCAGCAGCGTGATGTTCAAGTGGCTGTGGAGGAGGCTTGGACTGTCAAACCTCTCAATCAGGACCACCGTCAGTTATCCTCCTTCGAATCTTCTTCTACCCCTTCTGGCTCAGCTTCTCGCTCCCAAGGTCCTGGACCTTCTACCAGCAAGACCCAGCAAAATTCTATTCCCCAAAACCACAAAATTCATCGAAATGCAAATCCCAATTGGAGGAATCAACATGGACAGGTGAAATATCAGTTTGTCAAGAAATCTGAGGTGGTTCGTTTACCTGAAGAAGTCGGTTCCTTGAGCATTAGTGACAAAGTTGATGTCCCACGAGGAAAGCCTGAAGAGAATAAGGGTGGTTCAGAGTTGAAGACTGAGAGGAGAGAGGAGACTAAAGAGAGAGATGAGGATCATATTCAAAGTAGGCTTGATGAGTTACTACAAATGGGTATGGAAGAGCTGGAATTATCGGAGGAGCAGCTGAGGATCAATGATCAATTGCAGGAAGATGAGGTAATTTGGCAACTTTCTTAAGCTGAAACTTTCTTAATTTGATGATTTTAGGTTTGAGCAAGAATTTAAGTTTTAAAAAAAAAATAATAACTGTTTTAAAATTTGGAACTTTGAGAACATGATGCTAGGTGTTTTGGATTTCAGAATTTGGTTGCGTAAGTAATGCGGATTGTATATTCTCTGCCATCCATCCATGGTGTTTGCAATTATAGTCTAACATCTATTAAGAAATTGGGTCAAAATTGCTGTAGAACCAAAATCTTGATACTCATGGTAGAATGATGATATAGGTGCTGTATACCTCTCTTGTTTTTTTTTTTTTCTCCTAGTGTCTAGAAGGAATGTCAATATCCAAAATTGGTTTCCTTTGATCTAGATAGAAATAATATGGCATTCATAATGAGTGTCCTGCTTTTCTTACGTCTCATTGGAGTTCCTCTTTTGCAGTTACTTGTGATGGAGTCAATATATGGAGAAAATATTTTCAACCTTGATAGAAAGAAAGGCCTACGCTGTTTTCAGGTGTTGCCGTAAGCCAATGGCCTAGTTAAGCAAGGATCATTTTTTGGAACTGATAAAATAGTCTAAACTCTACACCTGACTCGTACTTTTTTGTCTTTTCCGCCTCAGATACACATACATATTGAAGTTCTGGGTGAGATTTCCATTACTGCAAAGCTAAACTCTCCTGATGAAGTTGAGAGCAAACACAGCAATTCAGATGACTTTTTATACTCCTTCTATGTCCAATATCTTCCACCTCTTGTTTTGACATGTTTATTACCTAAGACATACCCAAGCCACCAGCCACCTATTTTTGCAATCTCTGTTCAGTGGTTGGAGTCCATGAGTATTTCTAGTCTATCCTCCAAGCTGGATTCAATGTGGACAGAGCAGAAGGGCCAAGAAGTCTTATACCAGTGGGTTGAATGGCTGCAGGGGTCTTCTCTTTCTTATCTGGGATTTGATAAGGAAATAAAACTTGGTCCTTATGGCATGAAACATGCTGGTGATAAGCGTGCTCTTTCAGGACTTGTTTCTCCAGATGTTGATATACCTTCAATACGAAGTTACAATGATGAGAGACACCATAAGAACTTCTGCAAAGAATTGCACGAATGTTGCATCTGCTTTAGTGAGTATCCAGGTAATTCTCAACTGACGCTTGACATAATTTGTAAACATTAATGAATAGCTTTGGCTAATTAGTATTTTAAATGCTCAAGATTTACTGTTGCCAGCCAAACACCCCTACCCCCTTGAAAAAACGGATAATGTAACTTAGTCCTGTTTGGGATGCAACTGATTTTGAATTTGACCTCACAACATACGGTCACTAGAGCAATCTCTTAATTTCTCTTACTTTGAAGGTTACCCTTACATTTTGCTAAATGTTTTCCTTTGTTAAACTATTTATTGCTCATCTTACTGGATAGCATCTATTTCTTAGAAATATTTGTTTCTTAACAGCACGCCATTGTTCATCTTATAACATATGAGGCACCTGTGTGATTGTATCCTATAAGATATAACTTTTAGTTTCAAGTATATTAGTTGATTAAGTACATAGATGAACTTCTCTATCTTAGCTGACAGCAAGTGAACACTAGTTTTTTGTGGGATATGTCTTGCTTGGTGTTGTTGTACTTATACATATAACCAAGATACAAAATGTGCATTTATTTATTTTCATTACTTCTTAGAAGCAATTTCCTGCCCTAACTATTTCAACTTCTCTTTAGATGAACACACTACTCCAAATAGGAAATATGATTTTGATTTCTAGTTGCTATTGAGGCTAAAACTTACTGACTACTAAGTCTTCCTAAGAATTCAGTCACTCAAGTAGACTTAACCGTGTAGACAGTAGACATCCCATAGAAAAGATAGTTATAATAATTATTTGATGAGTAACTTATGTATCAACCACTGTCCCCTACGTTGCTTTGGTAATTTGGTCAGAAAATAATTTATGGTAGCTGTGAAAACCTGAAATATTAAAATGTTGTTGGTTTTGGTTGAATTTATGGATAATGCTCTTTTAAATCAATTAACAAGTGATGGCTCTGATTTCTGGAAAAGATCCATAATCTATACTCCATCTATTCTGATTTGTTTTACCCCTTGTTAAGGATTATATCCCATTGTAATAGAAAAGATGAGACTATGCAGCCTGAGCACATTGTTACTCCTTCTGATTTGACATGTTGGAGATTTTCCATTGCAATGTTGGCTTCAAAATAAGTTTTCTTACTAACATACTGGACATCTCAAATTTAATTCTCTGTGTCTCTGCATACTTGAATTTTATTAATTTATTTTACATGTTACCACTTTACCTATCAAATATTAGAACTCGAACTTACTTTATCATTTAATAGGTACTGAATTTGTCAAATTGCCATGTAAGCATTTCTTTTGCCGGAAATGCTTGCAGACGTATACGGACATCCATGTAAAAGAAGGCACCATCAATAATCTTGAATGTCTTGAAGCAAAATGTGTGGTTATGATTCCACCTGTTATCTTAAAACGATTACTTAGTGATGAAGAGTATGAACGCTGGGAATCCTTGATGTTGGAAAAAACACTTGCAACAATGCCTGATGTTGCTTATTGCCCAAGATGTCAAACACCCTGCATAGAGGATGATGACCAGCATGCACAATGCTCAAAATGCTTCTTTAGCTTTTGTACGCTTTGCCGGGAGCGACGCCATGTGGGCATAGCATGTATGACACCAGAAATGAAGCTTCTTATTTTGCAAGTAAGCTTTCTGGATTCTTATTTGGACATTCCAATTTTTGGTTCTTTTCTGATTGGCCTTGCCTTTTTTTTGTTTTGTTTTTCCCCCCCTCGCTTTTTTGCTAGCACCATAGAATAAGGTTTGAGACTATAACTACGGCTTTGAGACTATTGGCTACATTACTTTAACAGTTGCAAAGGATCTTACAAAACTTTCCTTTAATCTCTGAAACCTGCCTTTATAACTATGTAGAAGCAATAAGGTTATATCACTTTCTTGATACATCAGTTAGGCTGCTCTGGTGGTTGTATTTGTGGGATTTTCTCATAGATTAATATCGTGCAATGTGCTAAGCCATTCAATGATTGTAGTTTCATGATTTTGATGAAATTATAGGAGCGCCAGAAATCATCTCAATTACAGGAAGGTCAGAAGCATAAAGAACGTGAAATGATCAATGACATTCTCAGTGTGACAGAAATCCATCGTGATGCTAAGCAGTGCCCATCTTGTAAGATGGCAATTTCCCGAACTGAAGGTTGCAACAAAATGGAGTGCTATAATTGTGGCCAATATTTCTGTTACGCATGCAGCCAAGCAATTAGTGGATATGTACATTTCAGGTATTTATCTTTTCACAACAGCTCAAAATGCCTTTTGCTTAGTTTGCACCAACAAAAGATCTTGATTGAGAGAATCTATATACAACTGATTACCTTTTATTTATTCAAGCGATGGGACATGTGAACTGTTCCCACAAGAAATGATTCAGGTGTGGGAAGAGCGCATAAATCCCCGACAGGTGTATGCACAGGCTCAGGCTGAACTTTTTGCAGAGCATGGCCAGTTATGTCCTAATTGTCGTCAATTTAATGCCAAGGTTTGCGAAGGTTCTGTGTTGTTGCTTATAAAATCATAGCTTGACATTTTCTGTTTCGTGAGAATATAATGGGTTCATTCAGACAATCAATTTGATTAATGATGAACTATGAACTATGGGCACTTTTATTTTTCCCTGTTGAAACACAGCTGTATTGACATGACTGAAAATTTTTTCTGTCTCTATTTTGGGTTCAATAGGTTGGAAACAATAATCACATGTTTTGCTGGGCATGCCAAACACATTATTGCTACTTATGCAAGAAGATTGTTAGGCGTAGTGCTGAGCATTATGGACCCAAGGGCTGCAAGCAGCACACTGAGGGATAGTCTCTATCACAACGAGGCCTAGCATATCTTCATCAACTTAAAACTTTTTTGTCAGGTATAAACATCAGGAACAGCAGATGATACTAGATTGATCGAGCCACAATGTTTAAATGCCAGTTAAAGCCAGTGCCTGTGGCTGATCGTGGTGGGGATAGATCCACTTTGAAGTTCTTCTAGGGGATAATTTCATTTTAGCTCCTTTGCATTCTGATTTTACATTCTCCTGTAATGTTGAGGGTGACTTAATTTTGGTAAAGGTGAAATCATCTGCCAAATGTTGTGAGTTTCCGTTGTTGTAATTTTTAGCCAAAGAAAAAAAAATAAAAAAAGTGAGTTTCGATTGTAGTAGTCCCTAAAAGATAAAAAGGAGAATTAATTTGTATTTAATTGTCATGAGAATAAAAATGTGTTTTAGTCAATTAATGCCACCGTACAAACCTAGTAAGTAGCGACTTATAGTGATAGCTTGTTGTATTATTCATAATTATATACGCAAGTGAAATTTACATGATAAATTGTTTGACATATGGAAAGATCTTGATGATGCAGAAATAGAGGTTTTAAAAGAAAACATAAACATGGGAGAGACAAACTCCAATCAAGATAACTTGTCAAGATTATTTGATCAAGGGGTAGCAGAAATGACAGCATATCATGACTATATTTCAAATTAGATGTGAGTAGAACATAACAAATTTGATTAATAGTTTATACATATTAACTTATATAATTGTTTATGTTATTTTTCTACCACCTATGATTAGTATGGACAATTATAAATGATGTTATTTATTTTAGAACAATATATTTAAAAGTATTAATGCCATATCAAAATTATATTAAATTTTATAATAATTTTTTTTTTTTACTTATTTATTCTTCTCATATTCTCATTAAAACATTACCATAATTTATTTACAAAATCAGTCATAATAAAAATTAAAAAAAAAACTTTATATCAAACAAGTTTTCTATTTTTTTGTTTTCTAAACTTGTTTTCAAAACAATTTTACCAAGTAAGTTTTGTTATTTGCTATTTAAAAATTATTTTCAAAACAGTTTATCACACAAATTTTTTTTATACTTTTGTTTTGCAGAACAATTTTTAAACATAGTTTTCAAAAATAATTTTTAAAAATAAAAAAACAAAAACAGAATCAAACACACCCGATATTATTTTCAAAAAAGTTGAGTGTTAACCAAACACATTTTGTCAACTTTCTTAAGAATCTCATTCTTGGGAATCCCATTTTCGAGAATGTACTCGAGATGGGAATAAAACATTTCCCATACCAAACATCACTAGTTTAGCCTTGATTGAATCGAAAGAGGGAACAAATTCTCTAGCAATATATCAAAGTATTTTCATATTTAAACCTTGGCTATCTAAGACCTAAGAAATTACGGAAAGGGTCATATTCAAGTTAGCTTTTTTGTTTCTTTTATCGTCAAGGATTTGAGGTCCAGTGAGAGCATTATTATGAGAGAATAAATTGTAATTGCTTTAACCCTCAAATGAGATTAGTCTAACGCTTAATTGGATAAAGTTGAGATACTTGTGATGTCAACAAAAAAAAAAACATCTCATATGACGGCACAAACCCTTTCTATCAAAACACGTTGCTGCTGCCTCACTTTTTTCTTCAAGGCTTAAGAAGCCTTTTATACCACTTAATTAGGGCACATAAGCAAGGACACAGCAAACTAGTCCTTGGGTCTCTTCCCAGTTCTTACTCAACAGAAGGCTTGTCTTTAAAAATTAGACCATTTCATCTCTTTTATTCCTAGCTTGTTATGAAAATAGTGTCTTCATCTGCAATATTTTTGCTTGCTTTTATAAGAATTCTTCTCTTTTCTCTGTTGAAATCATCAAAAGTTGAATAAATTAAATGATGTGGTCTTTGTTGTTTCCATGAAAATTTCATGGAACCCAACTACTTTGCTAATGAGTATATAAATTTTTCTTACTTCTGTAATTTGACAAGAAATTAATTTTAAATAATGAGAAACAATATAGTCTTATACTTTTTATAAATATGTGCATATCCTAGAATCTTTTTTTGATTAATATACCCTTATTGAATTATTAAACCCAAAATTATCCCATCAATATAAGCTATACCTAAAGTCATCGTTCTTAAGCATCTTAACAACATTCTTTTGAAAATTTCTTCTAATGCGAACTAAGTAAATCTCTTTGCTTCATGCTAGCTTGAGAAGTTCTTCAATCTATGTTCTTGATGTCACCACTGCACTCTTAACCTGTGCATGATTCTGTTTAAAAGTTACAAGTGAATGTGTTAGAAGAGTTAAAAGTAACATTGAGAAATCAACTGATAGTGGCAATATTATAGGATTGTTCAACTTAAGTCTACCTTATATTGATGGGTGAGACTATGCTACACCATTGAATAAGACATATATCTTGTCCCACATTTTTTATATTGTTTTGGTTATAAGCTATATCAAATCGACACAGTTAACAAGATTTAATTTTTATTGGGTTCACTTAAATTTTTTCAGTATAGCCTATATATTGATTTAGTAAAATTAAATTATGTTAAATGTGCAAATATAATACAATGTATAACTAAAACAATGTAAAAAAAATAATACGATAATATGTCTCAGTGTTGTAGCATAGTCTCACCCCATATTTTAATACTATTTTTCCGATATGGTAGAGTGAGGTTATGGAAGGAGATAGACCTTCCATTATTATGTAGCTTGTAGTGAATAAAAATAAAAGGAAAAACTAGTAATTAAGAGAATCAATAAAATAAACAAATAAGGATGTATCATTTCAACCCCTCTCCCACTAATTCCTTGTATATTGCAATTTTTTTTTTTATATTATTTACAATTTATTATCAGGAATCTATTCCTTGACTAAAAACAATGTAACCAATTTTAGGGGAAAAAAGGAATGTAACAGATGATCAGGATAAATAAATNTGGTATCCATAAATATAATTATCTATTAATTGAAATAAAAGGCATTTTGTTATGATAAAAGAAGATCTGATGTATTTTGTTCATATTTTAAGGATAAAATGTTAAAGGAGATTTTGAATTCCAAACACACAATTGTTTCTGTTAATAATTGACAAGATATATTTGTTCAAAAGTGTCTCTTCAAATTTATAAAAGGGAAGTTCCAAATTGCTTTAAGGAAATTAAGATTCACATTTTCTATCTGAGAGTTTTTGAGAGCTTTGTTGTATTATAGGATAACTTATTTTTATAAAAAAAATAATATTACACTTAAGACAGTATAATTTTTCATGCCTCAATGCCATATGTTAATTGTCCTAGCATAAAAATATACAAAATCTATTTTTTCTTAGTTAAGGNTTTTTTTTTTTTTTTTTTTTTTTTTTTTTTTTTTTTTTTAAAGAGTATAAAACAATTTGATAGGAATAAATTGATAAATATTAAAAGTTTTTTAATGATACAATTCATTTCCTTATAAAGACAAGTTGCAATAGAATATTAATCAATCATCATTGACTATATCTAAACAATTATTTACCTCATACAGAATCTGCATAGAGGGGTCAGCACTTTCAGGAAAGGCAATATGTTATATATTTGAGATTCTATATTTCTTTCCTTCTTGTTTAAAGAATTTCTACAAAAAATTTGTGTGATCTTATTAAATATTATGTATTGTAAATTTCTTTTAAATTGTACTATTTGTTCCTTAATTCACTACAGGAAAATTTGTTTTTACTCATGAAAATTTCTCACGGACAAAATGTCTTTGAGAAAAACCTTACATTTCTCACAAAATGTTATTGTTGATGTTTTCTCATGGATTTTCTTACAGAACTCAATTACTGTGAGAAAAGTCTATGAGAAACTCCATGAGAAATGAAGACCCAACAATCTCCATAAATGCTTTAGTTTTCTCATGGACACTGGTTGTGAGAAAATTCAAATTTTCTCACGGACTTTCACGTGCCCTTTGAGTTCCATGAGAAAATATGTGAGAAAATCTGCTTTTCTTCTTGCCCCCATGGCCGCAACCTCCATTTTTAGAAAACCTCCATTTCTTATCTCAAATATAGTTAAGAGATGCTTAATAATGGAGATAAAGTTACGGTTGATTGACCTCAATATTACAATTTTACAATTTATTTATACATTTATAACAGTTTGAAACTTATTTATTTTAATATTACACTTTTTTAAAAATTAAAATCTAAAAAAAAAAAAAAATTGAAGTTTGGCCACGGCGTGTCCACGTGGGACATGCCAATGGAGCAACAACGTGTCCACTTTTTGGAAATTTCACCTCCTTGCTTTGTCACGTGATGTGCTTTACTTGTTTGGTTTCTACTTGTTCTTGTAGACTTGTAGCTTGTTCTTGTAGGCTTGTAGCTTGTTCCGGTGAAGACACGCCGACTCGCAATTGGAGTGTAGGTGGGGCCCAGCAAACTTCTGATTTTTTTAATTTTTTTTTTAAAATGTAATATTAAGGTAAATAAGTTTCAAACTGTAATAAATTTGTAAATAAATTGACAAAGTGTAATATTGGGGTCAATGAGCCATAAAGTCACAATTATGAAATTATAATGATTATAGCTTGTCTTGGTTCAAAATTGAATAGAGGTATAACTAGTTATGTTACAATTCTATGGAATTGTTGTGTGAAATGTTACTCTAAAAGAGAAATGTTACTCTTACACATCACATGTTTTCACCATTTGTTTTGTAATTTTTTCTATTGTTGTGTAATTTTTACTTATACAAGTAGTTAATTTTAAGTTGTGGAATGAATGGTTTTGTTGTGACTGAGTTCATGTGTAATTGTGTGGAATTTTTAATTCTTGGATTATGCAAGTTTTAGGGGAGACTTTGCCCAATTTTTTATTTATGGTTTAGGATTTAGGATTTGGGGTTTAGGGGTTTGGGTTTTTTTTTTTAATTTTAGGCTTTGGGATTTAAGTTTAAGGTTTAGGGGATATTGTTTTAGGGTTTAAGGGTTTAGTGGTTTGGGATTGAGATTTAGAGTTTAGGGTTGGCATTTAGTGGTTGGGATTAGGGGTTTAGGGTTTAGGTTTGTCATTTAAGGTTTAAGGGTTTGTGATTTAGGTTTGGGGTTTAGGGTTGGCATATAGGGTTTTGGGATTTAAGGTTTAGGATTGGCTTTAAGGATTATTACTTTTATTGTTATAACATTTTCATTGGTTTTATTTAAATTGTATGACAAATGTTAGACCACCCGAAAAGGTTATCTGTCATAATTAGGCTGCCGTCCAAGAGCGATAAAGGCAAGGCTGTTGCTCAGCCTTCTCAGATCGAGCCAACATTGTTTATGTTCATGCCCACCCCAAGGTTGGCGCGCACCCTGTCATCCACTGCGACAGGAGAAGGGTGCTAAAGAGCTGTGACCCCAGGTCCCGAATCTTCAGCGGCTGTTGGGTCATCTCATACAAGAATGTCCATTTCAGACTCTCCACGACCACGACTAGGCTCTTGACTGAATGATGGTCAGCTTGTTATTATGCCACATGGGAGGAAGGAGTAAGTTAATTCTAATACTTGTTATTTGAATTTTTTTTATTACTTTATTTCTATTACTTAACAATTAATTATATTTTTTCCAGCTTTTACCTTTCCAAGGAGCCCATGAACGTACTTTCGGCTGCCTACTAGTTGAAGTATGAGCAGCTTTGGCCAGACTTTACCTCAGTTTCTAATAAGGTGAATGAACTCTGGTGGACATAGTTTAAGATAAGAATGAATTGATTTAATTTTATTTACTAACATATTTGGTATACATGTTTATTAAATTTGACATTCTGTTTTCTATTGCATAAGAGATGTGTCTAGGAGCCCCAGTACGAGAGCCAGATTCGTAAGGTTTGGCTCTCTAAGGGCTCAAACAACATTCATGCCTCTTTTTGAGACATTAGGACCGGGAAGAGCAAGAGCGATTGGTTTTCTTATGCAGTACTTGAGGCCCTCATAGCAGTATAGCCTCTCAGGAGTATAGGGCCATCTCTGAGAAGAACAAGACGAACCGTTCCTTAGATTAGGGGTATGCATTCCATATAGGTGGCTCTATCACTGTCTTTAAGTACAATTAGAGGCTGATAAGTTTTTATTTATTTATTTAATAACATTATTTTTTTGCTATATGTCAATTTATGTTTACTAATAGTTTATGTTTTTTGTAGATGAAAGAGTTTGGCAGAGAGCCTAACGCTTGAGAGATTTTCCGTCACCTCCAGCATAGCTCTAGTAAGGGCTAGGTACATCAATGGGTGAAATCTACCTATGTAAGCATTAAATTAGTCCCTAAGTCTTTATGTGAGTAATTACATTTATTAATTCTAATACTAACCTAATGGTGTTATCTATGCAGACTGAGTTTGAGAGACGTCGGTCTGAGGGCCAGGCCGGGTCCTCTTCTTCTTCTGTCGATTACACCAAACTATGGCTCGATGTTGTCGGCGGGAAGAATAAGAAGGGCTGGGTTTACGACATGGGCTCTAAGGCTGGCAATTTGGACTCCTCAAACTCATAGCCTACCTAGCCCCATCCCTCCCAATTGCTAGATCTAACCTTGTCTGAGGTCCTATCCTAGATGGCAAGCTTGCAGCAGAAGATGGCTCGCCTCCGCCTAATGGCCGAGGCACTAGATGCGAATGACATTTTACCATAGGCGCTTGCCTCTATACTAGGACAGTTACACCAATAGCAGCAACATCTAGGATTTGGTTTGACCTCGCTTTCCACCATTAAAGATGACACAACTAACGACTTCGGGATAGACGAGGAGGATTAGTGCTCAACTGACTTCTGTTGTATTTTTTTTTTATTGTATAACATATTTTATCAATAAAATTTATTTATATTTCATTTAATTTTGTTCATTAATTTGATTACATGTTTAGAAAAAATAAATAGTTATTTGAGAAAAAAATCCACAAATACAAAAAATTAAAAAATTATTTAGAAAAGATTTTCTCCCACGACTTTTATGTGAGATATTCTCACATGTAACAAATATTTATCCGTGAGAAATTTCTCACGAATGAATTTGTTCGTGAGAAAAGACTTTTGTCATGCTAGTTTTTCTCGTGCCCCAAAATTTGTGAGAAAATCTGTGAGAAATGTGTTTCTCATGGATTTTTGGGTGTTTTCTCATAGATTTTATCCGTGAGAAAATGACAATTTTTTTTTGTAGTATTTGAGGTGGTGGGTTTAATCCTAGCCAAAACATTGCAATGTCACTTTCGAACATTGTCAAAAGTGTGATGACAGAGCTAAGGATTAGGACAAAATAGGTCTGTTTAGAAAATATTTGAGATGAAAATGAAACAAAAACTCGTTGAGTGATCAGAATGAAATATTGAGGTAAAGTTAAGGGATGAAATGTACAATTTAGACTAAAAATTGTTTACACTTGTAACAAATAAGAAAAATTTACAAGCATAGGAAGTGCTGGAGCTTCAGATAAACTTTTGGAGGGGGGATTGGAATCAAAGATACTCATGCAAAGCCAAGAATTATCCTCTTTTTCAAGCTCTATAAACAAATTAAACTATATTTTTTTGTTACATAGAAGCGCAATACATTAAGAAAATATCAGGGGAGTATGGTTCTAATAGAACCCATAACATTAAACTTTTTGATTCCTATGTCCAAAGAAAGTCCAGTTAGACGCACTAGTCATTGCCTTAAACTAATTAATTAAAACAACAAATATTGGATTTTAGAGATTGAATTGCTTCAATCATAACCTGATTATTGAATAATTAAGTGCATCTTCTCCTTTTTTTTTTTTTTTTTTTTTTNTTTTTTGGGTTCAGTAGTAAGTAAGAGGTGATTCTTTTTTTAAATATATATATTTTTTCCAGTGTCCACACATTTAAAATTATATATTCTAGAAAATAAGTGTAATTTAGTAGTGAGATGTTTGAGTAGTTAACACAGACAAGGGTTCAAACCTCTATACCATCTGTACCAAAAACTATATAACATATATACTCCCTTTCCATAAATCTCACCATGTCTATTCTCACTAGAATTTAAGCTTATGATCTCCACTATACAATATATAATGTTCAATCACTGATGAATTCTCTCATATTAAGAAAAAAAAATGAAGGAGCCAAATCCCTTATCAACCCAAATTGCATCCTTTACTTAATTTGAGTGCATGCTACATTTATGTTTATGGTTCTGCAATAGTTCTTAATACTGTTTTTGGTTTTCCACGAAGTGATCCCTATATCTTTGGTGTGAAAATAATTTTCACTCAGGCTTTGACAATGTCCTGACCACTAATACTTTTGGCAAAATTCGAACTCTTTATATTACCTCAAAATTTATTCTCACATGGAGCTCAGTTTGTCTATAATAATTCTTAATACTAGTAGCTCTTGAACCCTTGGCTAGTATGGGCCCATCAAAATAATTTTTTTTTAAAAAAATTGTTTACCTTTTCTTCCTACCTATATATATATTAGCTCTCATACATAAAGAAAAATATAAAGGAAATCTCTGAAGTTTGACGTTGGCGGTAACAAGTTTTGTAACTGAAACTCACAGAGCAGCTCTATAAATTCAAAATATAAATCCATATATTATTTAATCTATATTTTTATTGTTATGCATTTTGGACAAACAATTGCAATCACATAGTCTCTCAAAGCATTTATTTGCACTGCATGTCTGAAAGTATATCAAGGGTGCATTCTTGTGAATTCTGGGGTTCCTGGTGATGATGTGTATTCAGAGGGTCCTGCAGGTGGGTCTCCAATGCAGACACAAGTGTGATTTGGTGGATTGCAAACAGGGGGTCCTGCTGGGCATTTTTTGACATGAAGGCAATCTTCATCTTCATTGCATAAAAAGCCTGAAAGAGAACACATAAACATCAGTTCAATTAGTATTTTAGAATAGCTGTGAGCATTAATTCTCAGAGAAACAAATCCCAAGCAGTCATACCATGGGACTTTATTAAGAATGTTCTAAATTCGAATCCTACTGAAAACTGATAATTAAGATAAAATTTTTAGATAGGATAAGCTACTCCTATTATATATAAGAAAAAACATGAATACAAATACACAAAGAGAGAATGGACTGCATATCCCAAAATGGACAACCGAACGGTTGAGCAATGAGTACTCCATTGTGGAGGTTCTGTGTTTAAATTCCTCTACGAGCAAGGGGTGAAATTACTAAAGGAAATAGACTACCCTTGCTATGTAAACGGCCGAAACAAAAAGAATAAAAGAAAATGTAAGTACCTTGACATGTTGATATTGCAAGAAGGAGAACCAAGAATCCTAACTTGAATGAAACCTTACTCATTAGTTTCTTGGGGTTCAGACACTGAGGGTTGGAATCTGAAGGAAACTCAGATGTATACCAGGAGAATTTTTTGCTTCTGTGGATTCATTCAAGCAGATACTCTACATATTTATAGTTGGGGGAAATCTGATATTTTTGCTTGTTTTTCTAAGAATTTTTTTTTTTTTTTCTCATCAGATCCAGATCTTTTCAATTGAATGGTGCATGCACATTTTCATAATCTTAACCGTTAATTTTCTTATTAAATGTTAGTGATCTAGATCCAAAGCATAATTAGCGAATTAATAATATGCTTTTTAATCAGGATTCTTATACGGTTTTTATTTTTTTAATTTTTTTATATACCCTTAGATAGGATTTAATATTTAATGGATATTAACATAAATGGTCTGTTAATAATATGCTTTTTAATTAGATTTCTTATACATTTTTTTTTCTCATTTTTTACAGATTGTATACCCTCTTTTGACTTGGATTTTAGGGTGGCGTTTGGTAAACCAAATAAGGAGAGCCAGATAGGATAACTTATCCTATCCTATACCCTATTGGCAATATGGTAACTAATCCTGTAGAGGGTAGGGATATAAAGTGACAAGATAGGATTTAGTCAAAAGAAAAGAAATTAATCAGGTCTGCCCAGATAATCATTGATAGAGATTCTGATTCAAATTCAAAATAGAGTTCAAATTTAAACTTGTAATTCAGTTGTATCCTTTTCTTATTCTTTTATATGTGTATAGGCTGGTACATTACATTCTCTTAGCTGTAACTACTTATACTCATTGTATTTATAAAAGTTAGTGTAAAATAGAAATGTGGCACTAAGATGATACAAGGTATCTCGCAATCTTTAAGACAAATTCATATCTCTCACAAGTGATTCTTAGTAGCTTCTACCCGTTATAGTGAGTTCTAGATGTATTGTCTTCAGGATACAACCGTAGCTACACGGTTTATCATCAAAAGTCTGTACAAATAGGAGAAAATAACTCTCCAACACCCTTCTTTACCTAAATCTATCCAACTATTTACTCAAAAATGACACAACACAGAAGCATAAAGTACACACACAAAATAATCAGATTACACATACCATGTGGAGTCCAGATACACACATGTATAATACTAAAAAATGTGTCATGAGCTTCTAGCCACTGGTCATTATAAGGCACATTATAATCATAACGAAATATAATCATAACGAAATATAGGCATACCAGTCAGCACATTAAACCACAAGGAAATTCTGTCCGTTGGGAACCTTAAAGAGAGGTAAACGTTGTGCTCTAAATTGTCATAAAGGCAAATTTTATTTGACATATAACTTCACCACCATTTGTCCTTTATGGCTAACTTCATTTGGCTATTAAGTATAATATCACAAAATGATATGGTCATTTAAGCTTGGATATCATAAATATATGCGTTTATTTTTTTTTATAAATAGTAAAATACCTTTTTTGTTATTGAATTATTTTTTAAATGTCACTTTAATTCTTGATTTAATTTTGGTATCACTTTAATCATTGAGTCTTCCTTAGCACAAAAATTGATAATTTAAATAATTAATTTAGTGAGCAAAATGTTTATTTAAGGATTAAAGTGACACAAAAAATAAATCAAAGACTAAAGTGTTATTTAAGAAATAATTTATAGATAAAAAATGTATTTAACTCTTTTATAAAAGTACTTCATATACCAACAATATAAAATATCCTAATCAAATAGCAAATTTCTAACTTACCATTTATGTTCATATATTGCCCTAACTATCACATTTCTCATTATTATAAATCTGTAGACGATGGGCTTGATTTTATCCAAAAAGCAACAAAGTTTTTTGAGATTTCAATCTTTGCCACCTCATCCCGACCCAACAAATTTTAAATAGTTTTTGTTGTATTTTTTTAAGAACTAAAACGAATTTTAATATTTATTAATCTAATGGGTGAGATGAGAAATGAAAATAGTCCGAAATGGCAAAAGGAAAAGTGACTTCTCTTTTATTAGTATAGATAGATAGACAGAAGGGGAGGAAAGAATTATTTATAAATTATTTTGGTTAAATTTTGGATTTTCTCGAACATTAATTTTAGGAAAATAGCAAAAAAAAGAAAGTATTATTTAGCAATGGTGTCTGTTATCTTCTGCAAGGGAGAAGAAGCTGGCAATGGCATGCACCTAAACAAACAGAATTTCTTAGTCATAAACTCATAATGGTAAAGGTTACGGCCTGCAACCTTCAAAATGCACACCGATAGCCATGCCCGTGTGGCCTGCGGATATAGCTACAATTTTTTGGCCCTACGTGCTACAACTGTATTTTAATAAACATTAAATTTTAGAGGTCTCATTCAGGTTATTTTTTTGTCAAATTTAAATTTGGTTAACTTTGTAATTTGTATGTCGTGTTGTGCATATGCAAAGAGAAGAGCTACAATTTTGTGGCTATGAAAGAGGGTTTAGAGTAAAAAGTTATTTTAGTCCTCAAAAAATGTAAAAAAAATTACTTAATTTTTTAAAATTTTTTTATATCACTCGAGTTTTTGAAAGTTCATAAAGTCTATCAAAATAGTCCTTTCAAGAGATCAAAATTTAAGTAAAAAATGATTATTTTGATTGACTTTTAAAATTTTGAGAGACTCAAGTAATAAAAAAAAACTTTCAAATGATTTTCATTATATCTTTTGAAGATTAAGATGACATTTTACTTTATAAATGATGCATCAGTGCATATCTAATACAGTTGGCACCAGAGCCAGAACCTTCTACTTAGCACTTGGGTTCGCAGGCAAGTCCAAACTTCTGCTGCTATTAGTATTGGAGTTTTAAAAATAATCACTATATGCCATCTAATTAGACATTTTCACACTTAATTACCATTGTTTACTCAAATTTATATTTTTCTTAGTAACAACGGATTCAATTAGATTAATTTGTCATATTTATTTGTCTCTCCTTAATCATCTTTCTTGTTTTGCACGTTATTATACTTAAACAACCCAACAAAAGAGTAGTGCCAAATTTTAAATCCTTCTATTCCTACGGTATAATGCTAAAGCAGTACTAAATAATTTAGTGACTTCTCCTTAACAATGATGCAAAAGACAAAGCCCTTTGAAAGAATCAAATTTATTTTTTTTCATTGGTAACAACGGATTCAATTAGATTAATTTTTCATATTTATTTGTCTCTCCTTGATCATCTTTCTTGTTTTGCACTTGATTATACTTAAAATTAGGTCAAATTATAAGAATCTGCAATATATTTTTTAAAAAAATTTATACCAATCATGAAAATTTTTCCTAAGTTTTGATTTTTAGAAAATTAAAAAGAATCTGTGTACTAAA
>QAOA01003220.1:478591-515846 GCA_003255065.1 Cercis canadensis | reverse complement strand
AAAGCTGTTGATTCTCTTCCTAATTCTCCTATTCTCAAGACAAAATCATTGTCTGAGATATATGAGAAATGCAACTATGTGGCTTTGGAGCCTTCCTCCTTTGATGAAGCAGTAAAGCATGAAGAATGGAGATTGGCAATGCAGGAGGAGATTGATATGATAGATAAAAATAAGACTTGGCAGCTTGTGGACAGACCTAAATCAAAAAATGTGATAGGAGTAAAGTGGAATTTTAGGACAAAGTTAAATCCTGATGGCTCTATATACAAGCATAAAGCTAGACTTGTTGTTAAGGGATATTCACAGCAAGTTGGTGTAGATTATGGTGATACGTTTGCACCAGTTGCAAGGCATGAAACTATAAGGCTGCTGTTAGCATTGGCTGCTCAATTGAAATGGGAAGTGTATCACTTGGAAGTAAAGTCAGCATTCCTGAATGGTGAACTAAATGAAGAATTGTTTGTTGAGCAACCAGAAGGGTTTCAGATTTCAAGGATGGAGAATAAGGTTTACAGGCTACAAAAGGCTTTGTATGGCCTGAAACAAGCTCCTAGAGCCTGGTACAGCAAAATAGATTCACACCTGCTGCAATATGATTTTAGAAGAAGTGAAAATGAAGCTACTCTTTATGTTAAAAAGATGAAAGATGGAGAAGTGTTAATTTTATCTATTTATGTTGATGATATACTGGTAACTGGAAGTAATTCGAAGTTAATTTCTGATTTCAAGAAGGAAATGAAGGCTGTATTTGAAATGTCAGACTTGGGGCACATGACTTACTTTCTTGGGATGGAGATTAGCCAATCATCTTCTAGTATCTTTATTTCCCAAAGAAAGTATGCACTTGATTTGTTGAAGAAGTTTAATATGGAAAGGTGTAAACCTGTTGCTACCCCTTTGGCTCAAAATGTAAAATTGTCAAAGGAAGAAAAGGGTGATGATGTGAATCCTAGCCAATATAGAAGCTTGGTGGGAAGCCTCTTGTATTTGACTGCTTCCAGACCAGATATCATGTTTGCAGCAAGTATGTTGTCCAGGTATATGCAATCACCTGGTCAAGTTCATTTAAGGGCAGCTAAAAGAGTCTTAAGGTATGTCAAAGGTACCTATGACTCTGGAATTTGGTATACAACAGTAGAAAATGGAAAGTTTCAAGGATTTTCTGATAGTGATTGGGCAGGATGCCTTGATGACATGAAAAGCACCACTGGCTATGTGTTTTCTATGGGTTCAGGAGTATTTTCATGGGTGTCAAGGAAGCAGGATGTCATTGCTCAGTCAACTGCAGAAGCTGAGTATATGGCTGCTTCTGCTGCTACAAACCAAGCTATTTGGTTAAGGAAAATTTTGGCAGATTTATTTCAAGCTCAACAGGAAGCTACTGTCATCCAAGTTGACAATAAATCAGCCATTTCAATGACTAAAAATCCAGTGCAGCATGGGCGTACCAAGCATATAAATGTTAGGTTTCATGCCATCAGGCAAGCTGAAAAAGAAGGTGAAGTGCAGCTGATTCATTGCAGCTCAGAAAATCAACTTGCAGACATCATGACCAAGTCACTTGCAGCTAGAAGGTTTGAAGATTTAAGAGTCAAACTAGGAGTCTCCATGAAAAATCGTGAGGAGGAGTGTTGAAATCATATTTTTCTAGATACTCCTAAGTTAGTTAATATTTTGTAATGGTATATGTTACTGTGGAGGGTTAGTTAAAAGGAATGGATGTCCTTGTTTTATGAAAAGATTTTTTGTAATAGTTGTTAAGAGTATGTTGTAATAGGTATGACCCTCCTTAAACCATGGAATCATGTCCTTTGTGTATATGTATCAGCAAATATCAATGAAAATAGAGGGAAGTTATTACTCAAAAAACAAAAAACGTGTGCTGCTTAAGGATTGATTTTGTTGAAATCAGATTTTTCTAGATACTCCTAAGTTAGTTAATATTTTGTAATGGTATATGTTACTGTGGAGGGTTAGTTAAAAGGAGTTGATGTCCTTGTTTTATGGAAAGATTTTTTTGTAAGAGTTGTTAAGGGTATGTTGTAATAGGTATGGCCCTCCTTAAATCGTGGAATCATGTCCTTTGTGTACATGTATCAGCAAGTATCAATGAGAATAGAAGGAAGTCATTACTCTAAAACAAAAACGTGTGCTACTTCTATCTTTCTCTCTATTCTAAAGTTCAAACAAACTAACAAATGGTATCAGAGCTGTCTTCTTGAGGGATCTGTGAAGAAAATTCTAAGAGTGTTTGTGAGGTGAGAGATCAAACACTGTGTGAGGGAGAGTGAGATGGCTTCTAGCAACTTCCTAGGGACAAGTCCTCCAATGTTTACGGGGGAAAACTATCACATATGGGTGATAAAAATGAAGGCATACCTCAAGGCTTTGAATTTGTGGGAGGCAGTGGAAGAAGGAGCAGATCCTCCACCTTTGGGGCTAGATCCAACAATGGCTCAGATAAAAAATTATGAAGAACATAAAGTCAAAAAGCCAAGGGCTCTCACCTGCATTCATTCAGCACTGTCAGATGTAATCTTCACCAAAATAATGGCATGTGAGAGTCCAAAGGAAGCATGGGAAAAACTAAGAGCAGAATTTGAAGGAAGTGACAGAGTAAGGGCTGTTAAACTCTTAACTCTAAAACGAAATTTTGAAATGCTAAGAATGAAGGAAGGTGAAACTGTGAATGATTATTCTGCTAAGCTCATGGAGCTTGTAAATAAGATAAGGCTGTTTGGAGAGACTTTTGAAGATAGTAAGGTAGTGGAAAAAATATTGATCAGTCTACCAGCAAGATTTCAGCCATTGAGGAATCTTGTGATCTTAAGACTTTAACTATTGTTGAACTGATTAGTAAATTGCAAGCACAGGAGCAGAGAACAAGTATAAGGGAGCAAGAAGTATCTGAAGGGGCATTCCAAGCCAGGCACAAAGGGAAGCAACCTGCTAAAGACTCAAAAAAGCCTTCCTCAACCAAGGGTGGTAAAGGAAAATGAGCTATGGGGTCTAAGGAATCTGAAAAAAGGGGCAAGTTTCCACCATGTAATACTTGTTAGAGAACCAATCATTTGGAGAAGGATTGCTGGTACAAAGGGAAGCCTCAAATAGAATGCAGTTTTTGCAAAAAACTTGGTCACATAGAAAAGAATTGCAGGACCAAGCAGAATCAGTCTCAGGGTCAGTCCACACAGCAAGCAAATTTTACAGATGAGCAGGAGAAGGAAACTGCCAGTTTGTTCATGGCTTTCCAAGAAACACAGAACTTCTACAAGCAGACCTAGTTCATTGATAATGGCTGCACCAGTCACATGTCTAAAGATGAGCACACTTTCTCTAATTTGGATAGGTCTGTGAAAACAAGAGTAAAGCTTGGAAATGGACAAGTAGTTCAGGTTGAAGGGAAGGGCTCAATGGCAGTGAATACTACGCAAGGTACTAAATATATTCATGATCTGCTATTTATACCTTGTTTAGCTCAGAATTTATTAAGTGTAGCACAAATGCTTGCAAATGGATACTCACTATGGTTTAAGGGTGAATTCTGTTATATTTATGATCCCTATGAATGCTTGATTGCTAAAGTGACTATGATTGATAAAGCCTTTCCTCTAAATTGGAATATTGTGGGAGATAGTGTTAATTTTGTAAAGGGAGATGAGTCTGCTATATGGCACAGAAGGTATGGGCATTTTAATTTGGCTGCTTTGAGATATATGCAAATAAATGGTTTAACAAGGGACCTACCTGAGATTCAAGTGACCAGTGACGTGTGTGGTTTCTGTCAATTTGGAAAAATGCATAGACAAGCATTTCCAGCAAGTGCAACTTGGAGAGCTAAAGAAAAATTAGAGTTGGTGCACACTGATGTTTGTGGACCAATGAGCACATAATCCTTAAGTAAAAAAAAGTATTTTGTGCTATTTATTGATGATTTTACCAGAATGTGTTGGGTATATTTCTTGAGAAGCAAAGGGGATGTCTTTTTTGTGTTTAAAAGGTTCAAGGCTATGGTTGAGATTCAAAGTGGATGCAAGTTGAAGGCTTTAAGGTCTGATAATGGGAAGGAGTATACTTCTCATGAATTTGAGAAGTTTTGTGTAGATTTGGGTGTTGGTCATCAATTGACAGTGAGCTATTCATCACAGCATAATGGTGTTTCAGAAAGGAAGAATAGAATAGTTGTGGAAATGGCAAGGTGCATGATGGCAGAAAAGAATTTTCCTTTGAGTTTCTGGGCAGAAGTTGTTCATACATCAATGTATTTACTCAATAGGCTACCTACAAGGTCAGTAGATGGGAAGACTCCAGTAGAAGCTTGGTCAGGGATAAAGCCAACAGCCAAACACCTAAGGACATTTGGCTCAATTTGCTATGTCCATGTGCCCCCTACAAAGAGAAGCAAGCTAGATCAGAAGGCTGAAGTGGGAATTTTCTTGGGTTATTCATCTATGTCAAAGGGATACAAGATTTATAATATGAAGAGTCAAAAAGTTTGTGTGAGCAGGGATGTAGTGATTGATGAGTCTCTGCACTGGAATTGGGATAGAGGTCTTGTTGAAATTCATCTATGTCAAAGGGATACAAGATTTATAATATGAAGAGTCAGAAAGTTTGTGTGAGCAGGGATGTAGTGATTGATGAGTCTCTGCACTGGAATTGGGATAGAGGTATTGTTGAAAAGGATGAAGTTTTCTTGCAGAAAATTGAAGAACAATCTAGTTCACCACAACTATCAGTTTTGACCTCTAGAATAAATTCTGACAAAGCTGTTGATTCTCTTCCTAATTCTCCTATTCTCAAGACAAAATCATTGTCTGAGATATATGAGAAATGCCACTATGTGGCTTTGGAGCCTTCCTCCTTTGATGAAGCAGTAAAGCATGAAGAATGGAGATTGGCAATGCAGGAGGAGATTGATATGATAGATAAAAATAAGACTTGGCAGCTTGTGGACAGACCTAAATCAGAAAATGTGATAGGAGTAAAGTGGATTTTTATGACAAATTTGAATCCTGATGGCTCTATATACAAGCATAAAGCTAGACTTGTTGTTAAGGGATATTCACAGCAAGCTGGTGTAGATTATGGTGATACGTTTGCACCAGTTGCAAGACATGAAACTATAAGGCTGCTGTTACCATTGGCTGCTCAATTGAAATGGGAAGTGTATCACTTGGATGTAAAGTCAGCATTCCTGAATGGTGAACTAAATGAAGAGTTGTTTGTTGAGCAATTAGAAGGGTTTCAGATTTCAGGGATGGAGAATAAGGTTTACAGGCTACAAAAGGCTTTGTATGGCCTGAAACAAGCTCCTAGAACCTGGTACAACAAAATAGATTCACACCTGCTGCAATATGGTTTTAGAAGAAGTGAAAATGAAGCTACTCTTTCTGTTAAAAAGACGAAAGCTGGAGAAGTGTTAATTTTATCTATTTATGTTGATGATATACTGGTAACTGGAAGTAATTCAAAGTTAATTTCTGATTTCAAGAAGGAAATGAAGGCTATATTTGAAATGTCAGACTTGGGGCACATGACTTACTTTCTTGGGATGGAGATTAGCCAATCATCTTCTGGTATCTTTATTTCCTAAAGAAAGTATGCACTTGATTTGCTGAAGAAGTTTAATATGGAAAGGTGTAAACCTGTTGCTACCCCTTTGGCTCAAAATGTAAAATTGTCAAAGGAAGAAAAGGGTGATGATGTGAATCCTAGCCAATATAGAAGCTTGGTGGGAAGTCTCTTATATTTGACTGCTTCCAGACCAGATATCATGTTTGCAGCAAGTATGTTGTCCAGGTATATGCAATCACCTGGTCAAGTTCATTTAAGGGCAGCTAAAAGAGTCTTAAGGTATGTCAAAGGTACCTATGACTCTGGAATTTGGTATACAACAATAGAAAATCGAAAGTTGCAAGGATTTTCTGATAGTGATTGGGCAGGATGCCTTGATGACATGAAAAGCACCACTGGCTATGTGTTTTCTATGGGTTCAGGAGTATTTTCATGGGTGTCAAGGAAGCAGGATGTCATTGCTCAGTCAACTACAGAAGCTGAGTATATGGCTACTTCTGCTGCTACAAACCAAGCTATTTGGTTAAGGAAAATTTTGGCAGATTTATTTCAAGCTCAACAGGAAGCTACTGTCATTCAAGTTGACAATAAATCAGTCATTTCAATGACTAAAAATCCAGTGCAGCATGGGCGTACCAAGCATATAAATGTTAGGTTTCATGCCATCAGGCAAGCTGAAAAAGAAGGTGAAGTGCAACTGATTCATTGCAGCTCAGAAAATCAACTTGCAGACATCATGACCAAGTCACTTGCAGCTAGAAGATTTGAAGATTTAAGAGTCAAACTGGGAGTCTCCATGAAAAATCGTGAGGAGGAGTGTTGAAATCAGATTTTTCTAAATACTCCTAAGTTAGTTAATATTTTGTAATGGTATATGTTACTGTGGAGGGTTAGTTAAAAGGAATGGAAGTCCTTGTTTTATGGAAAGATTTTTTTGTAAGAGTTGTTAAGGGTATGTTGTAATAGGTATGACCCTCCTTAAATCATGGAATCATGTCCTTTGTGTATATGTATCAGCAAGTATTAATGAGAATAGAAGGAAGTCATTACTCTAAAACAAAAACGTGTGCTACTTCTATCTTTCTCTCTATTCTAAAGTTCAAACTAACTAACAGATTTGATGGGTGTGTGAGAAACACAGAATTGGATTGTGGGAAAGAAAAGTTTTTGAAGGTGGAGCACATAAAATTGCCAGACACAACGAGTGTCTTTGTGAACAAGAGCATCATCCTTGAAGAATGTGAAGATTTGTGCCTTAAGAATTGTTCTTGCACTGCTTATGCTAACGCGGAGATTACTAATGGAGGAGCTGGTTGTGTGATATGGACTGGTGAGCTCTTAGACACAAGGCAGTTTCCTAATGGTGGAGAAGATCTGTATGTCAGATTAGCAGCATCGGAACTGGGTAAGTTTCATCCATATTTTATTTCTTTAGTTACTTGATTGTATTCTGGTTTCAAATTTCTATGGAAATTTTTTTTTTGGAGATTAGGACAAAGTGTCATAAATATGATCTTTTCTGTTTCTAAGTACTTTAGGAATGCAATAGCCATTTTGATATGAACTTATAGTGGATTGGACATCTTACTGCTAGGAACTAGAAAATTGTATTTTTGTAATTTAAGAATGCAATATGAACTTGTTAATGCTAGCAAATTGTATGCATTAACTACGTACCGCAAGTTTACATACAGATTAGGCCAAATGAAAGAAATATATTTACTATAAGTTTCTTTTCTTTTCTTTTTTCTCAGATGACTTGGGATCTGCAGGTGACTCTAACAAGGCAAAAGTGGTTGTAGGCATTACAGTTGGTGCAGCCATCATACTTTTGGGAGTGAGCATCTATATTCTATGGAAGAAGAAAAATTGCAAAGTATATGGAAAAGGAAAAAGACAGAACAGGAACAGAAAGGTATAGTATAGTCCATCATCTAATGAATTTCACAAGCAGTTGAGCTGCAATTGATGTAAGCTTTGCTTTTTTATATCTAAATCAGATGCTCCAGGTACAAGTCAGGATTGTCTGTTAACTGAGGTGACATACACAAATAACAGAGAACATTCAGGTGAAAGGAACATGGATGACCTTGAGTTGCCAATATTTGATTTCAGTACCATAAAGATGGCTACAAACAATTTCTCTGAAGCAAATAAACTGGGAGAAGGAGGCTTTGGCAGTGTTTACAGGGTAAAGTTCTTTCACTGGCTACCACTACAGTGCATTCTCAAAATCACAAAGCATCCATTGCACATCTAACGGGTAATTTTGGCTTTGCCAGGGTAGATTGTTGGAAGGCCAAGATATTGCCGTTAAGAGGCTATCAGAAAACTCTCGGCAAGGAATTGAACAATTCAAGAATGAAGTCAAGTTACTTGTCAAGCTTCAATACCGGAACCTTGTTCGGCTATGTGGTTGCTGCATCGAGATGAATGAGAAGATGCTGGTTTATGAGTACATGGAAAATAACAGCCTTAATTCCATTTTATTTGGTGAGTTATTCAGTTGTTTTAGACTTTGTTGTTTCTTGCGACTTGTCATAGTGCCATATTTGGCTGAGTTTGGACTAGAATTTGTGTTCAAATACTTGATATTTATATATATTACTTCAAACCTGCTCCAGACAAATCAAAAAGACCCATACTAGATTGGCAAAGGCGATTCGACATTATATGTGGAATAGCTAGAGGACTTCTTTTTCTCCACCAAAACTCCAAACTTAGAATTATCCATAGAGATCTCAAAGGAAGCAACATTCTACTTGATAAAGAATTGAACCCAAAAATATCAGATTTTGGAATGGCTAGAATTTTCAACAGAGATCAAACAGAAGGGAATACTATTAGAGTTGTCGGAACATAGTGAGTACCATAATAGCACATTAGTACTTTCTAAGATACCATACCTAGTGAACTAATTGTTCATATCCTTTTGATATGCAGTGGCCATATGTCTTCCGAATATGCAATGGATGGGCTCTTCTCTCTGAAATCTGATGTTTTTAGCTTTGGGATTCTCATGCTAGAAATCATAAGCAGCAATAAAAACAGAGGATTCTACTATTTAGATGCCAAGTTAAATCTTCTTGGACATGTAAGTGAGAGTTATATTTATTAGAGTGGTATTCACATTGAATTGTTCATCTTCTGCTAACAGAAAATTGAATGTGCTTTGTTGTAGGCATGGATGATGTGGAATAAAGGAAGTGCACTGGAACTGTTAGACTCATCAATTGGTGATTCATATTCGCCAGCTGAAGTTCTTAGATGCATACAGGTTGGGCTTTTATGTGTACAAGAGCATGCAGAAGATAGGCCAACAATGTCTTCTGTGGTCTTGATGTTGAGTAGTGAAACTGCATCAATGCAACAGCCTAAAAGCCCTGGCTTTTCCTTAGGAAGGAGACCTACTGAAACTGATTCTTCTTCAAGTAAGCAAGAATCATACACAGTGAACAATGTCACAGTCACAATAGTAGATCCCAGGTAGGGCAAAAGAAGTATGGCCTAATTTAGCATATTTTGTCCATTTAAAAAATCTATATTTATTTTTAGAAATTTTTGAAACTTGTATATACTATACACAAATTTATTTAAAATTGACTGTCATTCTATGTATCTGAAAACTGGTATTATTCAATTACACAGTGAATTCACCATTGATTGAGACTTTTCTAGCCCATTTTCTGCAGATAAATTTTCGTGGTATAGTAATCCAATTCCAATGGGTTAACATGGGACTCATCATTGTGTCACGTAATAACATGTCCAGGGCCAAGGGTTCAAATTTAATGCCTCAAGAGGGCTTCTCCATCATGGAACCAAGAAATATATAAACTGCGGTAACTATCATCAGACCTTGATCCAAAATTTCCAACGTTCTTGAGATTCACAGTGAAAATGAAATTTAAAGTAGGGAATTAAAAAGAGTGAGCAAGTGCAAGACACAGCATAAGTGAGTGTGTAATGCAATAGGTGTTAACAATATGAAGTGGCATAAAACAAGTAGAACTATTTAATATAGATATCTCTTACTTGTTCACAAAAACAAGATGAAAATAGACCTCAGATGCCGCAACTATCAGAAGAAGAAAATTTACACAACTTCTGAAAGCTTTTGAGAATATACAACTATGCCAGATGTGGCCATAATTCTTTCACTACCTAGCATCTAGCATTGTGACTGTGACTTGGTTCACGGTGCATGATTCTTCTTGCTTACTTGAAGAAGAATCAGTCTCTTGAGGAGCCCTTTCAAGGCAAAACCCAGGGTTTTGAGGCTGTGGCATTGTTGCATTTTCACTACTCAGCATCAAGACCACAGAAGACATTGTTGGCCTATCGTCGGCCCGCTCTTGGACGCATAAGAGCCCGACCTGTATGCATCTAATAACTTATTTCACTACTCAGCATCAAGACCACAGAAGACATTGTTGGCCTATCGTCGGCGCGCTCTTGGACGCATAAGAGCCCGACCTGTATGCATCTAATAACTTCAGGTGGTGAATATAAATCACCAAATGATGAATCTATTAGTTCCAAAGCATTTCCTTCTTTCCACAGCCTCCAAGCCTACAACAAAGCACAATCAATTTTCTGTTAGCTGAAGATACTATTATCAAATAAGTACAATTTCAGAAAAAGTGAAACTTTCACATACATGCCCTAGAAGATTCAAATCATTATTTGCGTAATAAAATCCTCTGTTCTTCTTGCCGCTTATGATCTCCAGCACTAGAACTCCAAAACTAAAGACATCTGATTTCACTGAGAAAATCCCATCCATGGCATATTCTGGGGACATATAGCCACTGCACATAAGAAAAACAAAGTTATTAGGTCACCATGTATGGTGTTTTAGAGAGTACTAGTGTTATTATTATACTTACTATGTTCCAACAACTCTCATTGTATTAGCTTCTGTTTGGTCTGTGGCAAAAATTCTAGCCATCCCAAAATCTGATATCTTTGGATTCATTTCTTTATCAAGTAGAATGTTGCTTGCCTTGAGATCCCTATGGATAATTCTAAATCTTGAATCTTGGTGCAGATAAAGAAGCCCTCTAGCAATTCCACATATAATGTTGAAGCGCCTTTTCCAGTCTAGTAAGGATCTTTTTGCTTTGTCTGCAACATTAGATAAGCAAACATCAAGTTTATGAATATGAATTTTAGTTCAGAATGATCCACATATAATTAGCAAAGAAACATTATAAGATATAAATACACAGAATGTTAAAACAAACTCACCAAATAAAAAGGAATCAAGGCTTCTATTTTCCATGTACTCATAAACCAGCATCTTCTCTTCTATCTCAATGCAGCAACCAAACAGGCGAACAAGATTTCGGTGTTGAAGCTTGACAATTAACTTGACCTCATTCTTGAATTCTTCAATTCCTTGCCCAGAGTTTCTTGATAGCCTCTTCACAGCAATTTCTTGGCCTTCCACCAACCTACCCTGGAATAGCCACAATTACTCATGTTAGTTATGTAATGGGTGCATTGTGATATTGGAGATGTATTTTGTTTGCAGCTGCAAAAACAACTTACCCGGTAAACAATACCAAAGCCACCTTGTCCCAGTTTATTTTCTTCAGAGAAATTGTTTGTAGCCATTGTTATGGTATTAAAGTCAAACAGTGGCAACTCTAGTTCCTCTATGTTCCTTTCAGCTGATTGTTCTCTATTACTTGAAAATACCACCTCAGTTAACAGCAAGTCCTGACTTCTCTCAATAGAACCTGGATCAGTGACAACAGGCAAAGCATTTTATCATACAGCTTAACTGCAAAATCATATGCATTCTTTTGGTGAGCATTATTTGTATATTACCTCTCTGTTCTGTCTTACCTGTTAATATCCTTTTCAATTTCCTCTTCTTTCTAAAGAAATAGAAACCCAATGCCAAAAGTACAATAGCTGCAGCAACTGAAATGCCTACAATCTTAACTACATTTTTTGCCTTGTGAGAACCACCAGCAGATCCTATATCATCTGAAAGAAAATAAAATTAAATCACAAATCGTCCCAGTTTCCATTTACAAGATACAAGTTTCTAGCATTAAAATTTCCAAGTACAAAGTAAACAATGCCTGAACATAAGCATGTCAATTGGTCCAAGACATATAACCAAGTCAAATTAAGTGTCTTACCACTTGACCAATTAGAAGTCCAATCCTAATATGATGAAACTTATTTAATGACTACATTATGGGAAAGTAAAGAAAAAAGAGTACAAGCCATGTGCCAAAAATGTGGAAGTTCTATGTTTCCCACTTCCCTTTCTGTGTGTTATAATCTCCCTGCAACAACAATTTATTGTGTGAAAAGGAACATTTATGGTGCTTGCCTGGAATTTATGCAAAAGAAGTCATGTAAGAGATGTATTTCATTTTCATGGTCAAATTAGCAATGCATTAGCAGTAGAGTTTCAGTTCAAGCCGCAAGATAAGGTAACCAATCAAATTGACTCTACTTTTTCTTTCTCCCTCTAACCATTATTGTTCTTTAATCCTGATTTTGACAGGAAAAGGTGAAGAAGAAAAATGAGACACAGATTTCGTTGGTTTGAATTCATAAACTAGTTGAGATAGACGTGCAAACTTGGGAGGCAACAACTCCCACCAAAAAAGAATAAAAAAATCCCCTTTTTGGTCCCACCACTATAAAAAGGTGGTGGGCTCGATTTCACCAGATCCTTACCCTTCTTTATGCTAAGCCGCCATAATTCAATTCCTCCCTAACTAATAATATGGAATTTGAAATAATACTATGGCCTTCTGTTTTCTTAATCAATAAATACATGTTCTTTTGAGAGAAAATATATCGAAATTTGGATTTAACTAATACTTACTCATTTAAATATCTCATGTATACCTTAAATATTGTAGACTTTTCTAATACTTTTTTTTTAGTTAATATCACGAGTATTCTCACTTTACCCAATTACGTGTGAGAATAATTTCGTTTGAGAATTAGAACAATTATAATTTATTCTCTCCTAACAATATTTNTGAGAATTAGAGCAATTATAATTTATCTTCTTCCAACAATACTTTTACTGAACCTCGAATCATATAAAGTTTTAAAGACTCTAATTAAACTCAAATATTACGAAATATACAAAAGTGAATCCATCAAATTCGTCTCTCCAAACCTTACAACCCTATAGATCTAATTAATTTTTTACCATTTAGAAAAAGATTAAATGAGTTCAGTTTAAATTATAATGGCTTAGATTAAATTGAAACTTATATAGACATATTGCAACTTTGCAAGAATATGAGCAATCGGGTCGGGCCCAAGGAAACCTACGAAGTCAAAAAGGTCTGTCCATGTCGCCACTATTCGGGTGTCCATGTCGCCACCCTAGACAGCAGTCTACAACACTAGAAGGGTAAAAAGGGGCTTCTAATTCTATTCTAAGCCTCCTTCTGTGGGGCCCAATTAACGAAGCATTTAAAAGCTAATAACTTTCGCAACAAATCAAGGGAGAGCAACGCTAGCTTGACTGGACACCACCACCGTGTTTTAAATATCACAAGCAATATTTATTTTGTGACGGATTAAAACCCGAAACATTTAAACCGATGGGCCCCTGAAAGCTTCAAAAGCACGTGGGGCAACTGTAGACACTAGACACCTGTTGAGTGTTGACGCACTTGCTTTGTAGGTTGAGAATGCCCATTGATCCCTATTGTCTTGGAGGTTTCATATTTAATGAGACTACTCTTTAAGGGTTTAATGTTTTGGCCTCACATTATATGACACATATAAGACTACATCAAATAGGACAAGCAATTGAAGTTAGGACCACTAGTCAAAGTACTCCAAACATTTTTCATCCCTTTTGCTTTCCCAATTGGGTTCCTAGTTACAATCCCAAGATAAAAGAGGGAGAAATATATAGAAACTTAGAATATTTATGATAAAAAAATTTCCAAATAATTTAAAAAACAAAAATTTTAATTGAGGAAAAGATTATAAGATATAATAAGAAACTTAAATAATGTTGCGTATTCAAGTTTGAATAGGAAATTTGTGAGATTTCAATTATAAGTTGGACAAAAAATAAATATAAATGCTACAAGATTTTTCCCCTACACGATCATTTTTGGATATCAGTATTAACTCAAATCTAATCAAACTTAGTTGGCCAAATTCATGATTTTTTAGTGCATGTTTTGGTTAGCAATAAACAAACTCGTAACAATCATAAAAAATCCCTCCCCCTAATATAAAAAACAACTCTTTACTTGATTTTTGACCACCTCAAACATACAATTAACCTAATCTCTAAGAACAAGAGTAAAATAGAGAGTTTAAGAAATGAAAACGCCATAGAAAATTAAACCCAAAGCATAAACAATTAACAAAAAGACACAAAGTATAGAAGAAGAAAGACACATACCTACATCAGAAGCTGCTAATCTGACATAAAGATCTTGCCCGCCACCTTCAGGATACTGTCTCATATCTGTGAGATCACCATTCCACATCACACACCCAATCCCTCCATTAGTGATCTCAACATTAGCATAAGCAGTGCAAGAACAATTCTTTTGGCACAAATCTGCACACTGCAAAAGGCTCATACTCCTGTTCACAAACACCGTCGTGGTCTCTGGCAATTTTACATTCTGCAGCTTCAAAAACTTGTCACTTCCACAATCCAAATGTGTGTTCCTCACACACCCATCAGACCCATCTCTCAAACTCCATGCCTGTGGATTCTTTGGGCTGAACCCATTCACACACTTGCAAACAGGTGACAAATTCGAGTCACAAATACCATAAGCACCACAGACTTTATAATCATCACATTGATCTTTAGGTGCATACCAAAATTTGTTCCAAATTTGGGTGCTTTCTATCCATGTCAGTCGTTGAAGCTCGCCAATTGGATTCACGAAAAGTCGAGAGAACAAGGATTGGTTCCCAATTGAGAAGGTATAATAAACCTCATGGTTATTTGCTTCAAACGTGAACTTAATGGAATCTGTGCTGGGTTGCATTTCGGGTACCCCACTGAATCTGAAACCATTCCAAGGTCCACTTCGATACATTATTTTCCCATCGCCCCACAAGAAAATTTCTGGGAGTCCATGGTATTCTAGCTTGAAGGAGATGTGTCCTGTTGAAGGGTCTTCTTGACTATTCCATGATGTTATCTGCTTCTCCAAGCCTGTGTCCAAGTTCCACCCCAGTTTCATTCCTGGTAACAGAGTATCTGTTGGGTAATCGAAGCTTTGCCAGAGGAATTTTGATGGGTCAGTCTCTGTTTCTTCTCTGAGAATCAAATTCCCAGTATCCAAGAGCTGGAGAACTGGGTTTCTAGCTGCTGTTTGATTCGAGTTCCATAGAAAGTTCCCAGCTTGATCAGAGATAACGACGTTTCCTCTGTTTCCGATCTTGAGAACTCCGGTGGAATTCTCAAGTGGGGCATCTCTGTTTGCAACCCAAACAATTGTTCTTGGATGAATGTTGTTGTACCAAACACCCAAATACCATTTAGAATCGGAAAAATTGAAGAAACCCAGTTCAAAAACTTGTTTGGATGACAAAAGGGTTTCATTGATTCTGAGAGATTGGGTTGCTGTTAAGGTATCTGCAGCAATTGAGATTGTGGGTATGAAAGTGAGTAAAGTGAAGAAGAAGTGGAGGTTAGTGAAACCTCCCATTTTCAGAGCAAAGGCAAAGCTTGCTTTTGTGAGAGTAGATGGAGTGTTTGGTTCCTTCATGTCCAAGACACTTTCTTTTTGGGATTTTAGTTTGATAGGTAGACAAGAAAGCAGAGCATGTTGACTCCAAGGCTCCTCCTTTCTCTGTATTTTCTTGCTCTACCTCGGTTCTCATTTGAATAAGCCTTTTCCTAATTTGAACCCATAATATACTGCCAAAATTTTGCTGCCATGGGCTTTCCGTGACTTGGGCTTGTTTTTTGCTTTTGGTCAACAGTAGGAAAATGACCTAATTTTGGAAAGAAAAATAAAAAAATTATTTCTCCAAAGTAGATATACATAAATATAATATGAACAAAAAAGATCATTCTCGATTTTAATTTGATAGTGCTTCGGTCTTTGTCAATCAATTTCCTTTCAAGTGGTAATAATCACAATCTTTTTTAATTTGACTTGTCATTTCTACGCAAATTAATAATCGCCCCATGATCTAGAATACAAGTTTTGGCAAGGAAAATGATATTTCCACAAGTTATGCACATAATTATAATGGCCAACAAAGTTTGAGTTAAGAGGGAAAACAAAATATGTAGGGGTTGGATTACTCCAATTTAAATTATGTGTTAATAAAAATTGGCTCAATTAGTACATTCGAGCTTTGTCAAGAAAAATATTTTCAATTCAAATTCTACTACTAATTATTTATTAGTAGCTATCTATTAATTGCGGTGCGTCCTATCTTAGAACTCAAACAACATATTTACCTTTTTTGATTTTTCTTCCTTGCAAAAAGAATTCAAATTTTGCAACATAAATATAAATATTAACTCTACTAATTCATCATTTTGATATTAGACTAGGGCACCAATTTAATAAAGTTGAGTAATCTTTGCAAATTCATCATATTTATAAACTATCTCAAGTTGGGGCTGCTTTTGTAAATTTTGTTGTAAATTTAGTCAAAATTTTAATTATTTAAAATTTTATTTTTTATTTTTCACTCAAATCGGTACTCAATCTATTAAAAACCAATAAATGCTGCAAAAACTGCAAAAGACCAGCACACTTCAACTTTTGTTGTCAATAAAATAATATATATATCATTATTCTTTTTCTAAGACTGACTTATTTCTCAAACTCATGAGCATTTATGATGATGAGAAGCAGCAAAAGATTACTAATATGAATGGATTGCGCTGAATTTTGTTTGAGGTAGCTAGTTCAGCAATCATCAATCATCAATCATTAATCATCAATCATCAATCATTAATCATCAATCATCAATCATATGCTTGGTTTCCTTTTTTTCTCACAAGTGCAAGTGACGGGGAGAGAGGAAAAGAGTGAGTGAAAATGTGAAAGAAAGTTTTTTAAATTAAAAATAATTAATTTGTACACATGTCATTCATTTATTGGTTATTTCTATGTAGTATAACATACTACATAAATATTAAAAATATCTAAGAAACCTCCATAATATATATATATATCATTAGTCTTTTTCTAAGACTGACTTCTTTCCGAAACTCATGAGCATTGATGATGATGATGAGAAGCACCAAAAGATTGCTAATATGAATGGATTGCGCTGAATTTTGTTTGAGGTAGCTACTTCATCAATCATCATGCTTGGTTTCCGTTTTTTCTCATTTTATTTCCGGTTTGAGAAAAGTGGCCGTCTAATTAGGTGACCTAATCTAGATGCAAACGGCAACCTTTTTTAGTGCAAGTGACGGTGAGAGAGGAAAAGAGTGAGTGAAAATGTGAAAGAAAGTCTTTTTAAATATAATATAGATTAATTTATTTATATTTAATGTAAAATATTTTTAATCAATTTTAAAAAAATTTATTTAATATAAAAAAGTTTTTAGTTAAAATTTTAAAAAAATTATATTAATTTAAAATAATTTAGTCTATATCATATTTAGACATTAAATATGATGTAAAAATAGCGACTTCAATCAAGATTGATACTAATTGATTTGGTTATCCTAAATATATTTAAGAAAATAAATCACACTATCTAACCACTAATGACAAGATCATGTACCATCATTTAATAAGTAAGAAATTCATATTGACTTTCACTAATTTAGGGTATTGTAAAGTGCCTATTCACACTGCCCTTTGGGTTTATAGTGAATAAAATCGTTTTTATGAGAATCACTTATCAGACAATAGTAGTTTGATTAGTTTTTAACTTTTCAATTTGATTGTTTTCTCCTCTCATATGGCCTTCTAAATATCAACAAAGTTTCAAGTATAAATTCTCTTCTAAGACTGGAAAAAAAATGATTTTGTCTTCATGGTTTGAGGGTAATTTTGAGGTGCAAACTGAGGACAATTTATTTGGGTAGGCAAAGTCCAAATTAGATAGGCACTTGCACAAGTTACATAAATTTTATTATTTTATATTTTAGCAAAACGAAAAATTTTCATGTTCTATTTAATAATTTTCATAAACTTCCTTTCTCCTCTTCAAATTTACTTCAAGAATATTTGTATGATTCTCAAAATTAAAAACAATTTTTTTTTTTGTTTTTGTGATTTCATCAAACCTCCCAAGTGTACAAGTAATTTATACTTTCTTGTGTACCAAGTTAGTCTAAAATTATGTACATCATAAATTTTAAACTAGTTTATTTTCTACCTTCCTACTTTAAACCACTATTTACACGTAGCATAAACTAACATAGCACAACACACAGATTCTATCATTCTAACTAAGACTTGTGCACATAAATGAGTTCTAGAATGATGTCAACATTTTACAAGCTGCTTCTTGTCTTTTTCTCTGTCTTTTGGGTTGCAAGCCCTTATAATTGACTCAATTGTGGAATTTTTGTTGTAGGAGGGATTAAAATAGAGCAAAGACTAAAATAAGATCAAAGGAGCCAATGACACTGAGTTAGCGATACTTCTTTTAATCATAACTTTTTCTCTGTCTTTTGGATTGCAAGCCCTTATAATTGACTCAATTGTGGAATTTTTGTTGTAGGAGGGATTAAAATAAAGCAAAGACTAAAATAAGATCAAAGGAGCCAATGACACTGAGTTAGCGATACTTCTTTTAATCATAAGTACTAAAAGTTTAATGTTAAGAGTTTTATTCTTATCATATATTTCTCTCTCTTTTTTCTAATCCGCTTACGTTCCATTGTAACAAATAAATAAATAAAATAATAAGAACAAGGAAAAGAAGAAAGAAAAAAAAGCAAGTCTAAAGATTTTTCCTTCCCCCCACCCAAGAAAAAACAAATCTAAAGATTTTTCCTTCCCCCCACCCTTTTTTTTTTCCTCTCAAAAGTTTGCTGACTCCGCTTCTGAACCATTAGTCCATTATGCAGGTAATGGGTTATTAATTAAATAATCTCCTATGCCAAGACTGAATCATAGGAGCTCACAGAAAGAAGAAATTGTTTTTTCCTTTTGAGTCTGATAAATCATAGAGTCCAAAAGCTAACTTTAAGAAAGATGTAGCTCATACCTGCAAATCATAAAGCTTGTTGTCCCTTCATCACTTTAAAGAGGTAGGACTCAATTGATCAAATTAAAAGTATATGGATGAAACTGAAAAAACGTATAAAACTATAGACACTAAAAATATAATTTAGCCATATACAAGACTACTATGAGTTAGTCTGTTAGTGACCTATCAATCTTAAAGAAAAACAAGCAAGCTTGAAAAACTAAAATCTTCTATATACTCATACTTTATCCTTACTCTTTGTTAATTATTTTCGTTAACAATGAACAAACGTGTTGTCTTGATTATATATATAATCTCATTGCCAATGATTAAAGACTTTAATAGTGTAAAAATGAATCTTAATTTTACTACTACTGTTGTTTTCAAATAATTTTCACGAATACTATTTTTTTTTATGTTATTTCAATATGAAATTGGTAACACAATTTACACAATTGCATCACCGATTTTTTGTAAAAGAAGAAAAAAGAAAAATAATGGTATTCATGAAAATTGTTTGAAAACAATGGTAGTGGTAGAATTATGATTCATTTTTACATTATTAAAGTCTTTGATCCCATTACCAAGTGTGCTTTTTGATTTTATATTTGTCATCTAATTCATTTTTGGCTCTCTGTATGTCAGTGAACTAACTTGGTCAGTGGTCACGCCTTATACTTTCCCTATAAACATGAAGTTAAAATTTTAATCTGACTCAAGTCAGTCAAAGTAATCTTACCGACCAATTTGTATGTTTATGTCATACAATTATATCGTGTTTGAGACAATAAATTCCACATTTTTAAACAATGAACCACATTTGTGGTAGTTTGGGGCCAACTTCTAGATTCCCATGACCAAAAACGAGTTGAAGCTTGACCATATTAAGCGATTTAATATGCAGAAAATAAAAGTATATGGGATGTTGAAGCTAGTTTAATCAACTATGATAAACGATGATCAATAGATAAGCTTCTTTAGAAATGACATGAAATTCTATATTATAGCCATCCATTGTCATTTTCTTATTCTTTGAATGCTTCAACATGGTATGGCTCTGACCGACAGAGAGATAAAGAAAGTAGGGGGTTAAAAAAAATGAAAAACATGCTTTCTTCCTTTTTTCTTTTTTATCTGAATTCCTAAGCACCCATTTTTCCCCCTCAGATGAGATATGCAAGACTTTCCATCATGGAATAGCAGGTATCATGGATTATATTGTTAGGCCTTTTAAAGTATTAACATGTTTTTGGACAGGTGCAAAGTATTAACCTTGAGAAACAAATTGTGGCCAATTGTGTTACGCAAACTATATCACTATATTTTTATTCTGCATTATAGTTTATCCTTAATCAATCTCTACAATTTTTGTACATTTGATAGGGCATGTAATTGACGGGATAATCCCGAGTGTGAAACCCACACAAATTATGCTAATTACTTATTTTTGGCTTACGAGGGTAATTTTTTTTTTTTACTTGAAATAGTTGAAACTGTCATTTTATAGTTGAGGAGGTTTAAACTTGAGATAAGGGGGTGATTGACAGCCTTAAAGGTAAATTTAAAACCTTTTTTCATACTTTAATTAACAAGTACTTGAGACTGCAAATATACTTTTTTTTTTTTTTTTGTGAAATCCCTAATCTTGACAAAGATGACTTGCCTTTAACTAAATTAAGTACATAGGTGAAAACTTATGAAAATGATAACGTGTGGCATGGTTCTTTGTAGATTTGAAGATATTTAAATTCGATTTTGGTAATTTTAGATGATTTTTGGGGTATGATAATATGACAATTTTATTTTTAGTTATATGAGGGTATGAAAAGTTGACTCTTTAACTTTCTGCAAGTTATCTAACCTCTCATTGTTAGATCACATCTAATAATTTGGTGATTTGACAATGTGAAAGTGAATTTCAAGAAAGCTCTAGGATCCATCACTTAGTCGTTTGTACATGATACTGTGCAATTTGATATTGACTTAACTTTCCATCATGTACCATTGCCATTGACATGCAGTTATTAGGTTCATCAACATATACTCCATCATGTATTGTATTCCTAAAACTTTCTTCACTCTAATGGAAACGAAAATGATTTTGTCTTTTTTTTCTTCACCATAAAAAACACTTCAAAATTAGCTTGAAAAACTACAGATATAGCCCGATGAGCTCTTATAATCTTAACCCATAAAAAAATGGAGTAACTCTTTCTTAAATTTTTTTTTCCCTTACAAGACATTACACAATAAAAGGTAACATATTTCTTTCTATAATTCCAACTCATTGAATCCTAATAAAATTTTAACTTTTATCATGGGGTATCATGTGCTGTGCTTAACCATTGAAACTCATGCTTTCCAAAAGTCTATAAATATATATAGATGGGCTAATTATTCAATATCATTAGTAGTACTGATATTATAAGTATAAAAATGATTTAAGTCGTGTATTTTGCAGATCGCACAAATTTATTAAGTAAAATAAACAATATAGATCATTTTAATTATCATTTTTACTTGTAATATAGATATTATTTATGATATTGAATAACTAGCCATGAAGATAACTTATCTAGTATTGTTTTTATACTTATCAACGACAACTAAAGAAACCGAAAGGAGTATACGTACTATATAAAATGTTGACCACAAAAAGTTGTGGATAGTTACACCAAATTCAGATTCAAGGGGATATATATATATTTATATATAGTTTAGAAACGAAAAGAAGGCTAAGTCAAACTACATATGTTCTATATACAGTGTATGTATATTGAGTGAAAGGGAAGTGCAGAGAAAACTGATTCAGTAACAAAGAAAATACTTATACTATCTCCCTACCACCACTGTAACAGTCAAATCATTTGAAACAACATCAAGGCCATCCGTATAAAATTCTCTATCTAAAGATTTCCTCATGGAAGTAAGTGTAGGTTGCCTAGGCGTTGGGAGACTTGCTGTTTCACTTTCCAGCATCAACACCAAAGGGATGAGCAGAAAAGATAACAAGTACAATTACTAAACGCCAAAGGGATGAGAAATTCCTTTTTTCTATTAGAATTGAGGATTATGAATTATGATGCTATGGATCGCAACTTTTTCAGCTTCAGTCTCATTTTGGTCAGAGGGATTGGGACTTCCTTGCTGACGGGTGCATTTTTCGCAAGTATAAGTTTTTTAAGAGTGGTTCTGATTATGGCTCTTGGCTCTTGTTGATGGTTGAGACTTGACAACCATATTTGAGTATTGTAATTGTTGATGTTGATAAACAACCACCAAATTTCTCATTTCTTGCAGTGTTAATAGTCAATAAAACCAAAGATTTAGCTACTTCCGAATACATGATGCAAGTCATATATCTAAATCACCAAGTAGTAGTGGTAGCAGAGAATCAATAGAGAAATACTTTTTATATGTTCTGTGACACTTAAATTATTATACTTACCGTTTTGGTTAGGGGTTTGTAAAATTATCTCACATTCAGCAACACCATTCTTGATTGAGGGAGTTTTAGTAGGATCCATGTATCAAAATTGGTGTTATTGTGAAGATCTTAAAAAAACTAATCATTCCATGTGAGTAAGAACATTTAGTTTTCTATAAAACACAAAAATATAGCAATATAGAAAAAAGTACCAAAAAGAATAGCATAAAATAGTAACTTTCTTTAACATAATTAAATCCAAATTCCGTCGACTCTTTTAAAATCTAACTCACATTACATTACTCAATTTTTTTGATCTTTACAAAGATACCAATTTCAAGACATGAGGCCCCCCAAAACCTTCTCAATGAGAAGAAGTGTAGCATTACCCTTAGGTAGCTTAGCAAATCACTCTATAACACAATACAACATTTAAATAGTGTGAAAATAACATTAATCTAATAATAAAAGCATGACCTAAATTGTCTTTTCATGATAAATGTAATCAAATTAAGGGAGAAGAAATCTATCGCTTCAGGCAGTCTTGTTCAAAAATGTGATTTTTTTTTTGCTTCTATTTGGTCAATTGTGCCGCCCGGTGCATAGGACAGGCTTGCATATTCTCTCGCTCACAAAAAAGAAAAGATGTTATCCTCAAATGATATGACCATTTCACAAGCTTTGATAACTAAAGGGAAACATTCAACATTTGGAAAAAAGCAACCAATTTTACTGGATTACACAACTCCATTGATACTGACAGCAGACCATGCATCGAAAGTATAGTAGTTCTGGTCTTACTATCAAAGTCAACTGTAACATATTCAGATTAAACATTAATGGCATCTATTCAGAATAACATAACATAAATATTTGTTTAACTTGCAAACTAATCAACCCTCACAAGTCACAACTGTTGGAAATCTTGTGGGTGTGTACCTACGAAGAATGTACGTTTTTAAGACTAACTTTATAACCACTTTTCTATCTGACGTGTAGGTTTGTCCTGGTGACATTATTGATTGAGTACAATTCCTCAGTCTTTTGATTCGACAATGCAGCATTCAGCATGGTCTGCCTTATGACAAATGCCGGTTGTGTTGGAGTAGGAAGATTCAGAATCTCAGTGTTCAGCATCATAATTACTGTCGCCGTAGTAGGCCTGTCTTTTGCGAGTTCTTGCACACACAAAAGCCATATGTGTACGCATCTGAAAATATCCTTGTCAAAGCATGGATCAAATACTTCTGGATCGATTAGAGTCGCAATCTTGTGATCATTCCACAATTTCCATGCCTGGAAACATTAACAAGCATGAATACAAGCAGATAAACTTTAAGTAAAAACCATATCGCACCACAAAATGAAACTTCTGTAAATGAATTAGGCAATGAATTTGACGAGCTTACATATCCTAGAAGTGTCAGAGATTCTACATCCTCATTAAAGCTAGTGTTTCTTTGCCCACTAACAATCTCTAACAGCAAAACCCCAAAACTAAAGACATCAAACTTCTCTGAAACAAGTCCTTGCATTGCATATTCTGGAGAAATATAGGGCCTGTTTGAAATCTATTTTTAAAAACTGTTTTCTGTTTTTTTTAAAAATAAAACAAAAAAACTTGTTTGATAAACTGTTTTTGGTTACATGTTTTAAAAATTTGTTCTGAAAATGTTGTTTTAAAAACAAGAAAACCAAAACAACTGAAGGATGTTTTTGTTCTGAAAACACTAAAAGACCGGAGAACAACCTGTTCTCATTAATGGCACAATAGTAATTATGAGCAATTCTCCATCGAGCTACAGCTCACACCTCGCAGCCCCAACACCTCATCCGCTCTCAAACTTAAGCGTTTCCGATTTACCAATCTACCTTCGCAGTGTTCCTCTTCACCGGTCGACATCTAAGACTGTAATCTGCACCTTACCTCTATAGCTGGTGAGTTTTCCCCTTACTCTAGCCACCACCCCAAGCTTAATGAGGTTGGCGAAATGGGCTGCGAACTCGGCAATTAATCGAACATCTGTTGGGCTTCGACGGCGGGCGAAATATGGGGAGGTGAGCTGGTTGAGCCAGAGGATGCAATTGACAAGGCCAGTGCCGTCGTCGATATACAATTTGAGGAATTTGCAGGATTTGTATGCGCGATAGGTGACTGACAGTGCCCACGGTTTCTGCCCAAGAGAGGGGTATGCCTCTGCAAAAGAAAGAGATAACTGGGTTTGAGGAATAGGAGGAAGGAGAAGGGGTTTGGGTGAGGGAGAGAAGATCAAAAGCAAGGAGTTTTACATGGTTGTGGTATACTGGGTTTTGCATTGGGAACAAGATGATTCCACGGGAATTCATCATAAAAATTAAAAAAAAAAAAACACTTTATATCAAACAAGTTTTTTATTTTTTTGTTTTTTAAATTTGTTCTCAAAACAATTTTATCAAACAAGCTTTTTGTTTTTTAGTATTTAAAAATTGTTTTCAAAACAATTTATCAAACAAATTTTCTTATACTTTTGTTTTGCAAAACAATTTTTAAAAACAAAAAAACCAAAACACTTTCAAATAAGCCCATAGTCATTGCATTCAAACCTTAAATATTAGAGCTGTCAGTGAAGCTATTATTTTCTTGGAGAAGAGAAAGTATACTTACTATGTTCCAACAACCCTTTTTGTATTGGTCTCATCTTTACTGCCTCCAAAAATTCTTGCCATATCAAAATCTAATATTTTTGGAATCAATTCTTCATCCAGCAATATATTACTTGCTTTCAATTCTCTATGTATAATTCTTAGTCTTGAATCTCTATGCAGATAAAGTAGTCCTCGAACAATCCTTTCAATTATATTAAATTGTTTCTTTCAATCCAACAATTTCTGCTTGAATGGATATGCAAAAATCAAATAAATAATAAGAAAATGAAACAAAGTTTAGCATTTGATAACATGTGACACTTAGCTAGAGCTAGGTAATGGGTCGGCCCGACCCATTTTAGCACAGCTCGATTGGGCTCGGGCCAATTCGGGCTGTGCCAAATTGGCCATGTTCTAATCATGCCAATAAGCTACTAGCTCAGCTCGACCCTACACGGGCCACGGGACTAAACGAGCTGGCTCACTATTTTTTTTTTACTATTTTTATTTGTAATTAAGCTAAAATCTAACAAAAGTTTATGTTTTTTTCTTTAGTGATTTTGGTCAAATTACTAATGAATCTAATTGAACAAAACAAAATAGGTATAAAGTAATAAATAAAATTAAAACAAAGAATCAAAGACATAAAAAAATGTATGTAAGTGTAAATTTAAAGCCCCCGAACGGGTCGATTTTATTCGGGCTGAGATATTTAGAACTCAACTCTATTTTTTTTCAGGCCAAAATGGGCCAGCCCATTCTACCAACTCTACTAAGAAAGAAAATTCTGTTGAAAAGCCAAATTAGTATTTTTCTATAGATCATTAGCAAATTGAGTTTTCTTTTTCATCTCCTTCTCGTATTCTGATGACAAACACTTCCCTATAACTAAACTAACATATGCATATGCATGAAAATGGAATTGATGAGAACCAACCAAACACATGTGTCCAAACTTTTGTTTGGCATGAACTCATAAATTGACATCTTTTTGTCTGCTTCAATACAGCAAACCAAGAAGTTTAACAAGATTACGATGTTGAAGCTTAGAAATCACCACCACTTCATTAATAAATTCTTCAATCCCCTGTCCAGATGTTGCTGAAAGTCTTTTAACTGTTATTTCCTGTCCATCTTGCAACTTGCCCTGAAACGAAAGAAAAATAAGAAGTACATTGTAACTGCTTATGGTTTGAGGAATTCATGAACCTCTTTGGATAAAAATTACCTTGTATAGTGGACCAAAACCACCCTGTCCAAGTTGATTAGTAGAGTCAAAGTTCATTGTTGCATTTGCAATCTTTTTAAAATCAAATAATGAAAAATCTTTTAGTGCAACTTGCTTGAGATGCTCCATCCTGCTATAGCTCTGAATTCTCATATATTTTTCCCCTGTATTGAACATCAAGATCTGTTTGCTATTTGTTCTTCACAGAAATTTGTATTATACTCCTCAAACATCATAGTATTACATGGTGAATTTACCATGTTTAAGCATGATCTCATCAGTAGACTCAAGTTGAAGGTGCCACAGAAGGCGACAACTATAAGGGAATTCTCATCAGTACACTCAAAGTAATGGACGGAATTAGAAAGGCATTAGAGAATGGTGAATATTGCTTAATTATGGATCTGCAATGTTCAGTCCAGTGTGGTTGAGTCTTTAACTTCTTTTGTTGCAACAATCATGGGAAAAAAAAAAAAAGAGAGTAGAGTTTATATTTGATATAACACTGTATACCCTACCAACGAAGAAGAAATTGGCAAATAATTGAAGTTGCAGTAAAAAAATTTAACTGACCTTTTAATACATGGTAACATATACATAATTCCTATTTGTGTAAACCTATCATTAGATCAAAGAGGAATTATCATAGGGAAAAGCATGTATCTGTATGTTTAAAAATCCTTTTCCACAAGCAATATAAAGACAAGGACACAGTGATACTTGTTCCTATTGCTGCAGTAATTATCATGATTGTTCTGACATTCTGGTCTTTATCTGCATCACAAAAGGAAAGTTATAGTACGTTTACCATGGAATCTGCCTTGCATGATAATTAATTTGAAAACTGGATGGGTGAGAATCATTGAAAAAATAAAATAATAAGATTGAGTAGCCTCAAATGAACCAAAAAATAAACATAAATATATTCAACTAAAAACAAAACCATAGGGTAAAAACATAGATATATTCACGGAAACCGAAACCAACAGGTTTCCTGTTTGGTTCAACAATGGAAGTAAAAATCATTTTAGATGCTTCCCACCACTGAACCAAACAAGCTAGAAATAACGTACCAAGTTCTGAATAGGGTAAACGTATGTAAAGATCAACTCCTCCAAATCCAAAAGTCCTTATGTCAATCAAATCTCTGTTCCAAAACATACAGCCAATACCGGCATAATATGCATAAGCTATGCAAGAGCAGTTCTTTAGACACAAAATCCTGCAATATTCCCCATCTGGAGTAGGTGACCAGTCTGCAAAGTCTGGCACTTTCATCCTTTCCAATTTCATAAATCCATCTGCTCTCCCAGCTGCATAACCATCTTTAATCCTCTCACACTGCAGTGCCTTTCTCCTCACACATCCACTGCTCCAGTTCTGCCTATCCCATTCCTCTATGTTCCTTGGCACAGAACCTCTCAGGCAGCCGCAGATTGGTGAACTCATTGAGTTGCAGATTCCATATGGACCACATTTGCCATAATCATCACACACAGAATCTTGAAGCACCCAGTCCACTTTCCAACTCTTATTCCCATATTCCCAATTCTTTTGTTCAATTTTTCCTTGAGGATTTAACACAAAAATACTCAATTCAGACTTATCCACAAAATTATAGAAGAGATAAAAATTTCCTGATTCCCCTTGCAAAGGAAAGCCATCAAGGAACACACTATTCATCCTTGGAAGACCTATAAAGCTATGACCATTCCAGGGACCACTCCGCCAGCTTGGATGACTGCCATTCAAGATTACCACTTCAAGAAGATTGCGCAACTCCAGACCGCAGGCAAAGCTTCCAATGGATGGATCAGAGGAGCTTTTCCATGTATATATATAAGTTGTACCTTGTCACCTGTTTTAAAATTAGTGCTCATTCTCATGTTTGGCAATAATGTATCAGAAAGATGTCGTGAACTCTCCCATGCCACCTTTCTTTTATCAAGCAGGACCAGGCTCCCAGAATCCAAGAGTTGTGCAGTTGAATTGGATGCTATGTTTGATACATTTGTTGACCAAACTACCTGGTTTTGCCCATTTAGTACCACAAGATTGCCATCCTTGGATATTGTGACAGCCCCTGAGGTATCAATGAGTGGTTCATTTTTGTTAGCCACCCATACAACAGTGGATTTTGAGATATACCAAATTCCAACATAGCGATGTGTTGAAGTTTCAGGGCTGAAGAATCCCAGTGTGAATATGTTATTACTAGAGCTTAGTGTTTCGGGTTCTCTCATGAACCGAGATGGTGTAATGGTGTTTAAGGTAGAGTAGAAAACAGGGAAAATGCAGGAAAGTATGGACAAAACAAATGACAAGCTATGGCTATTGAATTCCATCAACAAGGTGAGAGAATTCAAGCAAACTTTTGAGGTGGTTTAGATTATGGCCTTTCCCACTTCCTGACCACTACGTTAGAGTTTGGTATTTGAAGAGCCAATTTCATTCTTGTATTGTTCAAAAAAAGTCAAATACTTTTTAATTAGAGCCATATACATTGACCAAAAAAATTTGGTTAAGATTACCATTCATATTAAGATTGTAATAGGATACAAAATTAAAAATAAGAATTTTGTCACTTTCACACATATTTAAACCCCTTAAATAATTTAACTTCCATACATCTTTGGAGCCACGTTGTTGGGAATCATAACATTATATCTAAAAACTTCTACTGCATGATGCCGACGGCAGTGTTAAGACTTTGTCCCTAGTGGATCATGCAGGTTGTTAGTAATTAAGATACACCCACTGGATCACTCTAATTTTAATTGGATACCCTAAAAACTATACAATACCCACTAAAAATTCAGCATGAATTCAAGAGGTAACAAAGAAAAAGAAAACTTTAAAGATAGGTGCCAAAGAAACATCCCAGTGAAATAGTGTGCTGTTTAATTTTATAGCACTCACTTTTCCTTATCTTGTATTAATTTGTTTTGCCTTCACTAATGAGATGAAATACATATTAGATTTACTGCAAAATCAGCTATAGTTTATTCACAAATTGTCTCACAAAGAGAACCTCAAATACACTATTACAATTTACTCTTACAATTTATATTACATTATATATCATTCTTCCTCATACACAGGGTTCTTACGAGAAAGCAGAGCACACAATTTACAACCACCAAACAGGAAACAATGCATGTTTTTGTTTACCTTAAACCCAGAAAACAGAGGATGACAAATTTCTTAACCAGAGATTTCAATGGCCTTAACCTCAGGCTTCTTAATCTCTTCTTTGGGGACAGTCACAGTGAGGACCCCATTTTCCATAGAGGCTTTAATCTGATCCATTTTAACATTCTCTGGTAATCTGAACCTCCTAAAGAAATTGCCACTGCTACGCTCAACGCGATGCCATTTGTCGTTTTTGTCTTCTTTCTCAACGTTCCTCTCTCCGCTTATCTGAAGCACTCTGTCATCTTCAACCTCAACTTTCACTTCCTCCTTCTTCAGCCCTGGAATGTCAGCTTTGAACACATGGGCTTCTGGGGTTTCCCTCCAATCGAACCGGGTATTCGCAAATACAGAATTTTCCCGAGAAAATTCAGTGGAAAGTGAACTTGGGAAAGGAAAATCCTTGAAGGGGTCCCAGATGTCAAGAGAGAAAGGATCGAAGACGTTGCTCCTTCGGCTGTCGAAGAAACTTGGAATGATCGACATTTTCTCTTTTATGCTTGAGAGCTTCGTGGATTGATGCAAGCTGAAATTTGGAACTTGGGAGTATGTTTTGGTGAGTACTGAGCAGACAACTTGTCCTTCGAATTACTTGTCAATGTCTGAGGTATTCCAACGGGACACATTGGGTATTTATATTTAATGGAGGAGTAATCTAGTATTTTCGTGACAACACTCTTTTTAAGAAGTTTCTGAATATTTCGCAAATATTCTGGGCTTCCACCTCCAGACTCAGAAGTCTCGAGAATTGAGCCTTTTGCATGTGGGCCTAAAGCCCAATTCGAGAATTGGACATCATCTCCCTAAAGGCAAGTCAGACTGTCAGAACGACCCAAACTGTTAATTTTTGGAATTGAGTCATTCTCTCCATTAATTTGTTGCTTTTAAAACTTTGCTTCCTAACCATTTAATGCATTCTGCAAATGTACAATAAGTAGCTACATCTCTGAATTTTTTTTTATGACTATCCAATGTAAACTATGCAATAAATGAGAAAGGTTGTGATTGGTATACGGAACCCTTAGTAAGCAAATTTCATCTTATCTCACTATTGGATGAATTGAATGCATTTGAAGTTGCAAACGTGGATATTATACTCAAATCTACAAATATGGGATTCAATATGGCAGTCAGCAAGAGGCAAGAGAGGTCAAGAAATTAGAATTGGAGGAAAGGTTTGCATGAAGAAGAAAGTGAGTGAAAATTGAAGAGCCCATCCAACTTCCCAGTTCTGTCAACAAGTATTCATCCCAATGATGGGATTCCAAGGTTATACAAACTCAATGTGCCTTTTTCTCATATTGATCTACATGTTTTCATCTTTTGCCTCTGCCTTGGACACTCTTACAGCCTCTCGGTACATAAAAGAAGTTGATACTCTAAGTTCTAATAATTAACACTAGGTTCAACCTAGGATTTTTCAACCCTGAAAATTCAACTCATCACTATGTGGGAATTTGGTATATGACTAAATCCACTGTCATATGGGTAGCTAACAGAAACAAACCACTCAGGGAATTTTCTAGGATTGTCACAATAGCTGAAGATGGCAATCTTGTGGTATTAAATGTACAAAAGCAAGTTACTTGGTCAACAAATGTGTCTAATATTAGATCCCATTCAGTTGTGCAGCTTTTAGATTCTGGAAATCTTGTCTTGAGGGACAATGCTACAGGAGTGCTGCTATGGGAGAGTTTCCAGCATCCTTCTAATACAATATTGCCAAACATGAAACTTGGCTATAATACACAATCAGGTGAGAAAATAAAATTGACATCATGGAAAACCCCTTCAGATCCCTCCATTGGGAGCTTTTCCGGCAGTCTCGAACCCCGCAAGGTTGCTGAAGGGTACATTTGGAAAGATAATCACCCATTTTGGAGGAGTGGCCCTTGGAATGGAAGAGTCTTTAATGGTATACCCAGTATGAATAATGTGTATCTTAGTGGATTCAATGTGGTAAAAGAAGAAGATGGAAGTATTTATTTATATTTTGAATATGCAAATGCTACTAATTTGGTAATCTGTGTTAAATACTCAAGGAAAGATTGAACTTACTAGTTGGAACTACAAGAAGAAACAATGGGAAGGCCTGTGGAAGTTGTGATTCACGGATAAAGCCGATCTGTAGCTGTTTGAGAGGGTTTGAGCCAAGAAATGCAGATGAGTGGAATAGGCAAAACTGGACCAGTGGTTGTGTGAGGAGAAAAGAAATGCAGTGTGAGAAGGTGAAAAAGGGTGGTGAAGCTGGAAAAGGAGATGGGTTTCTACTCTTGGAGAAAACTAAAGTTCCTGACTTTCTAGAGTGGTCATCTATCCAATCACGAGATTGCAAGACTCAGTGCTTGGAGAACTGCTCTTGTATAGCATATGCTTTTGATAATGGCATTGGATGTATGTTATGGAGTCGCCATCTAATTGACATACAGAGATTCTCAAGTGGAGGATTTGATCTTTACGTTCGTGTGGCTCATTCAGAACTTGGTATGTTGCATTTAGATGAATTTGTTAACTTTTGTCCAATGACTAGAACTCAATAAGTTACATACTCACTTTCTTTTGGCTTTCACTGTGAAAAACAGATGAAGAGAAAAATATCTCTGTGATTGTTACCATTACAGTCATAACAGGAACAATTATCATTGCAGCCTGTGCATTTGGCTTATGGAAATGGTCTTCTAAACAAAGAGGTAAAATTCAAGAGAAATAAGAGAAATAGTAACTGTCTTTGATTGATGAGTTAGTTTAGCTAAAATCCTGCAATGGCATGTCCCAATTGATTAGTCATTCCATTGTTTTTTGTGTCCTTAAAGAAAGTCTCACTACATGCCAGTCTAATTATTTTTTAGTATCATATGTAATTTCCACTGATATTCTCTTATTTGTGAATTTATTTCCTCCTTAATCCATTAATTTTTTTTTCAAATTGTTGTTTTCTTAGGTTAGCTTTTGTTTTAGTTGCTTCTTTCCATTCTGATGTTTGATCTTATACCACTGAGATTCACTTTATAGTATTCTCATACAATTTCAACATTTTTGTGCCCACTATGTTGGACATAACTAGTAAAACTAAAAAAAAAAATGTAAGACAGTGCTATAGAGTAATGTAAATATTTCAGAATTGAACAGAATGTAAGGGGTTGTTATTTCCAAGAACAGGGGAAGTAGCTGACACAGAAAGCATGATAGGAGACCTGAAGGAATTACCTCTGTTTGGATTTGAAATGCTTGCAAATGCAACAAAAAATTTTCATCCAGATAATAAGCTTGGACGGGGTGGTTTTGGTCCAGTATACAAGGTATGATTTGGCCTTATAAAGCTTACCTTTAATCAAATTAAAGGATGACTTTGACTTTTCCATTTTTTGTCTAGGGAACATTGCCAGAGGGACAAGAAGTGGCAATTAAAAGACTTTCCAGAGCCTCTGGGCAGGGTCTAGATGAATTTATGACAGAAGTAGTGGTAATTTCCAAGCTTCAACATCGCAATCTTGTGAGACTTTTTGGCTGCTGTGTTGAAGAAGGAGAAAAGATGTTGATTTATGAGTACATGCCAAATTTTTGGATGCATATATCTTTGGTTAGTGTATTCTTTTGTTGTCATTCCATCTAGTCATGCTAAAGTATAACTTATATCATAAGGGACATTGCATTTCAAATGTTTGCATGTCAATGGGGGAAGCATTGGAAACTTTTTTCTCTTGTCATTACTTCTATGTTCTTAAAACATTCAAATTTGGTAATTCAACTGAGTTTGATTTCCATTTTTGACACTATATTCATATATTAGATAATGTTGTGCTCATTCTTTCTCACTTTCGTAGATCCACTCAATCGGAATATTCTTGATTGGCCAAAGTGCTTTCATATAATTGAAGGTATCGCTCGTGATTTGTTTTATTTTCATAGAGATTTTAGATTAAGAATCATACACAGAGATCTTAAGACGAGTAATATCTTGTTGGATGAAGATCTAATTCCAAAAATATCCGACTTTGGTATGGCAAGAATTTTTGGAAGTAGCGAAGATTATGTCAATACTAGAAAGATTGTTGGAACATAGTAAGTAAGACTTCTCTTTCCAATACTGAAATATAATCAGAGCTTTTAAAATTTCAGTGCTTAAGGTTTAATTTTCATTACAGCAGCTATATGTCTTTTGAATATGCAATGGAAGGAAATTTTTCAGAAAAATCAAATGTGTTTAGCTTTGGAGTTTTACTACTAGAGATAATTAGTGGGAGGAAAGCACTAGAATTTACAATGACCAGCAGTCTCTAATCCTTATAGGATTTGTAAGCACTCCAAGTTCATTTTTGAGAAAAATGTCCATCACACTAAACTTTAAGATTTTGCTGAAGCTGAATTTTTTTTTTTTTTTTCAGGCATGGAAATTATGGAACGAAGAAAACATTATATCTTTCATAGATCCTAAAATATATGATCCATGCTGGGAGAAGGATATCTTGAAATGTATGCATATTGGACTATTGTGCGTGCAAGAACTTGCGAGAGAAAGGCCTACTATGTCCAGTTTAATCTTGATGCTGAACAGCGATATTAGCAATCTTCCTCCTCCAAGGCAACCTGCCTTTCTCCACTGGCAAACTGCATTAAGTGATGAGTCTTCTCGAAATAGAGATGGATCATCCTCCATTAATAATGTCTCTATCACAAGCATCCAAGGAAGATAGCATTATTGCCACAATTTTATTGCTTCTTAGCTAAATTCTTAGAACATAAGCAACCTAAAGAAGGTCTTTAATAGATGTATCTTGAAGGATGGCAGTTTCTATTTCTGTTTTATTTCTCAAAATGTTCATATTCCTTTCTTCCTGGACTATATGAATGATGGCTCGAAGCTTTTGTCTTTCAATATTGCTTGTATAATCGTTAAGATTGCAACTTGATAGCGTCCATTGAATTTCTTCCTCTGATCATTAACACAATTCTTGTGCTAAAACTTTTGATGTAATACAATTGTTTATTACAAAATAAAATTTTAGTTAACTTTTAATTTATGATGATAACTTTAGACAGTATGTTGTTTTTAGAAAAAGTTGAAAAAGAACATAATTAAGTTCAAAAGATATCATTGACAAAGAATTGGGAAACAAGCCATCTAAGCTGTAGATCAGATGGCTAAAATGCTTTCTCTGCAAAGAGAGTGTTGTGTGTTCAAGGTCTCTTTGACAAAACAGAAATAGAAACTATGCATCATAACTCTATTCCATCATAACCATATTCTTTTATGACAGCAGATTTAGACTTATACAATATACCATATTCCAGTCAGTGATAGGTTGAATTTTGAGGGTGAAAATTCCCATATCAAACATACCATCATTGGAGGTTAAAGTTTCTGGTTCCTTGATGAATTGAGAGGAAGTGAGGTGTCTCTGGAAGTGGTAAAAGATATAGAAAAACAGAACAGTAATAGCAAAACAAGTAACATTCTCATAGATGAGATGAATGCTTTCTTGCTGGCTGAACAAATCTTGTTCTTCTTATTTTCCTTCTTGTTTGTCTTAGTTTCTGCTATTTATAACATTATCCTAATGATGACTTTTTCTATCTTTTCTTTGCTTCATTTCTACTTTCCCTCTAAAACATATATAAATATCAAGTATATGAATCTGTGAAAGTATATTTATCCTAATGATGACTTGTTATATCAACTTCTCACTGATACTGATATTGCCAAGTAGAAATTAATTTCCAGGGAGGAGGTTCTGACTTTTCATCAGGAAACCAAATTAAGTCTGATACTGTCGGTTTTAAATTTCATTCCACCCATCCTGGTGCATTTAGGAACAGATTGGAGCATGCTTATCAAAAAACTTCAAAAAATAAAAGATTTATTAGTATAATAAAGTAATGGTAGCATTGTCTACAAGGTACAAGCTCTATCATTCATTGAGAGTGATTGGTATAATAAAGTACTTTTATGGCCAAGATACCTTTAAACAAAAGCATGAAATTCACGGCCACTTTGCTATCTGCCTTTGATGTTTGTAACACTGACATAATTTATAGAGAACAATCCATCACTCTTTTGAGAAGACTCTGCATCCAACAAGGTCTGCCTGTGAGTGAATGCTGGTTGTCTTGGAGGAGGAAGATTTAGAGTCTCACTATTAAGCATTGAAATTATTGTGGTCATGGTAGGCCTGTCTCTTGCAAGTTCTTGCACACACAAAAGACCCATATGGATGCATCTTGCTATATCCTCCAGGAATCTGGGATCAGATATTTCTGGATCTATTAAGGATGTAATGTTGCCATCATTCCATAATTTCCATGCCTAGAAACATTAAAAAACATGAACTACGAGTTAAATTTCAGAGGTGAAATGATATCAGCAACAAAATATAGTTTTCTCTATTGGAAATTAGCAAGAAAGCAACTATAGAGACTTACAAATCCTAAAAGGCTCAGACCTTCCGAATATTCGCAAAAACTAGTGTTTTTTTTGCCACTAATTATCTCCAGCAGCAACACTCCAAAGCTAAAAACATCTGATTTTTCAGAAAATAACCCTTCCATAGCATATTCAGGAGATATATAGCCACTGTATGTAAAGATTAAAATTATTTCTTTGAGCTCTCACAAAAGTGTGACTACAATTTTGGAAAACGAGGAGGCAAGCATACTTACAATGTTCCAACGATCCTTCTAGTATTGACCTCATCTACATTGTGTTCAAAAATCCTTGCCATACCAAAGTCCGATATTTTTGGACTCAAATCATTATCCAACAAGATATTACTTAACTTCAAATCTCTATGTATAATTTTCAGCCTAGAATCTCGATGAAGATAAAGCAAACCCCGAGCAATTCCTTCAAGTATGTTAAAGCGTTTTTTCCAATCTAGTAATACATTTTGTTTAAGTGAATCTGCAAAAACAAAAGTGAAAATAGCCATAAGGTAGTTGCATCACAAATTTTACAAATAGAATAAAGAGCACCTTATTAAATTTCCTTTTGGACAAGAAGAAGTTCAGAGAACTTACCAAATATATATGATTCCAAGCTTTTGTTTGGCATGTACTCATAAATCAACATCTTTTCATCTCCTTCAATACAGCATCCAAGAAGTTTAACAAGATTACGATGTTGAAGTTTAGATATTACCACCACTTCGTTCATAAATTCTTCGAGCCCTTGTCCAGATGCTCTAGAAAGCCTTTTGACTGCTATTTCTTGTCCACTTTCCAATGTTCCCTGGAAGAAAGTGTCAAGAAACAGCAATGAAACTCATGATTTGAGGGATGATGAAATTCATAGTACCATAAGATACCTTGTATACAGGGCCAAAACCACCCTGCCCAAGCTTATTGACTCGGTGAAAGTTGTTTGTTGCAGCAGCAAGCTGTCCAAAATCATATAATGAAATATCCTGGAGTTCAACTTGATTCAGGTCTCCAATCTTGCTTCTGCCAAGAATTATATCATGTCTTTTCTCTGTACAAAAATGTTGAAACGCTTCACTTTCACTCATCATAGAAAATATTATGGAGCACCTTTAAAATATCACATTACTATTGTGAATTCACTGTTTATTAATTTGATATAGTAGGTCTCGTGCAGGCTATGGAAATAGAGGTAAGAACAATATAATAGAGAAGTAAAATCTGCTAGCAGGAGACAGAATCCTTTTTGGCAAAGAGGAGAGGGGTAAAAACCAGTCAGAAAAACTAACATATTTAATTGATTAATACAAGGCCAAAACATCTACCAACAAACAAGAATTTATTTACTGCACAGGGGGAAAAGAATACAGCACAAGTAATCAATCAATCTACAAACAAAAAAGGAAATTATTCTTCAATCTACCAAGACAGTGAGAGATAGCAGATTACCTCGTCTAGTAGCCCATTTCCATAAGAAATATCCACAGGTGACAATGAGTATTGTTCCTATTATGACTGTTACGGTGATGATTAGTATGACGTTCCTCTTTTTATCTGTTGATGAAAGTTAAGATAAATTCAGTATGGACTCCACATATTAGACACAAGAAGTTGAAGAATTGTATTCCATATGTTTCACC
>QAOA01003220.1:393559-476316 GCA_003255065.1 Cercis canadensis | reverse complement strand
TACCTTAAACCCAGAAAACAGAGGATGACAAATTTCTTAACCAGAGATTTCAATGGCCTTAACCTCAGGCTTCTTAATCTCTTCTTTGGGGACAGTCACAGTGAGGACCCCATTTTCCATAGAGGCTTTAATCTGATCCATTTTAACATTCTCTGGTAATCTGAACCTCCTAAAGAAATTGCCACTGCTACGCTCAACGCGATGCCATTTGTCGTTTTTGTCTTCTTTCTCAACGTTCCTCTCTCCGCTTATCTGAAGCACTCTGTCATCTTCAACCTCAACTTTCACTTCCTCCTTCTTCAGCCCTGGAATGTCAGCTTTGAACACATGGGCTTCTGGGGTTTCCCTCCAATCGAACCGGGTATTCGCAAATACAGAATTTTCCCGAGAAAATTCAGTGGAAAGTGAACTTGGGAAAGGAAAATCCTTGAAGGGGTCCCAGATGTCAAGAGAGAAAGGATCGAAGACGTTGCTCCTTCGGCTGTCGAAGAAACTTGGAATGATCGACATTTTCTCTTTTATGCTTGAGAGCTTCGTGGATTGATGCAAGCTGAAATTTGGAACTTGGGAGTATGTTTTGGTGAGTACTGAGCAGACAACTTGTCCTTCGAATTACTTGTCAATGTCTGAGGTATTCCAACGGGACACATTGGGTATTTATATTTAATGGAGGAGTAATCTAGTATTTTCGTGACAACACTCTTTTTAAGAAGTTTCTGAATATTTCGCAAATATTCTGGGCTTCCACCTCCAGACTCAGAAGTCTCGAGAATTGAGCCTTTTGCATGTGGGCCTAAAGCCCAATTCGAGAATTGGACATCATCTCCCTAAAGGCTAGTCAGACTATCAGAACGACCCAAACTGTTAATTTTTGGAATTGAGTCATTCTCTCCATTAATTTGTTGCTTTTAAAACTTTGCTTCCTAACCATTTAATGCTTTCTGCAAATGTACAATAAGTAGCTACATCTCTGAATTTTTTTTTATGACTATCCAATGTAAACTATGCAATAAATGAGAAAGGTTGTGATTGGTATACGGAACCCTTAGTGAGCAAATTTCATCTTATCTCACTATTGGATGAATTGAATGCATTTGAAGTTGCAAACGTGGATATTATACTCAAATCTACAAATATGGGATTCAATATGGCAGTCAGCAAGAGGCAAGAGAGGTCAAGAAATTAGAATTGGAGGAAAGGTTTGCATGAAGAAGAAAGTGAGTGAAAATTGAAGAGCCCATCCAACTTCCCAGTTCTGTCAACAAGTATTCATCCCAATGATGGGATTCCAAGGTTATACAAACTCAATGTGCCTTTTTCTCATATTGATCTACATGTTTTCATCTTTTGCCTCTGCTTTGGACACTCTTACAGCCTCTCGGTACATAAAAGAAGTTGATACTCTAAGTTCTAATAACACTAGGTCATCTAAGCTGTAGATCAGATGGCTAAAATGCTTTCTCTGCAAAGAGAGTGTTGTGTGTTCAAGGTCTCTTTGACAAAACAGAAATAGAAACTATGCATCATAACTCTATTCCATCATAACCATATTCTTTTATGACAGCAGATTTAGACTTATACAATATACCATATTCCAGTCAGTGATAGGTTGAATTTTGAGGGTGAAAATTCCCATATCAAACATACCATCATTGGAGGTTAAAGTTTCTGGTTCCTTGATGAATTGAGAGGAAGTGAGGTGTCTCTGGAAGTGGTAAAAGATATAGAAAAACAGAACAGTAATAGCAAAACAAGTAACATTCTCATAGATGAGATGAATGCTTTCTTGCTGGCTGAACAAATCTTGTTCTTCTTATTTTCCTTCTTGTTTGTCTTAGTTTCTGCTATTTATAACATTATCCTAATGATGACTTTTTCTATCTTTTCTTTGCTTCATTTCTACTTTCCCTCTAAAACATATATAAATATCAAGTATATGAATCTATGAAAGTATATTTATCCTAATGATGACTTGTTATATCAACTTCCCACTGATACTGATATTGCCAAGTAGAAATTAATTTCCAGGGAGGAGGTTCTGACTTTTCATCAGGAAACCAAATTAAGTCTGATATTGTCGGTTTTAAATTTAATTCCACCCATCCTAGTGCATTTAGGAACAGATTGGAGCATACTTAACAAAAAACTTCAAAAAATAAAAAATAAAAGAGTTATTAGTATAATAAAGTAATGGTAGCATTGTCTACAAGGTACAAGCTCTATCATTCATTGAGAGTGATTGGTATAATAAAGTACTTTTATGGCCAAGATACCTATAAACAAAAAAGCATGAAATTCATGGCCACTTTGCTATCTGCCTTTGATGTTTGTAACACTGACATAATTTATAGAGAACAATCCATCACTCTTTTGAGAAGACTCTGCATCCAACAAGGTCTGCCTGTGAGTGAATGCTGGTTGTCTTGGAGGAGGAAGATTCACAATCTCACTATTAAGCATTGAAATTATTGTGGTCATGGTAGGCCTGTCTCTTGCAAGTTCTTGCACACACAAAAGACCCAGATGGATGCATCTTGCTATATCCTCCAGGAATCTGGGATCATATATTTCTGGATCTATTAAGGAGGCAATGTTGCCATCATTCCATAATTTCCATGCCTAGAAACATTAAAAAACATGAACTACGAGTTAAATTTCAGAGGTAAAATGATATCAGCAACAAAATATAGTTTTCTCTATTGGAAATTAGCAAGAAAGCAACTATAGAGGCTTACAAATCCTAAAAGGCTCAGAGCTTCCGAATATTCGCAAAAACTGGTGTTTTTTTTACCGCTAATTATCTCTAGCAGCAACACTCCAAAGCTAAAAACATCTGATTTTTCAGAAAATAACCCTTCCATAGCATATTCGGGAGATATATAGCCACTGTATGTAAAGATTAAAATTAATTCTTTGAGCTCTCACAAAAGTGTGACTAAATTTTGGAAAACGAGGAGGCAAGCATACTTACAATGTTCCAACGATCCTTCTAGTATTTACCTCATCTACATTGTGTTCAAAAATCCTTGCCATACCAAAGTCCGATATTTTTGGATTCAAATCATTATCCAACAAGATATTACTTAACTTCAAATCTCTATGTATAATTCTCAACCTAGAATCTCGATGAAGATAAAGCAAACCCCGAGCAATTCCTTCAAGTATGTTAAAGCGTTTTTTCCAACCTAGTAATACATTTTGTTTAAGTGAATCTGCAAAAACAAAAGTGAAAATAGCCATATGGTAGTTGCATCACAAATTTTAAAAATAGAATAAAGAGCACCTTATTAAATTTCCTTTTCGTGTCTTTTTCTTACGCTGAGCAAAACCATTCGTCCATTTTTGTAAACTATCATATGCGTGGACAAGAAGAAGTTAAGAGAACTGACCAAATATATATGACTCCAAGCTTTTGTTTGGCATGTACTCATAAATCAACATCTTTTCATCTCCTTCAGTACAGCATCCAAGAAGTTTAACAAGATTACGATGTTGAAGCTTAGATATTACCACCACTTCGTTCATAAATTCTTCGAGCCCTTGTCCAGATGCTCTAGAAAGCCTTTTGACTGCTATTTCTTGTCCACTTTCCAATGTTCCCTGGAAGAAAGTGTCAAGAAACAGCAATGAAACTCATGATTTGAGGGATGATGAAATTCATAGTACCATAAGATACCTTGTATACAGGGCCAAAACCACCCTGCCCAAGCTTATTGACTCGGTGAAAGTTGTTTGTTGCAGCAGCAAGCTGTCCAAAATCATATAATGAAATATCCTGGAGTTCAACTTGATTCAGGTCTCCAATCTTGCTTCTGCCAAGAATTATATCATGTCTTTTCTCTGTACAAAAATGTTGAAACGCTTCACTTTCACTCATCATAGAAAATATTATGGAGCATCTTTAAAATATCACATTACTATTGTGAATTCACTGTTTATTAATTTGATATAGTAGGTCTCGTGCAGGCTATGGAAATAGAGGTAAGAACAATATAATAGAGAAGTAAAATCTGCTAGCAGGAGACAGAATCCTTTTTGGCAAAGAGGAGAGGGGTAAAAACCAGTCAGAAAAACTAACATATTTAATTGATTAATACAAGGCCAAAACATCTACCAACAAACAAGAATTTATTTACTGCACAGGGGGAAAAGAATACAGCACAAGTAATCAATCAATCTACAAACAAAAAAGGAAATTATTCTTCAATCTACCAAGACAGTGAGAGATAGCAGATTACCTCGTCTAGTAGCCCATTTCCATAAGAAATATCCACAGGTGACAATGAGTATTGTTCCTATTATGACTGTTACGGTGATGATTAGTATGACGTTCCTCTTTTTATCTGTTGATGAAAGTTAAGATAAATTCAGTATGGACTCCACATATTAGACACAAGAAGTTGAAGAATTGTATTCCATATGTTTCACCAAAAAAAAAAAAAAACAAGGAAAAAGAATACAACATACCAAGTTCCGAATAGGCTACACGAATGTAAAGATCAGTTCCTCCAAATCCGAAGCTCTGTATGTCAATTAAGTTTCCACTCCACAACATACAGCCAATGCCACCATCATAAGCATATGCTACACAAGAGCAGTTATTCAAGCACTGGATTCTGCAACTGACTTCAGAATCTGTCCACTGTGCAAAGTATGGAACTTTCATTTTCTGCAGCTTCAAAAACCCATCATTTTTTCCTGCTTCACTCCCATTTTTCACTCTCTCACACTGCAGTAGTTCCCTCCTTACACATCCGCTTGTCCAGTTTTGTCTATTCCATTCCTCTGGATTCCTTGGCTCAAACCCTCTCAAACAACTGCAGATAGGGGAACTCTTGGAATTGCAGCTTCCAAATGCTCCACATGTACCATAAATATCACACTCAGATTCTTGAGATGTCCATTCAACTTCCCATTCTTCTTTTTCATGATCCCATCCTTTTTGTTCTAGTTTTCCTTGAGAACTTATCACAAAGATTGTCAATCCAAATACAGAGGAATTTGCATAAGTATAAGTGAGATAATAAGTCCCATGCTCTTCCTCTGCAAATTGAAATCCATCAAGGTATACATTTTTCATATTCGGTATCCCAAGAAAAACCTGACTATTCCATGGACCAGTTCGCCAATATGGATGACTTCCATTCCAAACCAGTACTTCAGGAATACTCAGACTTTCAAGACTCATAGAAAAGTCTCCAACAGATGGATCAGAAGGGCTTTTCGATGATGTAAGTTTTACTCTCTCACCAGAATTTTTATGGCTGATAAGTTTCATTTTTGGCAACAAGGTATCAGAAGGGTGTTGGAAACTCTGCCAGACCGTCCCTCCCGTGGTGCCCTCTACCAAAGCAAGGTTTCCACTGTCCTGAAGTTGAGCACTTGTACCAGATGCAATATCTGAAACATTTGTGGTCCAAATGACCTGTTTCTGTCCATTCAAAAGCACAAGATTTCCATCTTCAGATATATTCAAAATCCCAGAAGAATCTCTCAGTGGTTGGTTTCTGTTAGCTATCCATACGACAGAAGATTTAGATTCATACCATATTCCCAGGTACGTAAAGGTTGAATTTTGAGGAGTGAAAAATCCTAAGTTGAACATACCATTATTGGAGGTTAAAGTTTCAGGTTCCTTGATGAATTGAGAAGATGTGATGGTGTCTCTGGAAGTGGCAAAAGATATGAAAAAACAGAACATTAATAGCAAAACACGTAACATTCTAGGATGGCAGTGTACCATAAATATGATGAATGCTTTCATGCTGGCTGATGAGTTGGAGATTTAGGATGGTGTTTGATTAGATTTTCTCCTTCATGGGTATTACGATACATAATTTCCTTTTAATATGGCTCTTGGTTCTCTCTCTCAATCAAATTTTCGAATACCATAGGAGAATGACCATGGCCATCCATCATGCATTGAGACGCCTTTTTTGACAGTATTTTATATATGGATGACATGTTATGTTTTCTTTTATATATATAATTTTGTGAGGATTTTAACAACAATAAAAAAGTCAAGCTTAGTAAAATAAAGACAATAATAGATCTTTGCAATCCAAAAGAGAAAGAACCAAGAAATTGCTGCTTTTCAAAAACTTGACCATTGAACAAGTCTTTTTTTTTTTTTTTTTTTTTTTTTTGTAAGTGTCTGCTAGTTATAATTCTTAACGAAGATTTTCACTTTCTTTACTTTGATTCTTTTCTTCTTCCCCCCTCAAGCATATAAGTATTAAGTATGTGAATCCATGAAAGGTCCAATCTCTTTGTTAATTTAGCATAATATTGCACCTTACTGACTATCATTATTCAACGTGTTATATCATCTTCTCACTGATATTGATATTGCCAAGTAGAAAGTAATATCTAAGAAAGAGGTTCTGACTTTCATCAGGAAAACAAATAATGTTTGCATACTTTCCATTTTGCATTCAATATGGTGACTAAAATCTCTTCTTCAGTATGCTGATTCTTATGCTCTTATTTGCTACAGACATGTTAGTTTATGGGAAGGATAGTAATAGTGTGTGTGTGTGTGTGATTGGTAGATAAGAAGAGTGATAGTGACGTGAAGAAATGAAAGAGTTGAAGGAAAAGTTTTAATAAAAGGAGGAAGAGGTACGTAATGGTAGTAGTTAAAGGACAAAGGTTAGTGATTGTAGGAAACCGTACAAGGCTAAAGACTTTTTTTAGACTCTTACATCAGCTACTAATGCCTATTTATAGGCTTCTTATAAACACCCAAGTAGTGTTTTAAAAATTGGATCAAACCGAGCGGTTCGACAGGTTCAACCAACGTTTAGTTTGAATTTTGGTTTGGTTATAAGGGGTTAAACCACTAGAGCGGTTAAACCGGTAAAAACTAGAGTGAACAGGTGAACTAGTCCGGTTTTACATAACCGAATAATTCACTGAATTATTTTTTTTTTCAAAATTGCATCGTTTTAAAGAAAATTTGAAAACATTTCACCAAGGAATTCGAACCCCCTTCCTAAAGGAATGGGATAAGAGGCTTGAACCATCAAATCAATGTTTCTTTTGTGAATAAATAACAATGATAGGTTGAATTTTGAGGGGTCAAAAATCCTAATTTAAACATACCATCATTGGAGGTTAAGTTTCAGGTTCCTTAATGAATTGAGAGGATGTGATGGTGTCTATGGAAGTGCCCAAAAATATTGAAAAACAGAACAGTAATAGTGAAACAAATAACATACTAGGATGACAGTACTCCATAGATTGGATGAATGCTTTCTTGTTGGCTGGATTGGAGATTTAGGATAGTGTTAATTAATGATTAGATTTTCGCCTTCATGGGTATGACATTTTTGTTTGGAGACATGCCTGAGGATTCAAGCCCCTTCCCTCCACGTTTGACAGTGGTATGCAGGGACCATACCCTCTCCCCACATTTGATTTATTAGTTTTAATTTCTGTTATATAATTTAGATATTTGTATATCTTTCAAAAAAACAATTGTTTCTTGTCTTGATCAATCTCCATATATGCCTCTTGGCCACCCAACAAAACTAGTCTAACTCCGCCTGCTTTTCTAATATGGTTTAATATGGCTCTCTCACAGCCATCGTTTTGAATACCATAGCAGCATGAGCATGGCTATCCATAGCAAGTGTGCCAATGCCATTGTGAAGCCTTCTCTGACAGTATCTATGTGCCATATTATGTTCTCTTTTATTTGCATAGACTCAAGAGTATAGGTAATTTTCATAAGGATTTGGACACTCATAGATAACCATGTTTTGTAAGAAAAATATATATACTAAAAAATCTTTGCAATTCGAAAAGAAAGAACCATGTATTGACTTGTTTGGCAATGCTGTTGAACAAGTGTTGTTCTCCTTGTTTTCCTTTTTATTATTTTTCTTAGTTACCTCCTAATGAAGACTTTTCTTTCCTCTTCTAGAATATGTGATTCTTAATTATGTAGATCTATGAAAGCTCCACTGACTTTGCTATTTTGGCCTCATGCAGAATATTGCACCCTACCTTAACTGTCAATTGTTGAATTGTTATATCAGCTTCTCACTGATATCTGACAAAGTTTTTAACCAAATGACCTCTTTTCTGTCCATTCAATACCATTAGATTACCATCCTCAGATATTCTAAAAATCCCAAAAGAATCACTCAGTGGTTAGTTTCTGTTAGCTACCCATACAATAGCAGATTTAGACCTACCATATTTCCAGGTAGTGAAAGGTTGAATTTTTAAGGGTGAAAAATCCTAGTGCAAACATACCATCATTGGAGATTAATGTTTCTGATTCCTTGATGAATTGAAAAGCTGTGATTGTGTCTATGGAAGTGCCAAATGGTAAAGAAAAACAGAAAAGTAATAGCAAAACAGATAACCTTCTATGATGACTCTGTTCCGTAGACGACACGAATGCTTTCTTGTGAATTGCATGCATACTTTTCCAATATGCATACTTTTCCAATATGCATACTTTCCTACCATTAATTGACTTGTTATATTAACTTGATATTACCTACTAGATGTTAATTTCCCGGAATGAGGCTCTAACTTTCATAAGAAAACCATATCAAGTATGCATACACATTACGCACCATTCTGAATAGGATATTTTCTTCAATAAATCAGCAACCAATTGAAATCTGACTATAGCCAAAAACAATCAACAAATAGGAGTTGAGCATTGGAGACAACTTTTTTCACCAAGTCAGTGCCATACTGCCACGTTCCAATAAAAATGTTTGTCATTGCCACATCAACACAACAGTTAATTTTTAGACGGTATTACAGACGTGGATCAATTCATTCATTTTTTAAAAACTTGAGAGATTAAAAAATCTTGTTTCAAAATAAGGGATCAAAATGTTCATAATTCATATAATTAAAATAGGAAATCAAAATTGTAATTAAGCATTAAATTATTTTTGTAGATAAAAGATCCTCTTTTTCTTTGACAGATTCTTTTTGAGAGATACAAGCATAGTTACCTCCATTGAGAGTGGAATTATTTTTCATCCACAGCTTCAAACCAACTATATATTAAGTCCTTTTGCTATCTCTCACCAGAGTTTTCTGCTTTCCCAATTAGTTTAGAGATGTTGACAAGTATACGTTTTGGTATGCAAATAGACAGACTCCAAAGAATTAGTTCATCCTCCGATAATTATTTTATTTTATTTTACCAAGCGACATTTAACCAAATAATACTAAAATTACTGTTAGGATTATAGGTTTTAAGTTTGAATTAAAGTCATAGCTTAAATAAAAAAAAATTAAAAAAAAAAAAAACCTTTTGGAATCTACTTTTTTTTANGATGTTGACAAGCATACGTTATGGTATGCAAATAGATAGACTCCAAAGAATTAGTTCATCCTCCGATAATTATATTATTATTTTATTTTATTTTACCAAGCAACATTTAACAGTAATACTAAAATTATTCTTAGGCTTACAGGTTTTAAGTTTGAATTAAAGTCATAGCTTAAATAAAAAAAAAAAAAAAAAAAAACTTTTGGAATCTACTTTGTGAAAATTTGTTGATTAAAAAATAATTAAATTGTATTTAAGTCCTTTATTCGTGAACACTATGAGATCCGTAATTTACTAAATATTTTATTTAAATTGATAAAAGTTTAGAGTGAAAAGAAATTACCATATTTTAAGACCATGATATATTATAGACTTTAGAAAAGACATTTTGACTAAGATCTCAAACAAGACTTTTATTTAGATTGATAAAAATTTAAAATAAAAAGAAGTTATCACATTTCAAAACTATGACATACCATAGGCTATACAAATGACATTTTAACTAAAATCTCAAACAGGACTCGGAGGCAGAAAACACTAAACACTAAAGCCAGACCGACTAAAAATATTGATCAAATCACAGACCACAGTAGTACCATACATGATGTTATGACTTGTTTATTTTTTGGCTGAAACATGCTGGAGAAAGCAAATCAACCAAGGATTTTAAGTGGGCTACAGTTGGGCCTTGAAAAAGGAAAACACACAAGATCACGGGCCCTTGGAGCCCTCAATCCGGGCCTCTCATCCAGATCAAGTACTGGTACTGGAGCATAAGATTCAGTCTGAGTCTCACCTTTGGAAGCCAGCACTTTAAAATCAAAGGATGAAGAACTAAATCTAAAAATATCAGACTTTGGCATCGCAAAAATTTTTGGAAGTGGAGAAGATGAGACCAATACAAAAAAAAAGTGTTGGAACATAATATGTATGCGTGTTTTTCTCTTCAAATATTGCTTTGTATCACATTTAATGCTTTGAGATTGACTACTTTAAGCTATACATGCAATGGCTATATGTCTCCAATAATATAAGGGCTAGTTTCTGAGAAATCAGATGTATTTAGCTTTGATGTTTTGTTACTAGAGATTGTTAGTGGGAGAAAAGACGCAGTCTTCCTATCATAATGATGAGCTGGCTTTGAGCCTCTTGGGATTTGTAAGATTCTCAAATGCATATGCAGATCCAGTTAACTTATTTTCAACTTTCAAGTGTAGAATTATTGTTGATCCTTGCTTCCATATTTTCTAGCATGAACATTGTGGAATCAAGGCAACATTATACTTGTGATAGACCCAGAAATATATCACGAGGGATTCCATAAAGATATATTGAGATACATACACATTGGACTTTTGTGTGTGCAAGAACTTAGAAGAGACAGGCCAACCATGGCCACTCTAGCTTCAATGCTAAATAGTAAGATTGTGAATCTTCCCCCACCAAATGAGCCTGCTTTTACTAAAAGGCAGACCAAATTGAGTACAGAATCCCCTCAAAAGAGTGATGGAACGTGCTCCATCAACAACGTCACTGTCACAAACATTCAAGGGAGATAGTTGTAAATGCATATTCAGATCATAAACGATGATGGGTTTGCTCTCTTTAATTTTGATAGATGTGTTGTTTCCACTAAGATTGAACCCTTTCACACAAACTGCATATCAGCCTTTGATGTAAACTGTATCTGTTGGCAAAAGTTTCATGGTTTCAGATATGGGATACTTTGTTTTATAACACTCTGACTAACTTTAGACTCTGTAGAGAACTCCATCCATCACAATGTCACTTTACAATTTACATCCACAGGCCCACAACTCAATTATTATTATGGTGTTTGAAAAGATTTGTGACATTGGTTAAATAAATTTGGCATAATTTTAATTGGGATTTTGATTTCAAAGTTAGCTGCTGATCAGTGTCATCAAGCAATCAATTAAAAGAAAGAAAAGCTACTACCAACAATTTTCAGTGCCGGATGGAGCTGGTTCACATTGCAGCTAATGCGAGAACTAACGAAAACAAGTTCAGTTTATGAACAAAAGCAACGTTCATAGACCATTCTTACTACTTTTTTTGACTTTATGTTGATTTTCAACTTACCCTTTTCGCAAATTGATATAACTGCTAAAAAGCGATAATCAATCAAAGTTATGAATGAGTAACATTAGAGAGACATGGCATTGCATAAAACTTTAATCAGAGAAAAGAAATATAAGCTTGCTTTCACCATCACCAGGGAAGGACTATAATGAAGTTTACTATACATTTGGCTGTGTTCAGACTCGTAAGAATTTAATGGTTCTTTCTGGTATTTACTTATGGGGATTCAATTATTCAAACTCTTTTCGTTTCTCATTGCTATGAATGGTCGGAGCACAACTCAATAGGCATAATTGTGCCTAGTAAGTTGTAACTAGAGCTAGAAACACTAAATTACTTAAAAATCAATCCACAAGCAGGCAAGAAATGTGTCGTGCATTATAGGCATCATCATCTAGTTATGAAGCACAAACACTTCAAGAAAAGAGCTATGTCCTCATCCAATATGTATCAGATACTCGAGACAACACTCGTGTGGATACTTGACGCTTGAATTTATATTTTAGTTTTGTTATTGTGTGCCAGTGTCGGTGCTACATTATTGTCTAGTTATAAAGCACGGACACTTCTAGATGTTGCTTGTCCGTAGTTTCTTCTTTCTTCTTCTTTTCAGTTTGATGATTCTCTTTTGAAATTAGAAAGGTAAGGGGAAAAGAAAATTGTGTCTTCACCCCGTTTATACTGAAAGAATTTTCCTCACCTCCCACCTTGATCATGACTCAAGAGCTAGAAGACTAGGACATTTTACTTGTCACTCGCAGGGCAATCACATTTATTTAGTGTAATGACATATTTCTGTGGAAGCAAGCTTTAATTTGAAGTTTTCATACTGCATTACTGCGAAAGACTAAAAATTTAGATCTTAATTGGAAGAAATGTAAGTCAATGCCTTCATTATCAAGAAAAAATGGATATGATAGAGTGCGTTTATCTGGTTTAAATGATTATGTTCCTGAATTAATTAGAAACTGAAGCAAAAATGGTCAAAGAAGGTGTAACAACTCTCAGACCCTGTCTGAAATCAAAGACTGCAAGGAAGGTGGCTAGGTTTTTTCAGACATTATTTAACAGTCTTTGTCCACTTTCTGCTTCCATTCGGTATTTTAAAATACTAGCTTCACTGACATTATAAATTTAATTAAGTAATAAAATAAAAACAAAAAGATAATGAAATCTATAATAAGATTCTTTCAAAACTACCATAATTTTTGTTTTATTCAAAAGAAACAAATTGGGTTACATGTGCCAATCCAGTTCCTTGAATAATAATAATAAATAAAATAAAAAAACTTAATAAGACAACAACTTGTTTGTTTTGCTGGTAGAGTTTTTAATTATGTTTAGTACTCTCTCTAACCTAAATTAATTATCACATGTTCCCTTTTTTTCAAAATTTTATATGATTTATGTTGTTTTCATTATGTAGTGTTAATAACCTAATTGTATTTTGCTGTTAACTAATTAAGTAATAATATAAAAACAAATTAGATAATGAAATTTAAAAAGATTCTTTCACAACTACCATAATATTTTTTGTTTTATTCAACAGAAACAAATTGGGTTATACGTGCCAATCGAGTTCCTTGAATAAGAAATAACTCAATAAGACAATAGCTAGTTTGTTTTGCTGATAGAGTCTTTAATTATGTTTAGTACTCTCTCTAACCTAAATTAATTGCTTCATGTTCTCTTCTTTTCAAAATTTTATATGATTTCTGTTGTTTTCATTATGTAGTTTGAACAACCTAATTGTATTTTGTGGTTAACTATTATAAAACCCCTAATAAAGTTAACTATCAGTGTATTAGGAATCGACCAATTGCACCACAAACACAAATAACTAGTTGCATACCCCTGCAACGCACGGGTAGCTAAAACAGAATGGAGAGAAGACCCATAAAAATAGAGAAAAGAAATAGAAGGAGGGAGCAAATAAAATAATTATAAATAACCTTACTTATAGGAAAATAATTTTCTTTTAGGTTAATATAATGATATACTGATTGTTTTCTCCATTACTCATAAAATTTAAGAACTAAGTAAACACTTGCTATGCTTCATTTGAATTAGTGTGTCTCTCCAATTTAACTGTAGGATTAAAATCAACCCAATATCAGAATTAGAACCAGGTTTATATGAAGTTCAACCCCTAGTAGCTTTTATGTTTCTAGATTTAAAACTAAGTGTATTGAGTTTAATGTTTATATAAGAGTACAATAAGAGAGAGAACCTAACTCCTAATATCAAACTCTTTAGTTCTTAAGAGCGATAGAAGCTCAATTTGTCTTGGCTTAATAGAAATTTAAAGTTAGCTCAATTATACCAACTTAGACTAAACTTTAAGCTCAACTAATAAGCAAGTCGAATCCAAGTACACTGGTGTTTGAACTATAATTAACGCTTGAACCCTAATTAATATATTTATTCAACCAAACTCAAGCTTATACATTAACCTCGAAGAAAGTTTGGCTTGACTCGTCATAATTTAATTTGAATCAAACCCTATATTTGCTTTCTCTATATTGATTCCTTACCACTAAAGAGTAAAGAGTAACGACAGAGTTTAGAAGCAAATGTCAAAGTTGTAGGGCAGGGAGATGACAAAGCGCATTCTATAAATATCTAAGATGGTTGTATAGTATCTATGTGAAGGGCAGAGGGTGTGTTATTTTTTCTTCATTCTCTTCAACCNCCTCGAAAAAGGTTTGGCTTGACTCGTCATAATTTAATTTGAATCAAACCCTATATTTGCTTTCTCTATATTTATTCCTTACCACTAAAGAGTAAAGAGTAACGACAGAGTTTAGAAGCAAATGTCAAAGTTGTAGGGCAGGGAGATGACAAAGCGCATTCTATAAATATCTAAGATGGTTGTATAGTATCTATGTGAAGGGCAGAGGGTGTGTTATTTTTTCTTCATTCTCTTCAACCTCTTTTCTGTCCTTTTCTCTAATATAACAAATTGCTAATTAATGCAGTGTCAGTTTTCTCTGATATTTTTCCAGCATGAAAACAAAAAACTTAGAGAAAAACATCATTCCTGAGAATCTTGTTCTTAGAAATGTGGTTCCTATAAATGTTACAATTTATGTTTAGTTGACTTAAAACATTCTTGGGAATGTGAGACAATATTTAATATTTCTATGTTTGGTTCAAATACTATTTTCCTATGAATATTTACTATTTTTACAAAAGTACCCCTAATTTTAATTTTAGAAAAACAACTTTTATATTTATGTTTTGGCTAATTATCTAAATTTTACTAGTACATGCTTTGTTTTGGCTGCTTTGATGTTCTATATTGGACATAGCAGAATAATTTTTCTTATTACTGTCATTATTACTTATGTATGTGTGGGTTAATTTTTTTAGATTTGAAGAGAATTAATTGGGTAAAATCTCAGAATTAATTATGAAAAAAGAAAAATAATTATTTTGTGTATTGTTGTGATTTCACCTCTGTCCCAACACTTTATGAATTCATTTTTTTATTTTTGGCTAATGAAGACCTTATGCACAATAAAAAAAAAAATAATTACTGTTGTTCTTTATTTTCTTTGTCTACTGGTTCATGACTCAACATTTTTTTTTTTAGCATATACTTGGGTCCAAAAAACATTATGCATGATAAAAAGTAACTTTCAATTATGGTATTATTTACTTTTTTTATTTATTTGTTTTAATTTTGATATTATTACAATTATATCATTAATGAAGAGTATATATGTCTTTTATGTTTAATAAATTTTCCTATAGTATGGGAATCTAAGAATCTCACCTCCCTTTATAAGATTTTTTTATTGGGATACTTGTCCTAAAACTGTTCTCAATAATCCTATTTGCCTTAGAATATTTTTTATAAACTTTGTATCAAATCTAAGAATCTTAATTTCTTAAGTTATGATTCTCATACAACTAAAAAAAAAATCCTTATAACAAATGTCCCTAAGTATAGTTGTCCTTTCTTTAGTTGATCATCTCACGTGCTTGTTTGACCTGAAGCCATGCTTTCTACCTTGACTGCTACTTGAATTTTACGCAGAGTGGAGCCCAATTACCGTGTCCGTCCAAGTTGGCGTTCTCTAGCTTTGCGCTTAATTGTCTCCAGATCCTCATATTTCATGCCTAAACATGGACCATACGATAAACGCTGATTGGTGGCCAAAGCACAAGAAACTTTTTATTTTTTAAGAAGTTATTATCATGTTAAAAATAAATAAAATAACTATATAACATCAAAATGTATTTTTAATATCTTTGTCAATACATAAATAGTGATCATATTTACATTCGAACCAAAGAAGAAGATTAGTCTTAAGACTGGAAGGACGTTCTACTGAGCGAGAGTTCTTCCTCTATTTTAGATATTTTTTTATTGATATGAAATAAGCCAAATCAAAATTTCTATATATTTAGAATTAAATGATTTTTTTATCAACTTAAGAAATCAAATAATAACTTTCTCTAATATCAATCTTGATTATTGGTGCTAATCAACCAATGTTTACTATCAACAAGAAATTCCAAAAAAGGGAACAAGGCGTAACCCAAAAAGAAGAGGGGGGAAGGAGGGTAAAGGAAAAGAAAGTGAAAATGACAAAAATGAATATGATAAGAAATTAACACAAGGCAATAGGATCACTATCATGGTGAAAAGTGAAAACTTGAAAAGGAATGGGTTGGAAAAATAATCGTAGAAAATGAGCAACAATGTGTTTCAGCTGGAAAGCGGAACATTCCTACCATAGAGTCTCACAGTGGGAGCCAATAGGTCAATGATTAGTCATAATAACATTAATGAACCTTTACATCTAGAAAAATTAAATAAATATGGTACTTTTGAAGAAAGTTAGAATACCATTTTCATTTTTCAATTTCATCCTCCAATGGCCCGTGCGTGTGACGTGTCTCATTGACTATTGAAATTCTTCAATTGCACACCCCCAAACCCACCCGCCCCCCCTATATTTTCACCTAAAAGCGTGTATTGTTTTCGTCTCAAATAAAAATTAGTCTCGTATCAGAAAAGTATACATATCAGAAAACTAAAAAAAAGGTGTCTCCTTCAACTTCAAAACCACAGCACCAATCACTACCTAAACTGGTCAAAATTCCTTCCTTTTTCCTCATTGTTACCTTGAGGGCCGAATTCCACAACCTTCAAACCATTTTGGTCAGATAAAAGCAGCAGTGGGCGGCGTTGAATCTTCGTTTTTCTATTATTATCTCTCACTTTCTAGTTGTCTCTCTGCCATTTTCTCAGATACCAAACAGCAGATGAGTCCCAGCAATCTCAGGTTCTAGCAATATGAGCATTGTTAGAAGAAACCCAGAAAAATTTATTCTTTTCTCTTCCTTCTCCATCGTCCTCTGTTTTCTTCCTCTGTTTTCTCTTGCTGCAAACTCAATCACACAAGGTCAATTGATCAGAGACAGGGATAATGGCACTTTGGTATCAGACAAGCTCAATTTCGAAATGGGTTTCTTCAGTTTAGGAAATCCCACATTGAGATACGTTGGGGTTTGGTACTATAACATAGCACAACCCACCTATATCTGGGTTGCAAACAGAGAAAACCCCATCAAAGACAGAGGTGGGGTTATAACAATAGAAAGTGATGGCAATTTGGTGATCCTTGATGAAGAAAAGAAAAAAGTTTGGACCAGCAATGTCTCAGCTCCTTCCAATGGCACTGTAGCTCTTCTCGATGATTCTGGACTGCTTTCTCTTTTGAGCAAAGAGGACCAGAGACAGCTCTATTGGCGAAGCTTTGACCATCCAACTGACACATTTCTACCTGGTATGCAAGTGCCTTTGAGTGCTTCAAATGGAGAGAAGCATGCCTTTGTTTCATGGAAATCTGCTACAGATCCTTCACCAGGGAACTATTCAATGGGGGTTGATAGTCAGGCTTCACCCCAGATAGTGATTTGGGAAAAAGAAAAGAAGAGGTGGAGAAGTGGGTATTTTGATGGTAGAGTATTCAATGGTGTTAACGATATGATAAGCACTGTAAACTATGGTTTTAAGATTTCTGATAATGGTAGAGAAGGCAAGTACTTTACTTTTGCCCTTTCCGACAGCTCTGAGAAGATGAGGTTTCAGATAGCATGGGATGGCAAAGAAAAACAATATAAGTGGAATGACAGTGACAAACAATGGATTTTAATGCGGTACGAGCCTTTTAGTGATTGTGATCTTTACAACAAGTGTGGAAATTTTGGAGTGTGCATTTCTTCGGATTCGACTATTTGTAGATGCATGAAAGGGTTTGATGCAAAGCATTTGGATCAGTGGAGGAATGGAAATTGGTCAGGTGGGTGTACAAGGCTCATTCCGTTGAAGGCTGAGACCAACAATACTAATTCTACAATTGGGGAAGATGTTGCAGAGGATGGTTTCTTGCCACTCAAGTCTATGAAGTTGCCGGATTCCGCGCAGGTGACTGATGGCACTTCCTTGGATAATTGTAAGAGTACCTGTCAGCAGAAAAGTAATTGTACTGCATATACATATGTTACTGGAATTGGGTGCTTGAATTGGCATGAGGAGTTGGTTGATGTTCAACAATTTGAAAATGGTGGAAATACCCTTTACATCCGCCTTGCTGCTTCTGAATTAGGTAAGGTAAAATGCCCCTTTATCTTTGTTTCAATTGAGAAGTTCTTCAAATATGATTCAGCTGGGTCTCCCTTGATAATTAAACTAATGCTATCTGTTATAAGTTGCTTGTTGTTTTCTTTGTTTCTTTTTGTTTTCCCCTTTCTCATAAGGGTGCTTATCTTTTTTCTTAGAACTGAACAGGAGAAATCAGTAGTAGTATAACTTTTATGGTTAATCAACCCTAGTCATATCTTGTTTTAACCATGGAAATGAACACAAATTAAAGTTTTTTTTTCTTTTCAAATTGGCATCATTAGGTTGCTACATAACTGAAGGTAAAACTGCAAAGCTAGCCCTTGTTCCACATTTTTATTCAAGGAGAAAATATTTTCCTGAGTACATTAGAATTTTTCCCAAATGAATAGAACTATATTGACTTCTTGTCATGGTTGAGCTCAACCTGCAGCTTTTTAACCATCTCAACCACCATTGATTAATTCACAGGATATTTCTTCTGTTGATTTGATAGTCAATGATGATGATGGATGAAAGGAAAATATCACTTTAAATCTTACATTAGTTCTCACTAGCTTCAATGATGGTCAGGTTTTGATTAACAGTATATGACTTCTAAATCTACAAATACAGATGACGGGAGTAAAAACACCAAGATTGTTATAATATCTGCTGTTGTAGCGGGATTAATCTGCCTAGGACTCATTGTATGGCTAGTGTGGAGGTTCAAAGGAAAACTCAAAGGTAAAATTTTCTTTTCCCTAAATAGTTTCTTTCTCTTAAAGGAACAATGTAATTGTTATTAACATCTCTATGTTTCTCTCTTCCTTTCTAGTTTTGCCTACAGTTTCTTCAGTTTCATATCGCAAGAACAGCGATCATATACCAATCTTTGATCCAAGCAAGAGTTTAGAATTTTCAGCAGAAGTTTCAGGATCAGCTGAGGGTATTATGGAAGGGAGTCAAGGACCAGAACTTCCATTATTTAATTTCACTTGCATTACAATAGCCACAAGCAACTTCTCTGAAGAAAACAAGCTTGGGCAGGGGGGATTTGGTCCTGTCTACAAGGTAAATGCTCTTGTTAAGTGTTCCTTGAAGGGACAAAAGGGTCGCTAAACTGTAATCTAAATTGATGTATTCCATTACCAGGGAAAGCTTCGAGATGGTCAAGAAATAGCTGTAAAGAGGCTTTCAAGAAAGTCTGGCCAAGGTATGGAAGAGTTCAAGAATGAGATGATACTAATTGCCAAACTACAACATAGGAATCTGGTTAGGCTTGTGGGATGTTCCATCCATGGGGAGGAGAAGTTGCTGGTATATGAATACATGCCAAACAGAAGCTTGGATTGCTTTTTATTTGGTATGTTTCTCCATGTTTGGCCATGCTAATTCATTCTCCTGCATTTTAAATCCTAACAAAGTATGCAGTTTGACCAACCACACACGGCCTTAACAATTTGTTTGTTCTGATAATCTTTTGCACTTTCTGGTTAACATTGTGCAGATCCTGCCAAGCAAACACTACTAGACTGGGAAAAGCGCTTCTCAATAATTGAAGGGATCGCGAGAGGGCTACTTTATCTACACCGAGATTCAAGACTAAGAATTATTCATCGAGATTTAAAAGCAAGCAACATTTTGTTGGATGGAGATATGAACCCCAAAATTTCAGACTTTGGCTTGGCCAGGATATTTGGTGGAAACCAAAATGAAGCAAACACAAACAGAGTGGTTGGTACATAGTAAGTATGCTTTGAGTTTTAATTTGTAAAAATCATTCACTTTTTAACCTTACTCAGAACTGGACTAATCACAATATAATACTCTATATGTGCAGTGGTTATATGTCTCCTGAGTATGCAATGGAAGGTCTATTTTCAGTCAAATCTGATGTCTATAGTTTTGGTGTATTACTACTTGAGATTGTGAGCGGCCGCAGGAATACTAGCTTCCGTCATTCAGTTGATACAAGTCTCATAGGATATGTGAGTAACTGTTACTTTACGTTAGTTTTCGAGTAAAGCTACTTGCATAAATGTTGTTAATAATTTCAGCAGAATGATGATACTTGGAACATTTTAATAAGGGGGTATCAGAAATAAAACTCTTCTTTAGACTTTCACTTAATAACTTAAAACTTTTAATTAAGCTGAAAAGTTCCCTAGCATTTGCAAGGAGCTAATGGTTTATGATGGCATTGGTGTAGGCCTGGCGTCTTTGGAATGAAGACAAAGCAATGGAGCTTGTTGATCCTTCAATTCGTGATTCAACTCCTACAAATGAAGCTATGAGATGCATACACATAGGGATGTTGTGTGTACAAGATTCTGCAGCTCATAGGCCAAACATGTCTTCTGTAGTGTTGATGCTGGAAAGTGAAACAGCAAGTCTCCAAACGCCTAGGCAACCTACACTTACTTCCATGAGGAAATCTTTAGATAGAGAATTTTATACGGATGGCCTTGATGTTGTTTCAAATGATTTGACTGTTACAGTGGTGGTAGGGAGATAGCATAAGTATTTTCTTTGTTATTGAATCAGTTTTCTTTGCACTTCCCTTTCACTCAATATACGTACACCGTATACAGAACATATGTAGTTTGTCTTGGCCTTCTTTTCGTTTCTAAACTATATATAAATATATATATCCCTTTAAATCTGAATTTGGTGTAACTATCCACAACTTTTTGTGGTCAACATTTGATATATAGTACATATACTCCTTTCGGTTTCTTTAGTTGTCGTTGATATGTGTAAAAAAAAGACTAGACTATAAGTCATCTTCATGGCTAGTTATTCAATATCATAAATGGTATCCATATTACAAGTAAAAATAATAATTAAAATTATCTATATTGTTTATTTTACTTAATAAATTTGTGCAATCTACAAAATACACGACTTAAATCATTTTTATACTTATGATATTAGTACTATTAGTGATATTAAATAATTAGCTCATCTATATATATTTAGAGACTTTTGAAAAGCGTAAGTTTCAATGGTTAAGCACAGCACATGATACTCCATGATAAAAGTCCAAATTTCAAATTTTATTAGGATTCAATGAGTTGGAATTATAGAAAGAAATATGTTACCTTTGTGTAAGGTTAAGCACAGCACATGATACTCCATGATAAAAGTCCAAATTTCAAATTTTATTAGAATTTAATGAGTTGGAATTATAGAAAGAAATATGTTACCTTTGTGTAATGTCTTGGAAGGGAAAAAAAAAACTTTAATCCATTTTTTTATGGGTTAAGATGATAAGAGCTCGTCGGGCTATCTGTGTAGTTTTTCAGCCTAATTTTGAAGTGTTTTTGATAGTGAAAAAAAAAATCATTTTCGTTTCCATTAGAATGAAGAAAGTTTTAGGAACAGTAGCCAAAAAAAGAAAGTTTGGGAACAGAATAATTTGTCTCCTTCAACTTCAAAACCCTAACACCAATCCCTATTCAAACTGGTCAAATTCCATTGTGATCGAGTGATATTAAAATTATGCTCAGGACTTGTAGGTTTTGGTAGTAACAAAATTACCAAAAAAAAAAAAAACTGATCCAATTCTATCCTTCCCCTTGTTCTTTTCTTCACCTTCACGTCATTTTGCATGATCCTTTTCATTAGCATATATACAATACTATTATTCTTGGTGAATCTAATATGTATGCCCATTTTAATTTCTTGCAGTTACCATTCTGCATGAAGCTCAAATTTGCAAAGTTTCACGGATTAGTTTATCAATTTACACTAAAAAAATCTATTAATATACATAAAAGAAAATATTTTTTCTACGAATAAAATTATCTAAACTATTATACTTATTATCTTTCTTTTAGCTTTTTTTATTTATCTTCTCTCTCTATTTAATTAATTGTTTGTATATGACACAAATTTATAACTAATGATTAATTAATCATGGAGTATATATTGATTAACCTAATAATTGCATGTCAAGGAGGTGGGGAAATGAGCTAAGCCTAATGGATTGACCTATTTTAGCTCGAAAAAAAGTAGAGCTGGGTTTCTATTTTGTTGGCTCGAATAAAAATGGGCCGATTTGGCCCAGCCCGTTTTAGCATGTGGCCCATTCGAGTTTGGGCCGGGCCAGACCAATCATTTTTTTTTAAAGATTATCAAATCATATTAGTATGTGTTTTTAACTTTAAACTTTAAAGTATGATGTACTATTATAATTTTGTTAGTTACTTAGACATTTTTATTTTAAATTTACACTTACATGTATTTTTTTATATGTATTTGATTATTTGTTTTAATTTTTATTTATTACTTTATACATATTTTGTTTTGTTTAATTAAATTTATTAATAATTTAACTAAAATCACTAAAAAAAAGTTAAACTTTTGTTAGATTTTAACGTAATTACAAATAAAAATAATTAAAAATAAAAAAAGAACTAACTTGATTTAGCCCACAGCCCAAAAAAAGTTGAACTAAACTTATTAACCCAAATAAAAACGAGCCAAATCCGCCTCGTTTCTTGCCTCTAATGTCAATGGCAATGGTACATGATGAAAAGTTAACTCAATATCAAATTGCACAGTATCATGTACAAACGACTAAGTGATGGATCCTATAGCTTGCTACACTTTCACTTTCATATTGTCAAATCACCAAATTATTAGATGTGATCTAACAACGAGAGGTTAGATAACTTTCAGAAAGTTAATGATTCAACTTTTTATTACGAGGTTAGATAATTTGTAAAAAGTTAAAGATTCAACTTTTTATACCCTCGTATAACTAAAAAAAAATTATCATATTATCATACCCCAAAAATCATCTAAAATTACCAAAATCGAATTTAAATATCTTCAAATCTATAAAGAACCATGCCACACGTTATCATTTTCATAAGTTTTCACCTATGTACTTAATTTAGTTACGGGCAAGTGTCTAGATTAGGGATTTCACAAAAAAAAAAAAAAAAAAAAAAAAAACTATTTCCTGTCTCAAGTACTTGTTAATTAAAGTATGAAAAAAGTTTTTAAATTTACCTTTAAGGCTATCAATCGCCTAAGTTTAAACCTTTTCAACTATAAAATGACAGTTTTAGCCATTTGATCAATTATTTCAAGTAAAAAAAAAAAATTACCCTCGTAAGCCAAAAATAAGTAATTAGCATAATTTGTGTGGGTTTCACACTGGGGCTGATCCCATCAATTACATGCCCTACCAAATGTACAAAAATTGTAGAGATTGATTAAGGATAAACTATAATGCAGAATAAAAATATAGTGATATAGTTTGCGTAACACAATTTGTTTCTCAAGGTTAATACTCTGCACGTGTCCAAAAACATGTTAATTCTTTAAAAGACCTACCAATATAATCCATGTGCTTATTTATAATAATATATTGTAATTTGGTATAATATTATTTTATTATCTGATGTGTCGTTTCTAACTCACTACAACACTAAAAGTTAGACAAAATCTCGTCACCAAACAAGTCTAATTTTTTTAAGTAGAAAGCAATTGTTACCTGCTAGTCCATGATGGGAAGTCTTGCATATCTCATCTGAAGGGGGAAAAATGGGTGCTTAGGAATTCAGATAAAAAAGAAAAAAGGAAGAAAGCATGTTTTTCATTTTTTTTTAACCTCCTCCTTTCTTTGTCTCTGTGTTGGTCAGAGCCATACCATGTTGAAGCATTCAAAGAATAAGAAAAAGACCATGGATGGCTATAATGTAGAATTTCATGTCATTTCTAAAGAAGCTTTTCTATTGATAATTACTTATCATAGTTGATTAAACTAGCTTCAACATCCCATATACTTTGATTTTCTGCATATTAAATCGCTTAATATGGTCAAGTTTCAACTCGTTTTTTGTCATGGGAATCTAGAAGTTGGCCCCAAACTACGACATATTTGGTTCATTGTTTCAAAATGTGAAATTTATTGTCTCAAAGATGATATAATTGTATGACATAAACATACAAATTGGTCGGCAAGATTAAAAAAAATAGTATTCGTGAAAATTGTTTGAAAACAACGGTAGTACTTAAATTAAGATTCGTTTTTATATTATTAAAGTCTTCGATCCTTGGCAATGAGATTATATATATAATCAAGACAACACGTTTATTCATTGTTAATGAAATTAATTAACAAAGAGCAAGGATTAAGTATGAGTATATAGAAAATTTTAGTTTTTCAAGCTTGCTTGTTTTTCTTTAAGATTGATAGGTCACTAACTCATTGTAGTCTTGTATATGGCTAAATTATATTTTTAGTGTCTATAGTTTATACGTTTTTTCAGTTTCATCCATATACTTTTAATTTGATCAATTGAGTCCTACCTCTTTAAAGTGAGGAAGGGACAACAAGCTTTATGATTTTGCAGGTATGAGCTACATCTTTCTTAAAGTTAGCTTTTGGACTCTATGATTTATCAGACTCAAAAGGAAAAAACAATTTCTTCTTTCTGTGAGCTCCTATGATTCAGTCTTGGCATAGGAGATTATTTAATTAATAACCCATTACCTGCATAATGGACTAATGGTTCAGAAGCGGAGTCAGCAAACTTTTGAGAGGAAAAAAAAAAGGGTGGGGGGAAGGAAAAATCTTTAGATTTGCTTTTTTTTCTTTCTTCTTTTCCTTGTTCTTATTATTTTATTTATTTATTTATTCATTATTATAGAACGTAAGACGATTAAAAAAAAAGAAAAAAAAATATGTGACAAAAATAAAACTCTTAACATACTTATGATTAAAAGAAGTATCGCTAACTTAGTGTCATTGGCTACTTTGATCTTATTTTAGTCTTTGCTTTATTTGAATCCCTCCTACAACAAAAATTCCACAAGCTGCTTTGTAAAATGTTAACATCATTCTAGAACTCATTTACTAGTCTTAGTTAGAATGATAGAATCTGTATGTTGTGCTATGTTAGTTTATGCTACGTGTAATAGTAATTAAATAGTGTAGAAAATAAACTAGTTTAAAATTTATGATGTACATCATTTTAGACTAACTTGGTACACAAGAAAGGATAAATTCCTCGTACACTTGGGAGGTTTGATGAAATCACAAAAAACTTTTTTGTTTTTTATTTTGAAAATCATACAAATATTCTTGAAGTAAATTTGAAGAGGAGAAAGGAAGTTTATGAAAATTATTAAATAGAACATGAAAATTTTTCGTTGTGCTAAAATACAAAATAATAAAATTTATGTAACTTGTGCAAGTGCCTATCTAATTCGGACTTTGCCTACCCAAATAAATTGTCCTCAGTTTGCACCTCAAAACTACCCTCAAACCATGAAGACAAAATCATTTTTTTTCCAGTCTTAGAAGAGAATTTATACTTGAAACTTTGTTGATATTTAGAAGCCCATATGAGAGGAGAAAACAATCAAATTGAAAAGTTAAAAACTAATCAAACTACTATCGTCTTATCAGTGATTCTCATAAAAACGATTTTATTCACTATAAACCCAAAGGGCAGTGTGAATAGGCACTTTACAATACCCTAAATTAGTGAAAGTCAATATGTATTAATTGGAGATGAAAAAGAAGGGCAGACTATTAACGGGCCATAGGTGTAATTTAGCTTGTAATACACTTTTGATGAATGAGAACGAGTGTATGAATTTCTTACTTATTAGATGATGGTACATGATCTTGTCATTAATGGTTAGATAGTGTGATTTATTTCCTTAAATATATTTAGGGTAACCAAATTAATTAACATAAATCTTGATTGAAGTCGTTATTTTTATATTTTATTTTGTTAATGTCACATCTTATTTAATATTTAAATATGATATAGACTAAATTATTTTAAATTAATATAAAAAGTTTTTAATTTTTTGACTAAAAACTTTTTTATATTAAATAAGAGTTTTTACAATTAATTAAAAATATTTTATATTAAATATAAATAAATTAATCTATATTATATTTTAAAAAACTTTCTTTCACATTTTCACTCACTCTTTTCCTCTCTCCCCGTCACTTGCACTTGTGAGAAAAAAAGGAAACCAAGCATATGATTGATGATTGATGATTAATGATTGATGATTGATGATTAATGATTGATGATTGATGATTGCTGAACTAGCTACCTCAAACAAAATTCAGCGCAATCCATTCATATTAGTAATCTTTTGCTGCTTCTCATCATCATAAATGCTCATGAGTTTGAGAAATAAGTCAGTCTTAGAAAAAGAATAATGATATATATATTATTTTATTGACAACAAAAGTTGAAGTGTGCTGGTCTTTTGCAGTTTTTGCAGCATTTATTGGTTTTTAATAGATTGAGTACCGATTTGAGTGAAAAATAAAAAATAAAATTTTAAATAATTAAAAATTTGACTAAATTTACAACAAAATTTACAAAAGCAGCCCCAACTTGAGATAGTTTATAAATATGATGAATTTGCAAAGATTACTCAACTTTATTAAATTGGTGCCCTAGTCTAATATCAAAATGATGAATTAGTAGAGTTAATATTTAAATTTAATTAGAGTTAGCATAGCATAGCACCCCCTATTCTTAAACAAGTTGTTGACAACAATTTATGTCGCAAAATTTGAATTCTTTTTGCAAGGAAGGAAAATAAAAAAAAAAGGTAAATACTATGTTTGAGTTCAAAGATAGGACACACTGCAATTAATAGATAGCTACTAATAAATAATTAGTTGTAGAATTTGAACTGAAAATATTTTTCTTGACAAAGCTCAAACATACTAATTGAGCCAACTTTTATTAACACAGAGTTTAAATTGGAGTAATCCAACCCCTACATACTTTGTTTTCCCTCTTAACTCGAACTTTGTTGCTTATTATAATTATGTGCATAACTTGTGAAAACATCATTTTCCTTACCAAAACTTGTATTCTAGACCATGGGGCGATTATTAATTTGCGTAGAAATGACAAATCAAATTAAAAAAGATTGTGATTATTACCACTCGAAAGGAAATTGATTGAGAAATATCAAAGCACTGTCAAATTAAAATCGAGAATGATCTTTTAGCTATTTTGTTCATATTATATTTATGTATATCTACTTTGGAGAAATAATTTTTTTATTTTTCTTTCCAAAATTAGGTCATTTTCCTACTGTTGACCAAAAGCAAAACCAAGCCCAAGTCACAAAAAGCCAATGGCAGCAAAATTTTAGCGGTATATTATGGGTTCAAATTAGGAAAATGATAGAGCAAGAAAATACAGAGAAAGGAGGAGCCTTGGAGTCAACATGCTCTGCTTTCTTGTCTACCTATCAAACTAAAACCCCAAAAAGAAAGTGTCTTGGACATGAAGGAACCAAACACTCCATCTACTCTCACAAAAGCAAGCTTTGCCTTTGCTCTGCAAAATGGGAGGTTTCACTAACCTCCACTTCTTCTTCACTTTANTTTTTTTTTTAATTTTTAAATTTTTAAAAAGTGTAATATTTGTGTAAATAGTTTGAAACTTGTAATATTTTGGGTAAATACTTTTACACAATGTAATATTTGTGTCAAAAAGCCCACAAAAAGCCAATGGCAGCAAAATTTTAGCCGTATATTATGGGTTCAAATTAGGAAAATGATAGAGCAAGAAAATACAGAGAAAGGAGGAGCCTTGGAGTCAAGGTGCTCTGCTTTCTTGTCTACCTATCAAACTAAAACCCCAAAAAGAAAGTGTCTTGGACATGAAGGAACCAAACACTCCATCTACTCTCACAAAAGCAAGCTTTGCCTTTGCTCTGCAAAATGGGAGGTTTCACTAACCTCCACTTCTTCTTCACTTTACTCACTTTCATCCCCACAATCTCAACTGCTGCAGATACCTTAACAGCAACCCAATCTCTCAGAATCAATGAAACCCTTTTGTCATCCAAACAAGTTTTTGAACTGGGTTTCTTCAATTTTTCCGATTCTAAATGGTATTTGGGTGTTTGGTACAACAACATTCATCCAAGAACAATTGTTTGGGTTGCAAACAGAGATGCCCCACTTGAGAATTCCACCGGAGTTCTTAAGATCGGAAACAGAGGAAACATCGTTATCTCTGATCAAGCTGGGAACTTTCTATGGAACTCGAATCAAACAGCAGCTAGAAACCCAGTTCTCCAGCTCTTGGATACTGGGAATTTGATTCTCAGAGAAGAAACAGAGACTGACCCATCAAAATTCCTCTGGCAAGGCTTCGATTACCCAACAGATACTCTGTTACCAGGCATGAAACTGGGGTGGAACTTGGACACAGGCATGGAGAAGCACATAACATCATGGAATAGTCAAGAAGACCCTTCAACAGGACACATCTCCTTCAAGCTAGAATACCATGGACTCCCAGAAATTTTCTTGTGGAACGATGGGAAAATATTGTATCGAAGTGGACCCTGGAATGGTTTCAGATTAAGTGGGGTACCCGAAATGCAACCCAGCATAGGTCCCATTAAGTTCATGTTTGTAGCAAATAACCATGAGGTTTATTATACCTTCTCAATTGGGAACCAATCCTTGTTCTCTCGACTTTTCGTGAATCCAATTGGCGAGCTTCAACGACTGACATTGATAGAAGGCACCCAAATTTGGAACAAATTTTGGTATGCACCTAAAGATCAATGTGATGATTATAAAATCTGTGGTGCTTATGGTATTTGTGACTCGAATTTGTCACCTGTTTGCAAGTGTGTGAATGGGTTCAGCCCAAAGAATCAACAGGCATGGAATTTGAGAGATGGGTCTGATGGGTGTGTGAGGAACACACATTTGGACTGTGGAAGTGACAAGTTTTTTAAGCTGCAGAATGTGAAATTACCAGAGACCACGACGGTGTTTGTGAACAGGAGTATGAGCCTTTTGCAGTGTGCAGATTTGTGCCAAAAGAATTGTTCTTGCACTGCTTATGCTAATGTTGACATCACCAATGGAGGGATTGGGTGTGTAATGTGGAATGGTGATCTCACAGATATGAGACAGTTTGCTGAAGGTAGCGGGCAAGATCTCTCTGTCAGATTAGCAGCTTCTGATATAGGTATGTGTCTTTCTTCTTCTATACTTTTGTGTCTTTGGGTTTAATTTTCAATGGCGTTCTCATTTCTTAAACTCTATATTTTACTCTTGTTCTTAGAGATTAGGTTAATTGTATGTTTGAGGTGGTCAAAAATCAAGTCAAGAGTTGTTTTTTATTTTAGGGGGAGGGATTTTTTATGATTGTTAGGAGTTTGTTTATTGCTAACCAAAACATGCTCTAAAAGATTATGAATTTGGCCAACTAAGTTTGATTAGATTTGAGTTAATACTGATATCCAAAAATGATAGTGTAGGGGAAAAATCTTGCAGCATTTATATTTCTTTTTCGTCCAACTTATAATTGAACTCTCACAAATTTCCTATTCAAACTTGAATACGCAACATTATTTAAGTTTCTTATTATATCTTATAATCTTTTCCTCTTTTCCTCAATTGAAATTTTTTTTTAAATTATTTGGAAAATTTTTTATTATAAATATTTTAAGTTTTTATATATTTCTCCTAGGAGTCTTTACCAAATCATTATCGTCATTGCCTCCACATGACATAATGGATAGTGAAGATGTATCCACTTTAAACTTAAATGTCCAATTTTATGTATTTTTTAAATTGATCCTCTTAACTATTTAAATTCACACATGAGACCCATTTCTATTTCATTCTCGTCCTTCCTCAGCATGCTAGCTCCCATTCCCTCTCTCTCCTCTATCTAGCTGTCTTGCATTTCTCTTCTTCCTCACATATGATCAGTCATCTGTTTACTACTTGTAGAGCTGGGAAAATAGGCTGAGCCCAGTGGAGCCCGATAAAATGTTGGGTTGGGTTTCTAAATCATAGGCCTGTTTAAAATTAGGTCAATTTGACTCGGCCCGATATGGCCCGTGGCCTGAACAGGTTTGAGCCTGGTTGGCCCGATTTGCTCTTCTTCTTTTTTTTTTTCAATAATTTTANCTTCTTTTTTTTTTCAATAATTTCAATTTATGACTAAATAAATTTATAAAAGACCAAACCTCAATACAGATTCATAAAAAGAAGCAAACAAGTATTTAGCTATAAGTATGCTTAATTTTTCTCTCTAATTTTTGCATGGACCAAAATTATCAAATTCAACAAGATAGCACATCACATAGCATCCAAGGAAATGAAAGCTTGTTTGTTTAAAATCTTTCCACGGAAATCCGAGATAACTTCAAGTATAACACTCAAATGACAAAATATGATAACACTAAAATCAAAACAGAACCTGAAAAGCATAGAAATTGATTCCACATACCTCATATACCTTCCTTCGGTCATGGAGAAGGTGCTGCGGCTCTAGTTCATTTACTAAGAAAGGTCCGGATCACAGTGCATATTTTCAGATCTCTAAAACTTCTCATTTAAACAATTCATATATATTAAAAGTTAAGTAAAAAATAAGAAAAAAATTATTAAAAGTTATTTCCATAAACACACACACCAGTAAGTGCATATCACCATTTTCTCAAAAAACCAATATAAGCAATTGAACAATTTACAGTGAATTTGAGCAAAAACCTAATGATTCTATCGTCACATGATCACATCACTTTAGATAAGATTTTAGCCCATTTTAGCCCGCAGCCCGAAGTAGGTTGGGCTGAAATGAGATTTTGCTGGTCTGATTAAAATCGGGCCACTTTGACCTGACCTGTTTTAGCCCACGGCCCAATGTAGTCTAGCCCTAATGGGCTAGGCTGGCCCATTATCCAGCTATAACTACTTGTAGCCATTTTTACTTTGTCAATAAGTATATTTTTATTTTCAAACAAAAAAAAAAATCATCTCTTCTCCCTTGCATAAGATAATTTTTTTTTTTTTTGAGAGATTCATAAAAGAGACAAAGGATTACCTAGAACTAAGGAGACAAAAGGATTACCCACACACTAAATCTGAAATTTCAATTACTCTTTCTCGATTTGCTCCCTCTCTACCCACTTTGGTCTTCTGTTTCTATTTCTCTTGCTCTAGCTCTGTCTCTATTGTTCTCTTTCTGTTCTTTCTCTATCTCTCTGTTATTTCTCTTATCGTTCCCTTAATCTTTGTCTCTCTGTTCTTTTTATTAATTGAATCTGTAAAGGATAATAGAAAAATAGGAATAAAATTCAAGAAAAAGGGCATTGGCCCTAGCTCAATAGAAGGAGATGGACTGTTGAAGGTGGAGCATCCCAAGGAGGAAGAAGATTATGTTTTTTTTTTTTAAAAAAAAAANTTGAAATTCAAAGTTAGAGTTCATCGCATTTTTATGGAAACATAGGACTAAGAGAAAAGACAAACTAGAAGATTCATTTGCACATATCTTTTAAAACTTATGAAGTTTCATCTTAGTATCTGTTAAAAAATTTCTTTTGTGAATTTTTATCATTTGAAAGAAGTCTTAATTATTTTAAAAATTAAGATGAAAAAGAAAGTATTAACAAAATTAAAAACTAACTTTATATAATTATACTTGCACATTAATTTTAAAAAATAATTATGTGTGCACTAATCTAATTTAATTCACCATTTAGTCAATATTGTTATGTTAATAATGTATTCTTTTTTTAAAAAAGAAAATGAATGATATATTCTTCAATTGCCACAAAAATTGAAAATATATCATTCACCACTACTTATTGGGTCTTTTTCAATTTTTTATTTATTAAGTTCAAATAAAATGGATTGCATGAAATTATCACTTCTCTATCTTAATTTGACACAATCATGTTCAATTGAAAATAATTGCATAAAATCAATTTGGGCTTTTTTCAATTTGACACTAATCAAGTGTAATAAAATTGGTTTTTTTTTTAAATTTTATTTATACTAATTAAGTTCAATTGAAATGTAATATATGAAATTATATTTTTTGTTCTCTCCAATTAATACTAATCAAGTTCAAACAAGACTCAATTCAAGTGTATGAAATTAAAATAAGATTTTTTTTTTCACTTTCACAATAATTAGGTTCAAATGAAATGAAGTTAGATAACACTACATTATATCACTTTGTTAGTGTAGTGTCATATTAATTTGGGTTTTAACTATCATTTAGGTTGACAATTAGAATGTGACAATGATTCTTAGAACAAGATGGTTCTCATACACTATCTTTGGAGGTAAAGCTATTTTACAAGTAGAAGAAGAGTAACTAATAAGAATTTTTATTTTGCATCATGAAAAAAATTATTGAAACTATTCCCATTAGTCATACATATTTTTTAATTCAACAATTAATATAGTTCAACTAAAACTAAGTGCATAAAATTGAATTAGAGAGTTTTCAAATTTATGAAATTGAGTTAGGACTTTTTTAACCTTTTTTTTTTTTTAACTATAAGGTTGATTTATAATAAGTGAAAATTTTGTTGTTAAAAACTATATTAAATATTCTGATGCCTATAATAGATTGAGTAAATGTATAGGCCCTACTATTAACACACTTATTACAACTTGAGTGGCCCATAGGATGATTTAACCCTAATTTTATTTGGATAAGTTAAAGGGCCCCATTTCTCCCTCTTTTATCTTGGGATTGTAACTAGGAAGTAGGAATTCAAGTGGAAAAGGGATGAAAAATGTTTGGAGGGCTTTGACTAGTGGTCCTAACTTCAACTGCTTGTCTTATTTGATGTAGTCTTAGATGTGTCATATAATGTGAGGCCAAAACATTAAACCCTTAAAGAGTAGTCTCATTAAATATGAAACCTCCAAGACAATAGGGATAAATGGGCATTCTCAACCTTAACAATGAATGACAACAAAACTAGTGCGTCACCTCTCAACAGGTGTCTACTGCAGCTGCCCCACGTGCTTTTGAAGCTATTTGGATTTGGGGGCCCATTGATTTAAATGTTCTGGGTTTCAGTCGGTCACAAAATAAATGTTGCCTGTGATATTTAAAACCTGGTGGGGTTCCGTCAAGCTAGCGTTGCTCTCCCTAGATTAGTTACGAAAGTTATTAGCTTTTAAATGCTTCATTAATTGGACCCCACAGAAGGAGGTTTATAATAGAATTAGAAGCCCCTTTTTACCCTTCTAGTTGTAGATTGTTGTCTAGGGCGGTGACATGGACCCTCGAACATTGGCGACATGGGCAGACCTTTTTGACTCCGTAAGTTTCCTTAGGCCCGACCCGATTGCTCATATTCTTGCAAAGTTAAAGTTCCAAGGATGAATAGTGTGTTCCTTGATGGGTTTCGTTTGCAAGGGGAATCAAGAAATTTTTATCTCGGCTCTTTGACCTGTAGTTTTAGAACTTAATTGTATGACTAGAATAATTTGAAACATATTTACTTGGATAATATAATTTTAAAAAATTTAAAATAAATAAAAAAAAAACAAAATCAAAGGATGCGGATCTCACCGGACATGTCGTGAGACCGGCAGCGTGTCCAAATAGAACACGCACCAGGGTGGCGCGTCCAACTTCTTCTCCTTCCTTGACTAGAAATGATAGATTCGGCAAATAGAGCAAGAGAATTGAGAAAAAAAGGAAACACATAATGAAGAGAAAAATTGACAAACATGGATAAAATGGTACAAAACGGAAAAGATGGTAAAATTTTCAAACTTGCCACCACATTTTCTTGAAGACAAGGAAAACAACTATTGGGTGTTTTGAATCTTTCTTTTCTGAAAAAAAAAAAAAAAAGCTCCTATATGCAAGAAATGGAGTTAGCCAAATGGTAAGCAAACAAGTTTTCAGATATGATTTTCATTCTAGCAACTGGACGTGCCGCATGGCCAGGGGTGTGGTTTGTTGGGACACGCTGGCCCACGGCATGTGGGGCCCGTAATGTCCAAAAAAGTTTTTTTTTTTATATTTAATTTTTTGAAAACTACAATATTAAGGTAAATATGTTTGAAACTACTTTAGTTATGTAATTAAGTTTTGAAACTACAATAACTAGGTCAAAAAGCCTTTTATCTCTTCTATAATTCTGTAGATAAGTCTGAATTGAGTATTTTTGTATTGAATCCTCATGGAAAAATTGAACAAAAGAATTGGGATTATGGGAATAAGAGTTGGAAAGTGGACTGGGTGCTTCAAGATTCTGTATGTGATGATTATGGCAAATGTGGTCCATATGGAATCTTCAACTCAATGAGTTCACCAATCTGCAGCTGCCTGTGAGGTTCTGTGCCTAGGAACATAGAGGAATGGGATAGGCAGAACTGGAGCAGTGGATGTGTGAGGAGAAAGGCACTGCAGTGTGAGAGGATTAAAGATGGTTATGCAGCTGGGAGAGCAGATGGATTTATGAAATTGGAAAGGATGAAAGTGCCAGACTTTGCAGACAGGTCACGTACTCCAGGTGGGGGAATATTGCAGGATTTTGTGTCTAAAGAACAACTCTTGCATAGCTTATGCATATGATGCCGGTATTGGCTGTATGTTTTGGAACAGAGATTTGATTGACATAAGGAGTTTTGGATTTGGAGGAGTTGATCTTCGCATACGTTTACCCTATTCAGAACTTGGTACATTATTTCTAGCATGTTTGGTTCAGTGGTGGGAAGCATCTAAAATGATTTTTACTTCCATTGTTGAACCAAACATGAAACCTGTTGGTTTCGGTTTCCGTGAATATATCTATGTTTTAACCCCATGGTTTTGTTTTTAGTTGAATATATTTATGTTTATTTTTTGGTTCACTTGAGGCTACTCAATCTTATTATTTTATTTTTTCAGTGATTCTCACCCATCCATTTTTCAAATTAATTATCATGTAAGGCAGATTCCATGATAATTACTGCAGATAAAGACAAGAATGTCAGAACAATCATAATAATTACTGCAGCAATAGGAACAAGTATCATTGTGTCCTTGTCTTTATGTTTCTTGTGGAAAAGGGTTTTTAAACATGCAGGTACAAGCTTTTCCCTATGATAATTCCTCTTTGATCTAATGATAGTTTTACATAAACAGGAATTATGTATATGTTACCATGTATTAAAAGGTCAGTTAAATTTTTTTACTGCAACTTCAATTATTTACCAATTTCTTCTTCGTTGGTAGGGTATACAATGTTATATCAAATATAAACTCTACTCTCTTATTTTTTTTTCCCATGATTGTTGCAACAAAAGAAGTTAAAGACTTAACCACACTGGACTGAACATTGCAGATCCATAATTAAGCAATATTCACCATTCTCTAATGCCTTTCTAATTCCGTCCATTACTTTGAGTGTACTAATGAGAATTCCCTTATAGTTGTCGCCTTCTGTGGCACCTTCAACTTGAGTCTACTGATGAGATTATGCTTAAATATAGTAAATTCACCATGTGATACTATGATGTTAGAGTAGTATAATACAAATTTGTGTGAAGAACAAATAGCAAACAGATCTCAATGTTCAATACAGGGGAGAAATATATGAGAATTCAGAGAGAGAGCAGGCTGAAGCATCTGAAGCAAGTTGCACTAAAAGATCTTTCATTATTTGATTTTAAAAAGATTGCATATGCAACAATGAACTTTGACTCTACTAATCAACTTGGACAGGGTGGTTTTGGTCCAGTATACAAGGTAATTTTTATCCAAAGAGGTTCATGGATTCCTCAAACCATAAGCAGTTACAATGTACTTCTTATTTTTCTTTCGTTTCAGGGCAAGTTGCAAGATGGACAGGAAATAGCAGTTAAAAGACTTTCAGCAACATCTGGACAGGGGATTGAAGAATTTATTAATGAAGTGGTGGTGATTTCTAAGCTTCAACATCGTAATCTTGTTAAACTTCTTGGTTGCTGTATTGAAGCGGACGAAAAGATGTTAATCTATGAGTTCATGCCAAACAAAAGTTTGGACACATATGTGTTTGGTTGGTTCTCATCAATTCCATTTTTCATGCATATGCATATTCTAGTTTAGTTATAGGGAAGTGTTTCTCGTCAGAATACGAGAAGGAGATGAAAAAGAAAACTGAATTTGCTAATGATCTATAGAAAAATACTAATTTGCCTTTTCAACAGAATTCTCTTACTTAGATGTTAAGCGTCACATGTTATCAGATGCTGAACTTTGTTTCATTTTCTTATTATTTATTTGATTTTTGTAGATCCACTCAAGCAAAAATTGCTAGATTGGAAGAAACGCTTTAATATAATTGAAGGGATTGCTCGAGGACTACTTTATCTGCATAGAGATTCAAGACTAAGAATTATACATAGAGATTTGAAAGCAAGTAATATATTGCTGGATGAAGAATTGATACCAAAAATATCAGATTTTGGTATGGCAAGAATTTTTGGAGGCAGTGAAGATGAGGCAAATACAAAAAAGGTTGTTGGAACATAGTAAGTATACTTTCTCTTCTCCAAGATAATAATAGCTTCATTGACAGCTCTAATATTTAAGGTTTGAACGCAGTGGTTACATTTCTCCAGAATATGCAATGCAAGGACTTGTTTCAGAGAAATCTGATGTCTTTAGTTTTGGGGTTTTGCTGTTAGAGATTGTTAGTGGGCGAAGAAACACTAGCTTTTATGAGGATGCAGAATCTCTGACACTTCTAGGATATGTAAGCTCGTCAAATTCATTGCCTAATTCATTTACAGAAGTTTCATTCTGTGGTGCGGATATGGTTTTTACTTAAAGTTTATCTGCTTGTATTCATGCTTGTTAATGTTTCCAGGCATGGAAATTGTGGAATGATAACAAGATTGCGACTCTAATCGATCCAGAAATATTTGATCCATGCTTTGACAAGGATATTTCCAAATGCATACATATAGGGCTTTTGTGTGTGCAAGAACTCGCAAAAGACAGGCCTACTATGGCAACTGTAATTAGTATACTGAACAATGAGATTCTGAATCTTCCTACTCCAACACAACCAGCATTTGTCATAAGGCAGACGATGTTGAATGCTGCATTGTCGAATCAAAATGCTGAGGTATTGTACTCAATCAATAATGTCACCATTACAAACCTCCATGGTAGATAGAAAAGTAGTTATGAAGTTGCTCTTAAAGACATACATTCTTCATAAGTACACACCCACAAGATTTTCAACAATTATGACTTCTGAGGGTTGAGTAGTTTGCAAGTCAAACAAATATTTATGTTATGTTATTCGGAAGCTGAAAACTATGCTACACCCTTTATAGTGTAATTTCAGTATCATTGTAAAAATTTAAAAAAACTGAATCATCAAATATGTGCCAAAACACAATTTTTTTATAAAATGTAAGAACAACATATTATAAGAAAAGTGTCAAAATAAACTTAAAAATTTGTTTCCTAACATGTTTTTTTTATATTGTGTCATTCTTATATTTTATAAAAAATTGTGTGTTTTAACACATACTAGGTGACTCAATTTTTCGAAATCTTCGTCCAATGACACTAAAAGCATTAGATGGATCCCACTCAACTAAAAAGGGTGCACTCATAGTGCTCACCTATTCGGAATAGACGCCATTAATGTTTAAATTTGAATATGTTACAGTTGACTTTGATAATTTAGATGTATGGTCATTGAGCAAAACTCCATGTCTAAAGAACTGTTCTTGCATAGCTTATGCATATCATGTTGGTATTTGCTGTATGTTTTGGAACAGAGATTTCAAAGTTAAAATGATATCAGCAACAAAATATAGTTTTCTCAATTGGAAATTAGCAAGAGAGCAATTACAGAGGCATACAAATCCTAAAAGGCCCAGAGCTTCCACATCTTCACAAAAACTAGTGTGTTTTTTTAAAAAACTCCAAAGCTAAAAACATCAGACTTCTCATAAAATATCTTTTCCATAGCATATCTTAGTGATATATAGTCACTGTATGTAAAGATTAGAATTAATTCTTTGAGCTCTCCAAAAAGTGTGACTGCATCTACAATTTTAGAAAACAAGGAGACAAGCATACTTACAATGTTCTAACAACCCTTGTAGTGTTTTTCCCCAATCTAGTAGTACTTTTTGTTTAAGTAGATATGCAAAAAGAACAAAAGTGAAAATAGCCATATAGTATATCGAGACAGTATCAACAGAAGAAACTAAACGTAGTTGCATAACAAATTTTACAAATGGAATTAAGAGCACCATATTAAATTTCCTTTTCGTCTCTTCTTCTTGTGCTGAGAAAAACCAACTGTCATATGCATGGAGAAGAAAGAGAAGTTAAGAGAACTGACCAAATATAAATGATTCCAAGCTTTTGTTTGGCATGTACTCATAAATCAACATCTTTTCATCTCCTTCAATACATCATCCAAGAAGTATAACAAGATTACGATGTTGAAGCTTAGATATTACCACCACTTAGTTCATAAATTCTTCAAGCCCTTGTCCAGATGCTCTAGAAAGTCTTTTGACTGCTATTTCTTGTCTACTTCCAATGTGCCCTGGAAGAAAGTGTCAAGAAACGGCAATGAAACTCATGATTAGGGATGATGAAATACATACTGCCATAAGATACCTTGTATACGGGGCCAAAACCACCCTGCTCAAGCTTATTGACTTGGTGAAAGTTGTTTGTTGCAGCAGTAAGCTCTTTAAAATCAAATAATTAAAGCTACTGGAGTTCAACTTGATTCAGGTCTCCAATCTGGCCAATGAAATTCAGCATGAATTCAACAGGTAACAAAGAAAAAGAAAACTTTACAGATAGGTGTCAAAGAAACATCCCAGTCAAATAGTGTGCTGTTTAATTTTATAGTACTTACTTTTCCTTGTATTAATTTGTTTTGCCTTTCGCTAATGAGATAAAATACATATTAGATTTTTTGTAAAATCCGCTATAGTTTATTGACAAATTGTCTCACAAAGAGAACCTCAAATACACTATTACAATTTACTCTTAAAATTTACATTACATTATATATCATTCTTCCTCATATAAGGTTCTTACAAGAAAGCAGAGTACACAATTTACAACCACCAAACAGGAAACAAAGCATGTTTTTATTCACCTTAAACCCAGAAAGCAGAGGATGACAAATTTCCTAACCAGAGATTTCAATGGCCTTAACCTCAGGCTTCTTAATCTCTTCTTTGGGGATAGTCACAGTGAGAACCCCATTTTCCATAGAGGCCTTAATTTGATCCATTTTAACATTCTCTGGTAATCTGAACCTCCTCAAGAATTTTCCACTGCTACGCTCAGCGCGATGCCATTTGTCATTTTTGTCTTCTTTCTCAAAGTTCCTCTCTCCGCTTATCTGAAGCATTCTGTCATCTTCAACCTCAACTTTCACTTCCTCCTTCCTCAGCCCTGGAATGTCAGCTTTGAACACATGGGCTTCTGGGGTTTCCTTCCAATCGACCTGGGTATTCGCAAATGCAGAATTTTCCCGAGAAAATTCAGTGGAAAGTGAACTTGGGAAAGGAAAATCTTTGAAGGGGTCCCAGATGTCAAGAGAGAAAGGATCGAAGATGTTGCTCCTTCGGCTGCCGAAGAAACTAGGAATGATCGACATTTTCTCTTTTATGCTTGAGAGCTTCGTGGATTGATGCAAGCAGAAATTTGGAACTTCGGAGAATGTTTTGGTGGGTACTGAGCAGACAACTCGTTCTTCGAATTACTTGTCAATGTCTGAGTATTCCAACGGGACACATTGGTTATTTATATTTAGTGGAGGAGTAATCTAGTATTTTCATGACAACACTTTTTTTTTTTTTTTTTTATTTAAGAAGTTTCTAATATTTCGCAAATCTTCTGGGCTTCCACCCTCTAGACCCAGAAGTCTCCAGAAATGAGCCTTTAGCATGTGGACCCAAAGCACTTTCTTTCCAGCTAAAAAAACAAAAGGCTTAATTACAATTCCTTATTTTAACTACTTGAACGTTTTGGTCCCCCTTCTTTAAAAATGAACTATTAAGTCCCTCTATATTCATAAAATGTACAAGTTTAGTCTATTTATCTTTAAGTCAAAATTTTTAGGTTTATTTTAAAGTATAAAGTTCTCTAATTCATAATCCCACCGTTCAGATTGAAGAGCTGCGTCTTATGAATTTTTTCATTAAATTTCAATTCGATCTAACGGTGAAAAAGTCTAAATTTTTGGTTAGATGAAAACTTATAGTTTTCGTATTTTGGGTTGAGTCTCACCGTTAGATCGACCTAAAATTTAGTGAGGAGGTTCACAAGATGTAACACTTCAATCTGAACGGTGAGATTATGAATCAGAGAGCTTTACACCTTGAAATAAACTTAAGAATTTTGACTTAAAGATAAATGGACTAAACTTGTACATTTTATGAATATAGAGGGACTCAATAGTTCATTTTTAAAGAAGGAGGACCAAAACGTTTAAGTGGTCAAAATAGGAGGACCAAAATTACAATTAAGCCAAAAAAAAAGGTGCACTTTTAATTTAATTTTTGGTTATGTGGGACAATGACTTGAATAATATAAATTTTCACAATTATTTTATTTTTCAAATTATTTTTACCAATACAGTTTTTTATTTTTATTTTTTTTAATATTATTTGATTGTAAAAAAGAAAAAGAGATGGATTGTAAGATTTGTCATATATCATCACCATGTAGGTGACGTCATTAGGCAAATGACGTCACAAAGATGGTAGAGACATATGACAAATGGCATAATCAAGATGGTGACAACATACGTCATTTGCCATTGAGCGTATGTTGCCATTATTTGAGTGACACTATTTGTCATATGTCATCACTATCTTAGTAATATCATTTGTCAAATGATGTCACTTACATAGTGGCGACATAAGACAAATGTCGCTACTAGTGAGCTCTAACTATTCTCTCTTTCTCTTTTTAATAATCATATAATATTAAAAAATTAAAACTACCGTTATAAATAAAAATAGTTTGAAAAGTAAAGTAGTTGTAAAATTAATTTACTAATTTGTATTATTCAAGTCACTAAAGTATATTGTTACATTAGATAGGGAAAGAAAACAAATTGAGAAAATTATTGTTTTGTTGTATCACCAGTGAAGTAGTTGGGTGGTAAGAGAGTGGCTCTTCTACAAATTCATCACGGTTTGACTCTCTATTAGGTAGGGTGGAGAAGGCTTTAGCCTAGGATGTTAAAACCCTTGTGCCTTAGGCTACGTGTGTGTGGACGTCTATACACCTCCTTGAGAAGATTGTGCTCTCTCCTCTTGGAGTTTTCTTTTTATATGAAAGATTCATAATCTTTGTTAATCTGACCACACGCAAAATATATATAGTTTGCTACCTACATCATTGGAATTGTGTGTAAATTCTATCGAGTAACTTGTGCTAGTTTCCAAAAAAGAGATTATCCTATCTGTTATCTGCCAAAAATGTTGGTAACAGTCACATTGTTGATGGAGCACATGTTGCTTCTTTGAGGGGACTCTGCTTCCAACACAATTTGCCTTAGGGTGAATGCTACTTGCCCTGGAGGAGGAAGATTGACAATCTCACTCTTTAAGCATTGAAACTACCGTGGCCATATTTGGCCTGTCTCTGGCAAGCTCTTGAACACATAGAAGTCCAATGTGTATGCATCTCAAAATTTGGATCATGTATTTTTGGGTCTATTAAAGATGTGATGTTGTCTTCATTCCATAATTTCCATGCCTAAAAACATCAATCAAACTTCATCTTATGAGTTACTAGTAATATAGCTTTTTATAGTAAAGCAAGACAATTATTTGTGGAGGCTCTGAAAATAGCTCTTGCATTGCATATTTAAGAGATATATAACCACTGCATTTAAACCACTTCATAAGGTGAACTCATATCACTTATGGTGTGGTACTATAAGATTTGAGATTAAGAGAAAGACATGCTTACAATGTTCCAACAATTCTTCGAGTATTTGCATTATCTTTGTTGCCTATAAAGATTTTAGTCATACTAAAGTTTGATATTTTTGGATTTAGTTCTTCATCTAATAAGATGTTATTAACCTTCAAATCTCTATGAATAATTTTTAATCTAGAATCTCTATAGAGATAAAACAAACTTCGAGATATTTCTTCAATTATGTTAAAACGTTTATGCCAATCTAATTTTTTTATTTTTTTTTACTGGGTCTGCAAAAGTGATAGAAAGTAAAGAACATTACATGATATAAATACATCATGAAAGAAACGACAAAGAGCAGTTGAATTTCCAAGCAAGTAGACTTGACCTAAATGTAAACTAAATCACATTCATATTTCTTAGTAAACTTAAACAGCATGAATAGTATGTCTCATAGGCATAAATGAGAAATAAGGTTGTAATCTGAACTAACCAAATAAAAAAGCATCCAAACTCTTATTTGGCAGAAACTCGTAGATCAACACCTTTTCTTGCCCTTTTAATACAGCAACCGAGAAGTCTTACAAGGTTGTGATGTTGAAGCTTTGAAATTACTACCACGTCATTTTTAAATTCTTCTATCCCCTGTCTAGACGCTGCTGAAAGTCTTTTTACTGCTATTTTCTGTCCATCAGTCAATTCTCCTTGGTGCAAAATTTGTTAGAGAAAACAATAAGAAACTATACACATTATTTCAAAGATGCTGAATTTCAAGTGACTAAGGTACCTTGTATACCAAACCAAAACCACCCTGTCCAAGCTCATTGACTGAATCAAAGTTGTTTGTTGCAGCTGCAAGGATTTTAAAATCAAACAGTGGCAGCTCTTGAAGTTTATCTTGTCTCAGGCCTCCGATTATGGTTTGGTTAACAATATCAGTTTCCCCTGTATTAAGCAACAATGACAATTTGCTACATTAACTATTTAAACTAGAGGGCCAATATATATATATGTATATAGAATAATTTGGTTAAGTACCAACAAAAAGCAAGAATGCCTACAACAAGAGTGCATGCTAATGCCAAAAATGTATCCTAGATTTGGCTATCCAAATTGACCCATTAAATTGCATACAGGCATGTATGTATCTCAAATTTGCATTAGCATTACAAGGATGCAGTGAAATAAAAAGGTAGTGGGGAAGGAAAAGGATGCTGGTGGCAGCATTGACTGGAACCATTTGTCAGTAAGAGGTCACATGCCTAGGTGGGTTGGGGTAGGGGGCCATTCTTCAGTACATAACTGAAGTAATCAAACCAGCAAAGAGAGAAGAATGGTATTTGTACACACAAGTTAGGCTCACACTATATCACGGGTAGAATTAACAAAATTAGAGACTCTTAACAGACAAAAAAAATTAGCAGAAGTTAAGCTCAGATCATGTCAAATTGTGCTAGTGTGAACTAATGTAAGCTTAACTAGTGTTAAAGTAGCATTAGTGGTGAAGAAAACATAATAGTCTTGAAACCATATGTACAGGGAAATAGCGCATACATACCAGAATGTTTAGCAGTGCATCTCCATAAGAAATTGGCAACGGCAGCAATCATAACTATTCCTACAATGACTGTAACTGTAGTGATTACTTTCATGTTTCTCTCACTATCTGCATCCACAGCGGTTAAAACAAATTAGTTTAAAATCCGGATATTGGACAACAAACTGAAGAACATTTTCTTTTTCAGTAAAAAGAATTGGATTTCCAATATTGGACAGAAAAGAAAGTACCAAGTTACCTACCAAGTTCAGAATGGGCCAGACGAATGTGAAGATCAGCTCCATTATTTGAGAAGTGTTGTAAGTCAATTAAGTTTCCACTCCAAGTCACACAGCCAATGCCAGGAATATATGAATATGCTGCACAAGAGCAATTTTGCAGGCACTGGCTCTGACATTGGTCTTGTGAAGCAGATGACTTCTCTCCAAAATCTGGCACTTTCATCAGCTGCAGCTTCAAAAACCCATCTCCTTTGCCTGCTTCACCCCCATAATTTCTCACCCTCTCACACTGCAGGGATGCTCTTCTCACACACCCACTGGTCCAGTTTTGTCTATTCCATTCCTCTGCATTCCTTGGCTCAAACCCTCTCAAACAAGTGCAGATGGGTGAACTATGAGGATCACAACTTCCAAATTGCCCACCAAAGCCATATACATCACAATCATTGTCTTGAATTGCCAAAGTTCTGATTAGCTGTCTGTTATTGCACAATGTTTGCACAAGCGTGCCACGAGAATTCAAGACAAGGATACCAAAGCGAGATTCCATTGTTACAGTGTAAGTTAGAAACACTGTTCCATCATCTTGATATCCTACACTGAATCCTCTTAAATATTCAAAATTTAAGACCTTAGTGGTGGGTACCCCAAGAAACGCAGTTCCATTCTGACGATGCCTGATTTTGGTTCAAAGGAGAGAGGTTGGTTAAGTGGGATCACTTGAAAAGATATATGGCCAAGGTCGGGTGCATACCCGAGTTTTGATGCTGAGGGTAATATGAAATGGGAGTTTTTATGTATCCTTTTGTCTTGTCCAAAAAGCGTCCTCTTTATTTCTTGCTTTCGCTTATTTATAGGGAGATTCCCAGGTTTAAAGGATTTAGGGAATGGGTTCAGTTGTGGGCTTGGTGATAATGGGCTTAGACTTTATGGGCCGAAATATTGGGTATCTACACTTGTCCCCCCTTGAAGCTCGGGCCTTGGTGTTACCGAGACCGAGCTATGGATTTATAAACGGTATCCGTTCCCGAGATGGGGATGTGAGGCAGAATAAGGGCGCAAATTTTTGAAATTTCGATGATTTCGCCATGTGCCGTGATGATCGTTTGGTGCTTTGGATGTGACTGCCGCGTGGCATTTACGAGGGACGATATATTAATGACCATTCTGGCTGCGGCGGTCTTTTGGGCTGCTTTAGGTGTCAGGGCCGTTTTGGACGTGACGTTTGGCCTTCTCGAGCTAGAATGCGGCTCTCTCAGCACCGTTAGATCAGGAGTCCTTGGACGGTTGGATTTGCTCTATGTTATCCTATAAATAGGGGTTGGTAAAACTTCAGTCTACTCTTTTTGATAAATTTTCTGAAATTGGTGCTTAGGTCGGTGTGAAGTAAAGAATCTTATAGGATTTTCAGCTCGGAGTACTCCTTTTTCTGAAGGTAATTTTTGCCTCTTTCTCGCTCTTAGGTCGTATGTTTTCTTTCTTCTTAGTTCACTTGTGGTAAGATGGAGAGTTATTCTTCTGTGAACGGCGAGGACCCTATGAACTACCTGGAAGATATCGAAGTAATTTCGTCTGATGGGGGAATGAAGGTCAACAAGGAAGTGGGGAGTGAAAGGGAGCCGAGTGTTAGCAGGGAACAAAATAGGGCGGAGGAAGCTAGTTTCAGCGACAGTAGCTTAGATATATCCTTTGTTCGTCCTTCTGTTCCTTCTTTTGTTCATGAGAGAATAAAAAACACCTTTTCCGTGCTTCGCACAAAGTTTGTAAGGGAGTTCAAATTTTATAACAATGAGATTGACTGGGGTCGCAGTAGTTATGATGTTAAAGCCTGTCCGAGAGATGCGCCCGTCTGTGAAAACTGCCCAAAAAACAACTTTTTTACCTTTAGCGCGGCTTATATGGAGAGGGCCGGAGCAGAGTTACCTCTCTCCGAGTTTGAGATGGAGTTTTTTAGGAAGGTTAACGCCGCTCCGTCCCAACTCCATGTAAACGGCTGGGGTTTTCTTCGGGCGTTTCAAAAAATGTGTGAGCTTTTGTCGGTAGAGAGTAGGGTAGAGGTGTTTTTTTATTTTTTTACTTTAAAGGACGTGAAGGATACCGACCAGGATTTTGTGTATATAGCTGGTCGGCGGGGGTTAGGGCTTTTGAAGTTAGTGGAAGAATCGGCAAAAGGATGGAAAGACCGATTCTTCCGAGTAACGATCCCGACCTGGAAGGCGGGCCCGGCGCCAGCTATGGCCTTTTTCTTGAAAGAGGACTTGAAACCTCGGTTTCCCTTGCGCTGGAGTCGAGATATTTACAAGGTGCCAGCTCGGGCGATTGACGAGTACATCCGGGAAGATCGGGAGATAATAAAGACGATCTCTCAACTGGCCGTTGAGAATGCGCAGATGATTACGCTCAAGGCCAAAGATCTGATTGGTCGGTATTTATTGTGTGAAGTTGGGTGTAAGTTTTCTGATGTACTAATATTGTTTTTGTTTCTGCAGAGGGAAAGCTGTCGGTGGAGAAAATGGTGAATCTAGCAAAGCTGGCAAAAGCAAGAACTCAAAGGTCGGCGGCGCCACCAAAGGCCATACCTGCGGAGCCAGTGACGGTGGTGAGAGCGGAGGAGGTGCCCGTGCTGCCGGCTGCTCGGGAGGAGGGGAGCCCGGTTGCTGCGAAGGGGAAGCAGAGAGCCGGGAATAAGAGACAGCGGGTGGCGACAAAGGCGGACAAAGACCGAGCAGACCCCTCGGCCAGCCGGATGTTTGACCTTGACTCCGAGGTAAAACATTTCGAGCTGTTTGCCGCCCCCGTGGGAGAGAAGCGGGAACATTCCAGTGTCTCATTCTGGAATGTTCAATATCCGGCGGGAGATCGGCTGAAATCGTTGGCTCTTCCTACGGATCGAACGAAGGTGGCGGAGGCCAAGACATTGTTGCTGAGTAAGCACCTTCGGGATATCATAGGACGGGCTGCTGTGATCGGCCAAGAGTTAAATGAGAGGGTCATCGCGTCCGAGCAGGAGAGGCAGAAGTTTTTAGAAGAGGACGAGGTGACCCGGGCGACGGTAGAATCCTGCCAGGAGGCCTTGGGTCGGGCTGAGAGGGAGCTGGGGGACATCTGTACAAGGTTGGATGCTACGCTGGCCGAGCTTACCCAAGTAAAAGAGGAAAAGAAGATTAGCCAGGAGCTAGGCAGGGCGGCTGAGATCCGGGAAGGCAAGGTTCGATGCCAAATGGCTCGACGGCTGGACCGAGTTCGCCAGTCAAAATCAAGGTTAAGGGACCGAGCTGAGCAGAAGATTGTGATGAACTATGCTGAAGCCCATGAGAAAGGGTTTAAGCTATGTTTAGAGCAAGCTCGGCTGCAGGTCCCTGATATTGATGCCGAGCGCCTGGATCCTTGGAAAAGGGTAAGGGACGGTCAGCTAGTTGACGACGTTGAAGAAGCGGATGAGGAGGACCCTGAGCTGCGGGTTGATCCTGACTCCGGTGCAGATGCGGATTCGGCCTCGGAGAACGAAGATGTTCTTCGAGAGCAGGATAAACCCTAGGGAGTTAGGATCTTGTAACATGTATTTTTTTTACTTTGTTTTGTAATCTGATGTATGAGAAATAAAAAATGAGATTTTATCATATGATGTGACTTTCTCATTCTTTTTTGGATGGTTGAACGTGTTATATCTCGGTTTAATAGCTAAAATTGGATAAGTTAAAGAAACTTTGGGCAACGATGAACTAATGGGAAATTGTAAATAATATTAACCGGATGTTATAGCTCGTTTAAAAGCTAAAATTGGATAAGTTAAAGAAACTTTGTAAATATTATGACAATAAGTCGGGTTTATGACAATTAGGCCATAAGATACCGAGCTAGTCTTTGATAGGTTAGGTTGAAAGCTTTTTTCGTTGTGTTGGACTTGTTCAAAAGATTTGATGTTTGTAGGATTGAAACTGCAAGTAGGGTGTTTGGCAGGGCCATGGTCCTTTTAAGGGTATTGGCCCTTGTGGATTTAAGCTCGGTTAGAGCGATTTTAAGGACATTGGTCCTTTTAAGGGCATTGGCCCTTGTGGGTTTAAGCTCGGTTAGAGCGATTTTAAGGGCATTGGCCCTTGTGGGTTTAAGCTCGGTTAGAGCGATTTTAAGGACATTGGTCCTTTTAAGGGCATTGGCCCTTGTAGTTTAAGCTCGGGTAGAGCGAGTTTAAGGACATTGGTCCTTTTAAGGGCATTGGCCCTTGTGGGTTTAAGCTCGGTTAGAGCGATTTTAAGGACATTGGTCCTTTTAAGGGCGTTGGCCCTTGTAGTTTAAGCTCGGGTAGAGCGAGTTTAAGGACATTGGTCCTTTTAAGGGCATTGGCCCTTGTAGCTTTAAGCTCGGGTAGAGCGATTTTAAAGACATTGGTCCTTTTAAGGGCATTGGCCCTTGTAGTTTTAAGCTCAGATAGATGTAGAAACTTCATTGTATATATTGGCGAAGATTTAGTACATTCCAAGTGCGGGGGATGTGGTCGCCTTCCATGGTGGTCAGCTTGTATGCTCTTTTCCCAAGTACCTCGTGGATTCGGTAGGGGCCTTCCCAATTTGGTGCCAGCTTTCCTTCATTGAGGTGTTTTCTTGTGATGGTCGCCTTTCGAAGCACGAGGTCGCCCTGTTGAAACTCTCTTGATCTGACCTTGAGGTTGTGATAACGGGCGAGTTTCTGTTTGTATGCTATTGCTCGGATCCGAGCTTTATCCCTCTCTTTGTCCAGTAGGTCAAGATTGACTTGTAATTGTTCTGAACTTTGATCTGTTTGGAAAAATTCTCTTCTGCGAGATGGTTCGCCAATTTCTACTGGGATCATAGCTTCGGTTCCGTAGGTAAGCTTGTATGGGGACATGCCTGTTGAGGTTTGGGAAGTAGTTCGGTAAGACCAGAGGACCCATGGTAGCTCTTCGACCCACTGAGACTTGGTTTGATCCAGTCTTTTCTTGATGCCATCCAGTAATATGCGATTTGCCGCCTCTGCTTGGCCGTTAGCTTGAGGATGCTCGACCGAGGTGAAATGTAGCCTGATGCGGAGGTCGGCACAAAATGCCCGGAAACCCGAGTCTGAGAACTGGGTCCCGTTGTCCGTGGTTATTGTATGTGGGATGCCGAATCTGCAAATGATAAAAGTTTGAACAAACTTTTTAGCATTTTTAGCCGTGATTGTAGCCAAAGGCTCGGCTTCGATCCATTTAGAGAAGTAATCAATAGCGACAATAAGAAATTTTTCTGCCCGAGGGCCAATGGGAAAGGTCCCAGGAGATCTAATCCCCAGCGGTTGAAGGGCCATGGTTCGACCGCGACATGTAGGTCGGTGGGTGGTGCGAGGTGGATGTGTGCAAATTTTTGGCATTTGTCACATCTTTGCACAAACTTGGTCGCGTCAATCCTCAAGGTTGGCCAATAGTATCCAGTTCTGAGGATACTAGCTGCTAAAGATCGGGCCCCGATGTGGTGACCACATATTCCTTCGTGGACCTCTTGCAGGACGTAAGTGGATTGATCTGGGGTTAGGCATTTCAAAAGCGGAGTGTGGTAGCCGCGCTTGTAAAGCACGCCACTCTCTAAGTAATAGTTGGCTGCTATGCGTCGGAGCTTTCTTGCATCTGTTTTCTCCTTTGGGAGGTTTCCTGTTTCAAGGTAATGTTTGATAGGGGTGATCCATGTTGGGGCCTCTTCCTCGACGATTAGTACTCCGACGTGTTCTGTACTGGGATGGTGGAGCGTTTCTTGGATGACTGTTTGATTATGCCCTAGCTTCTTGCTGCTGGCTAATTTGGAGAGAAGGTCGGCGCGGCAATTCTCGCTTCGCGGGATGTGGAGTATTTCGAAGTTTTTCAGCCGGGAAGTTAAGCTTTGAACTATTTCGAGATACTTCATCATCAAGGGATCTTTGGCTTGATATTCTCCCTTAACCTGGCTAGTGACTAGCTGAGAGTCGCTGGATGCTAGGAGATTCTCGGATCCGAGCTCCAGAGCCAGCTTGAGACCGGCGATAAGAGCTTCATATTCAGCCTGATTGTTAGAGGTCAGAAACTCGAATCGCAGAGATTGTTCTATTGTTATACCCTCTGGACCTTCCACGATGATTCCTGCTCCTCCTCCTTTGATGTTGGAGGAACCGTCAACCGATAAGAGCCAAGCGTGGGGTTGACCAAGGTTGGGTGATTCAGGAGGAGTGAATTCGGCGATAAAATCGGCCAGTGCTTGGGCCTTGATTGCCTCTCTGGGCTCGTAGGTAATAGTGTGCTCGGAGAGTTCGACGGACCACCCGAGCATGCGTCCGGCAAGGTCAGGTTTTTGAAGGACCTGCCGTATTGGTTGATCTGTACGGACGATGATTGGGTGATTTTAGAAATATGGTCGGAGACGACGCGCTGAGAGGACGAGAGCATAAGCGAGTTTCTCTAATTTATGGTAGTTGAGCTCGGACCCCTGAAGGGTATGGCTAGTGAAATAGACGGGTAGTTGGTTCTTGTCTTCGCGAACGAGGGCCGAGCTGACAGCATGGTTGCTGGAGGCAAGGTATAGGTAAAGTATCTCGGCTGGCTTGGGCTTAGAGAGTATGGGTGGGGAAGCTAAGTATTGCTTGAGTTCGTCAAAGGCTCGTTGACTCTCTTCTGTCCATTCGAAGTTTTTGACCTTTTTGAGTGCTTGGAAAAAAGGGAGAGCTTTGTCGGCGGATTTTGACATGAATCGGGAAAGAGCTGCAATTCTGCCGGTTAGGCGCTGGACCTCCCTCACCGTTGTTGGTGGCTTCATCTGGATGATAGCGGCGCATTTGTCGGGATTAGCCTCAATGCCTCGGTGTGTTAACATGAAGCCGAGAAACTTGCCAGCCGCTACCCCAAAGGTGCATTTGGAAGGGTTTAGGCGCATGGCGTGTTTACGGAGCTCGGAGAATGTTTCCTCGAGGTCGGCCAGGTGGTTCTCCTCCGAGCGCGATTTGACAAGTAAGTCATCTACGTATACCTCGACGTTTCGCCCTATCTGTGCTTTAAAAACTCTGTCCATCAATCTCTAATAGGTGGCCCCTGCATTTTTTAATCCGAAAGGCATGACTCGGTAGCAATATGTGGCCTTCTCAGTGATGAATGCTGTCTTATCCTCATATTCAGGGTGCATGCGGATTTGGTTGTATCCCGAGTAGGCGTCCATAAAACTCAAAAGTTTGTAACCGGATGCTCCATCGACGAGCTTGTCGATGCTTGGAAGGGGATAAGGATCCTTTGGACATGATTTGTTCAGGTCAGAGTAATCCACGCACATTCTCCATTTCCCGTTAGCTTTTTTGACCATGACGACGTTGGCTAGCCATGTCGCGTAGGGTACCTCCCGAATGAACTTGGGTTATAAAAGCTTGGTGACTTCATCTTGGATTGCTGCTTGACGCTCTGGGCCCACTACGCGCTTCTTTTGTCGGACTGGTTTGGCCCCTGCATGAACAGAGAGTTTATGGCAGATGAAGTCGGGATTTATACCTGGCATGTCGGCCGCTGTCCATGCGAATAGGTCGGCATTGGCGACCAGGAGATCAGTCAACTTCTTGACGATAGGCGCAGGGAGGCCGGACCCCACATTTACTGTTTGATCGGGACTTTGTCCGACTTGGACTGGGATCAGGTCGCCTTTTGGCTCAGGCCGGGTCCCCTGATTTGGTCGGTTGTCCAGCTCGTCCAAGGGAGTCGAGGAGTTGTTGCTGGTGTCTTCCGGCTTTTTGGAGTAGTCGATGGAAAGGCTGATGTTGTAGCAGGTTCTGCCGAGAAGCTGGTCTCCCCGTGCTTGACCGACTGTGCCCATAGTAGTGGGGAATTTAAGTAAGAGGTGCTTGGTTGAAACAATGGTGTCAATGCTGTTGAGGGAAGGTCGTCCTAAAATGGCATTGTAAGCAGAGGGGCAATCGACGACCAAGAAACGAATGTCGGCGCTTGTNCTGTATTAAGCAACAATGACAATTTGCTACATTAACTATTTAAACTAGAGGGCCAATATATATATATGTATATAGAATAATTTGGTTAAGTACCAACAAAAAGCAAGAATGCCTACAACAAGAGTGCATGCTAATGCCAAAAATGTATCCTAGATTTGGCTATCCAAATTGACCCATTAAATTGCATACAGGCATGTATGTATCTCAAATTTGCATTAGCATTACAAGGATGCAGTGAAATAAAAAGGTAGTGGGGAAGGAAAAGGATGCTGGTGGCAGCATTGACTGGAACCATTTGTCAGTAAGAGGTCACATGCCTAGGTGGGTTGGGGTAGGGGGCCATTCTTCAGTACATAACTGAAGTAATCAAACCAGCAAAGAGAGAAGAATGGTATTTGTACACACAAGTTAGGCTCACACTATATCACGGGTAGAATTAACAAAATTAGAGACTCTTAACAGACAAAAAAAATTAGCAGAAGTTAAGCTCAGATCATGTCAAATTGTGCTAGTGTGAACTAATGTAAGCTTAACTAGTGTTAAAGTAGCATTAGTGGTGAAGAAAACATAATAGTCTTGAAACCATATGTACAGGGAAATAGCGCATACATACCAGAATGTTTAGCAGTGCATCTCCATAAGAAATTGGCAACGGCAGCAATCATAACTATTCCTACAATGACTGTAACTGTAGTGATTACTTTCATGTTTCTCTCACTATCTGCATCCACAGCGGTTAAAACAAATTAGTTTAAAATCCGGATATTGGACAACAAACTGAAGAACATTTTCTTTTTCAGTAAAAAGAATTGGATTTCCAATATTGGACAGAAAAGAAAGTACCAAGTTACCTACCAAGTTCAGAATGGGCCAGACGAATGTGAAGATCAGCTCCATTATTTGAGAAGTGTTGTAAGTCAATTAAGTTTCCACTCCAAGTCACACAGCCAATGCCAGGAATATATGAATATGCTGCACAAGAGCAATTTTGCAGGCACTGGCTCTGACATTGGTCTTGTGAAGCAGATGACTTCTCTCCAAAATCTGGCACTTTCATCAGCTGCAGCTTCAAAAACCCATCTCCTTTGCCTGCTTCACCCCCATAATTTCTCACCCTCTCACACTGCAGGGATGCTCTTCTCACACACCCACTGGTCCAGTTTTGTCTATTCCATTCCTCTGCATTCCTTGGCTCAAACCCTCTCAAACAAGTGCAGATGGGTGAACTATGAGGATCACAACTTCCAAATTGCCCACCAAAGCCATATACATCACAATCATTGTCTTGAATTGCCAAAGTTCTGATTAGCTGTCTGTTATTGCACAATGTTTGCACAAGCGTGCCACGAGAATTCAAGACAAGGATACCAAAGCGAGATTCCATTGTTACAGTGTAAGTTAGAAAGACTGTTCCATCATCTTGATATCCTACACTGAATCCTCTTAAATATTCAAAATTTAAGAACTTAGTGGTGGGTACCCCAAGAAACGCAGTTCCATTCCATGGCCCGGGCCGCCAGAATGGCTGTTTCTGATTCCAAATAAACACTTCAGGAATGTTGAGGCGCTCAAGGCTTGCAGAGAAGTTTCCAATGGAAGGATCAGAAGGGCTTTTCCATGATGTGAGCTGCACTTTCTTTCCTGTTATTTGGTTGGTACTAATTACCAACTTGGGAAAGTATGCATTAGAAGGATGCTGGAAACTCTCCCATAAGGTGTTTCCTGTGGTGTCATCAAGCAAGACAAGGTTTCCAGAATTTAGAAGTTGTGCAGTTGAATTGGATGATATATTAGACACATTTGATGACCAAACAACATGTTTGCTTCCATTGAATACCACAAGATTTCCGTCTTCGGATATTGTGAAAATCCCAGAAGAATCTGTTAGAGGTTGGTCTCTGTTAGCAACCCAGGTGACATTTGATTCATTGACATACCAGATTCCTATGTAGCGATTCGTTAAATTTTCAGGGCTGAAGAATCCTAGCTTGAAGGCAGTGTCATTGGAGGTTATAGTTTCAGGGTCTTTGATGAATTGAGATGCTGTAATTGTGTCTAAGGCAGTACCAAGATCAAAATAAAAGCTGGAAACTAAGAGAAAGATAGGTAGCATTCTTGTATGATAACTGAATTCCATGACTTAAATTAGTACTCCTGCTTGCTGCAATGTGGATTCAGGGTGCTATGCAATATGTGTTTTATAAATTGAAGAGTAATGGTATATATTCAACAAATTGTTTTATGTACACAAGCAAACATAGTACAACTAGTTTAAGGATCTCCTAAAATTATAGAGGTCTCAAATTTATAACCACATCCCCTCGGGTATGTCCTAAGTCCTAACTAGAAAATTCTCGTCAAGTCTGGTAATTATGCACATAACGTTTCTCGTCTAACTCATATTATGTTACACATACTGTTTGTGTTGAGCTACCTTTGTCAAAATTAAACAGCAGATTTTGACTTGGTGACAGCAGCCTTCATGAATTCTCACATATCTATCAATAATATCATATGATTGTCTTACGGGGACTTTGCATTAGTTCAAGTTTAAAAATTGTATATTACTTATCTCATAAAAACCAACAAACTCAATAAGTGAAGCTGGTCACAATTCTAGTTCTATAGACTAATAGACTATTCGTTTACGTGGCACAGTGGTAAATGAAGATAAAGGCACTCCTCCTTAGTATATAACGAGCTCCCAAATGGGAGTGCCTACAATTAAGCACCGTTTTGCCTCCTAAGTATTCGAAAACTAATGCAAGTGTCGATATCATTGGATTTGCTGACTTTGAATTACCAACTGCCCCAAAATTAACGTTGTCTGAGTAAAAACATGAAATTTAGGCCTCATGGGAATTGAAAAAGTCAGTAGACTACCAAGACCACCCTGCCCAAGCTTATTAGCCAAGTCAAAGTTGTTTGTGCAGCTTCAAGCTTTCTAAAATGAAATAATGCCAGCTCCTGCATTCTGAATTTTTTCAGGCTTTCAATCATGCTTTCGTCTTGAATTCTAGTACGTGCCCCCGTGTTCAGCATTTACATCTGTTTGCCTTTCCATCCTCTCAGAAAAACATATTTATATAATTGTAAAACCACATTGCTAGAGTTGTGAATTTACTATTTGTTGGTATCATAAAGTATGCATTATAAATGCTGAGATTATATACTGTACTTTATTTGGGTAGGTGAGAAAGCCACTCTTTGTATACTATCTATACCAAAAAGGAAAAAAACCATAAACTTCAACCATCAAAGAAATATTTATTAAAATTGTTAAGAGCATACTATAGGGAAAATATTCTTTTTACTGTCCACCAATGACTAGTTATTACTATTGTTGGCCCTATAGTTCTTCAACTCTAGTTTTAATGATAACAAATAGCCTTGTTTATCACTAATCTTAATGTGTTTGTTCAAGTGTTTATTTTAAATGAATAGGTTAAGTGATAAATTTAGGTATGAAGCACAATCAGTTTCCTAGTTCGAAGAACTAACTCAAAAATTCAAGAACTTGATCTATCTGCTCATATGAAAGCCTTAAAATTTGTGGACCAACCAAGACTGAAGCCCAATTCGTCTGGACAAGTTACTAGACTTCAAAGATGTTAGAAGTGAGCCCATTTGAGGAATTTGAAATAGAGAATAATCAACAAGAAGAAAGGAAACAAGTGCTATATAAGAAAATTATTTGAAAGGATGAAATTATTTCTCATTTAAAGATACGATCTCAAATCAGGTTATTAAGGCCTCAAATTAAGCAAGCAGAAGCCCAGCACATCCCATTGGCAACAGTCATATTCAATCTTTGCTATAAATTCAAAGACCTAAGACTTGAAAAATAAGATAAGAGAATCCATTGAATCACTTGAAGAACAAGTTCTATGTCAGAAACTAGTTATCTATTTTTTCTACCAACTTTGTACCACTTGTGTGTAAATAATTTGTAACAGATTTTATTGGAAAATCTGGGGAGTGACTTATGTTTTTATTTGACAGAATAAAGAGTTTCTAGTGAACTCTTGAAAAACTAGGGTTGTAAAAACCAATGTTGCATCGAAGCTTGGAGAAGCTGGGACAAATAACCTTGATAGTAGAACCTCGGCCTTTGGAGAATGGACGTGTTTTGGCCAAACCACTATAAAAATTATGGGCTCAATCTCTCTACCATTCTCTCTCTAATATTCTGCTTTATATGATCTACTCTTCATAACTAGCTCTATTGTTTTATTCATAACCTTGTTGAATCTTGCCTTATAAATTGTTATATTCATATATGCAAGAATCTATCTCTTCTGTTTGAATAGTTATCTGGTTTATGTTTTGAGTTTTCATACTTTGATTTCAATAATTAATCTCTGCTAAGTTATTTCTAAATTTTTAAATAATCATCTCTAAAACGAGTTTTGAATATAAACTAATTATTCCATAAATAGTTTTTAATTTGTAATTCCACATTATTATTCCTTTAATCTCCTATTCACCCTCTCTAGAAGCATACCTACACTCTCAACTATGACTACATTTTTACACAAGAGGTTAATCTGGTGATAAAGTTACTTTTCCTCTCACGTGCTTTTCTCTATAAGCCCTTCTATTGAGTTTAGACAATGGGTAATCAATAGGAAACAAAATTAATCATCCTTCAATCCACAAGGATTATATCATACAGAAGATTACCTCTTTGTTTAGCAATTCTTTTCCATAATAAATATGCAGAGGCAATACTGAGGGTGGTTCCGATCAGAACTGCAATTATAATGATTGCTGTGTTGTTGCTGTCCTTACCGGCATATGAAAAAATAGTAACAAATATAAATGGAAGTTCTATAGTCTTCAATCTGCTTTATGAAAATAATCTGAAGAATTATATTCAACAAACAACAAAATTAAGCAGCAGATTCTAATTGGGCCCAAAAGTAAAAAAAGTGAAAGGAAAAAAAGAATTACCCAGTTCAGAATAGGCTAAACGTATGTAAAGATCAATTCCTACATACAGCCAACACATATGCTATACAGGAGCAATTCTTCAGGCATGGAGTTCTACAATCTCCATCATCTATAGGTGTTTCAACCTCAGAAGGTGACCACTAAGCAAAGTCTGGCACTTTAGCCATCTTCAGCTTCAGAAACCCATCTCCTTTACCTTCTTCACTACCATTTTTCACCCTCTCACACTGGAATTCTTTTCTCCTCACACATCCACTACTCCAGTTGCCTATTCCATTCCTCTGCATTCCTTGGCTCAAACCCTCTCAAACAGCTGCAGATTGGTGAACTGAGAGTTGCAGATTCCAAATGGTCCACATATCCTTAAACATCACACTCAGAATTTTTAATTGTCCACTCAAGTTCCCATTCCTTGTTCCCATAATCCCAACGTCTCTCTTCTATTTTCCGTTGAGGATTCAGCACATACATTCTCAAGATGGACTTGTCAGCGAAGTCAAAAAAGAAGTCAAAAGTTCCATCCCTTTCTTCCAAGCGAAAGCCATCAAGGAACAAACTTATCATCCTGGGTATTCCAAGAAAGACATGACCATTCCAGGGGCCACTCCTCCAGTAGGGAGATTCCCATTTTTTATGAACAATTCAGTAACATTATGAGGCTCCACACTGAGAAAATCTTCCATAGGATGGATCTGAAGGGCTTTTCCATGATGTAATTGCACTTTCTCTCCTGTTATTCTATAATTACTGATTAACATCTTTGGCAATGCTGTATCAGAAGGATATTGGAAACTCTCCCATACTGTCTTTTCTGTTGTATTATCAAGCAGAACAAGGTTCCCAGAATCTAAGAGTTGAGCAGTTCAATTGGATGCTATGTTTGAGACATTTGTGGACCAAACAGCCTGTTTTTCTGCATCTAGTATAACAAGATTGCCATCCTCAGATATTGTGAGATTCCAGAAGAATCCCTCAGTGGTTGGTTTCTGTTTGCTACCCATATGACAGTGGATTTAGACATATACCAAATTCCCAAATAGTGATATGTGGAATTTTCAGGGCTGAAGAATCCCAGTGTGAACATATTGTTTCTAGAGATTAGTGTTTCAGGCTGCTTAATCAACTGAGAAGTTGTAATGGTGTCCAAGGCAGAAACAGCACACAAAACAAGAAGAAAACTGTGAACAAGACAGATAACATGCTAGCATGCCCACTGAATCCCATTAGTGACCTCACTTAACTGAATTTTGCTGGAAGGATAACCTTTCTCTACTTACTATCACTCTTTCTTAAATAACTTGAACCCTGCATTTGGTTGCAAGAAAAAGTTCTGTTACTTGATTAAGGTTACAGTCTTTTGTTCTACCTGTCGCCAAATTTGAACACCATTTTTGTTTTTATATGACTGCTTTTTTATTGTTAAAATCAATTGATTCACTAGACGTGTGTTCAAATTAAGAAAACTAGTTTATTTGGTAGTTACAATGATTCTCTATTATTGCATTGTCTAATTTATTTAGACTCTGTCATTAGCATGACATTTGATCCAAGTTCATTGACCAAAACATGAAACATCCAAGTAAACTTCATTAAAAAATACCTCATCATCTGATGGACTAAGACATACAGATAATTCAATGCATAAGTAAAGGCCATCAATATCCCAGATCAGAGAAAAATGATAAAAATAAGACGCCAACACTCTAATTAGTTTTTCATCAATGGTTTGAAGTTAATAATTCGAAGCTTAACATACAATTATTAAAGGTATCTAATTGTTTAGTCCCTTTCTGGTGCCATTGTCTTATCATATTCACCACTTATAATCCACAAACTGAGGAAGAATAGAGTTAGAACCTAACCTTTAGTACTAACCAAACTTGGGATCAAAACATTGTTTGTACATTTGTCTTGTCCCTTACAAAATGTCCATTTTTCTATAAACAATCTACAAAAGAGGTTACTATTCAAGTTGGTTACCTGAATTGACTAATTAAATTGTCTTACATGTAAAATATCTAACAATGTTCTCCTTATTCCATGATTTTTACTGTGTATATCAACTCCATCCTTTTTTTTTTTTTTTGAATTTTTTTGATCTAGCAAATCTTGATCTCATGATGTGAGGTGAAATAGAACTTATACAATTATCACTATCAATATGTGTAGCTACCCAATATAGGCCCATAATTTCCTAGGGCTCAATTGAGCCCAATAACACCAAGTCCAAGTCAACTTCAATAACAAAATGTCCATCATATCCCTTACCTCGTTATAAATAACATTCTCTTATAGGTATGCACACTTTTTACACACCCACATTTATTGCACCCTACCAACTTGGCAGAACCACTAACTTAGGCTTTGGAGTCTGGGCGTTGCCACACCTGGCCTAAGCTCACATGGACTATTTGTGCAGATATCAACTCAGACATTCGACCTTCGACCTCGCACTTGTTGACCTAGTCCTCAACACAAGCATTGTCAACATGGAAATGAAGGATGTAAAATAAATTTAATCCAAGTCCTACACAGCTGACATCGTGAACCATGTTTCCAATATATAATGCCTCATAATTAATAGCATAATTGGTATATCAATATGTATTGAATACAACAAAACTATAAAATCTAGAAGTAAATATTGATAGAAAATTTTACAGTAAGGATGTTTAAAGTTGCCTGTTGAAGATCTTGAGGGTACATATCTATTGATCCACTATGTCTTTGTCAAAGAGCAACTTTATAATTGCAATGCTATCTGCCTTCAAATTCTGTCATAGTTACACTATTGATGGAGCATAATTCATTATTTCTTTGAGTTGGCAGTGCAGTACTTGACATAGTTTGTCTGTGAATGAATGCTGGTTGGCTTGGAGCAGGAATATCCAGAATCTCACTATGAAGCATTGAAATTACTGTGGCCATAATAGGCCTGTCTCTTGCAAGTTCTTGTACACAGAGGAGTCCAATATGTATACATCTCAATATATCCTCATGAAAGTTTGGATCATATATTTCTGGATCTACTAGAGATGTAATGTTGTTATCTTTCCATAATTTCCATGCCTGCAAGCAATTAAAAGCATAGACACTCGCAGTCAAACTTCAATGTTAAAGTCATGTTAGCAACATAGAATAGAGCTTTTAATCGATGCAATAAACAGGAGAGGCTTACAAATCCTATAAGGCTAAGAGATTCAGCATCTTCATAAAAGCTGGTGTTTCTTCTCCCACTAACAATCTCCAATAGCAAAACTCCAAAGCTAAACACATCTGATTTTTCTGAAAATAGCCCTTCTATTGCATATTCAGGGGACATATAGCCGCTGCATTAAAACCTTGTACTTAACTCACGTGGCTCTTGTTGTGGAAATACAATCTTGCATAAAGATAAGGCATACTTACTATGTGCCAACAATCCTTTTAGTATTAGCTTCATCTTCGTTGCTTCCGAAAATTCTTGCCATACCAAAGTCTGATATCTTTGGATTCAGCTCTTCATCCAATAAGATATTGCTGGGCTTCAGATCTCTATGTATAATTCTTAGTCTAGAATCTCTTTGTAGATAGAGCAAGCCACGAGATATTCCTCCAATTATGTTAAATCGTTTTTGCCAATCTAACACTTTCTTTTTTACTGGATCTGTAGAAACAACAAAAAGAGAGGTAACCTTATGTATTGATTGTATCACTAGAAGAAAATAACAAATTCCATTTATAATGAGCAAGCAACTAGACTTAAAGGAAAATAAATGCAAACAAAATCAGATTTGCATTAGTTTTAAATTCAAAGTAGACTTTAGATACAACGTAAATGCTATGAAACTCTTTAAAGGAAAAAATAACAATGAAGGCATTACCTAATTGGAGAGTAAACTGTTACATGCATAGATAAAGAAAGAAGACATTAAGAAGGACTAACCAAATACAAAGGCATCCAAACTCTTATTAGGCATGCACTCATAGATCAACATCTCTTCATCTCCTTCAATGCAGCAGGCAAGAAGTCTAACAAGATTCCGGTGTTGAAGCTTAGAAATAACCTGCACTTCATTTAAAAATTCTTCTATCCCCTGTCTAGATGCTCTTGAAAGCCTTTTAACTGCTATTTCCTGTCCATCTAGCAACTTTCCCTGAAATATAAAGTCAGAAGGTGGTAATTGCTTATGATAGGAGTGACAAAAAACTTCACTGGATCAATACCTTGAATACAGGACCAAAACCACCCTGCCCAAGCTTATTAGCCGAGTCAAAATTGTTTGTTGCAGTTGCAAGCTCTTTAAAATCAAATAATGATAGCTCCTGCACTCTGACTTGTTTCAGGTTTTCAATCTTGCTTTCATTCGCATTTCTCGTTTTCTTTTTCCCTGTGTTGAACACTGACATTCGTTTTCCTTTCATACTTCATGAAAGATATATGGAACTCTTTTAACCATATACTACTCATGCTACTAGGCATGAGAATTTACTATTTTTGAAGTGCCATATAATTTGCATCATAAGTGCTGAAATCACATATATGACTAACAGAAGCAATTCTCCTAAGGCTGTCTAGACCAAAAGGGGGGAAAAAATGTAGGAATATGGTGTAGGGCTTAGATGAATATAGGAGGAATTTTTTTTTTTTTTTTTTAAAGAGGGTGGGGTGTTTTTGTTTTGTGTTTGGGGGGGGGGGGGTCAAAGTTCAATAAACGTTAATTTGATTGATGTAAGGCCTAAACTTCAGCCACCAAACGAGGATTGATTTAATATGTTAAAAACTAAATCAGAGATCCTTGGAAAATATTCAATTTTTTCTGCCAAGAGACTAGTTATTATGATGTTATAAAATGTCTTTTTCTAAAAAAAGAAAAGTGGTCTTGTGATGGGATTTCTGTTTGTTTGTTTTGGTTACATTTTTGGGTTTCTCTACATGCTCCTGTATTGAATTCAGATTGTAGCAGAAGTAATCAGTTGGAAAAAAGAAAAAATAACATCATAGACCATATTATACCTGTACGTTGAGCAAACCTTTTCCATAAGAAATATGCAGACATGATCAAGAGAATCATTCCTATGACAACTGTAATTGTGATTATCTTTATGCTGTTCCTTTCTTTCTCTGTGTCAAAAGTTAGAAGTTCAAATAGAGAGTTTAAAGTCAGAATTATCTGACAATAAAATTGGAATATCATATCACAGATATATTCAGCAGAAAAAATAAATAGCACCACAATATGCTAAAAAAATAAGTTAGCCAAAGGTAAAAAACGTACCCAGTTCTTTATAAGCTAAACGAATGTAAAGATCATTTCCTCCATATGAGAAACTCTGTATGTCAATTAACTCAGAACTCCAAAACATACAGCCAATGCTTGCATCATATGCATATGCTATACAAGAGCAATTCTTGAGGCATGGAGTTCTGCAGTCTCTATCTACTATTGATGACCACTCTATGAAGTCTGGCACTTTTGTTTTCTTCAGCTTCAGAAACCCATCTGCTTTCCCAGTTTCAGAACCATTTTCAGGCCTCTGACACTGCAATGCTTCCCTCCTCACACATCCACTGGTCCAGTTCTGCCTATCCCATTCTTCTTTGTTCCTTGGCACAAAGCCTCTCAAACAGCTGCAGATGGGTGAACTCTGGGAGTTGCAGATTCCAAATGGGCCACAAATTCCATAAATATCACACTCAGATTCTTGAACTGCAAATGTCCAGTCACGTTTCCAAACCTCGTTCTCATAATCCCAAAGTCTTTGTTCGATTATTCCTTCAGGATTCAATACATAAATTGACAAGACAGACTTATTTGCAAAATTGTAATACCCGTTGAAAGTTCCTTCATCTTCTGAGAAATGAAACCCACTATAGAACACACTAACCATCTTGGGTATCCCAAGCATGACATAACCATTCCAGGGACCACTCCGCCAGTAAGGGTGGTTGCCATCCCAGACGAACGATTCAATAACCTTACGCTGTCCAAGGCCAGCAGAAAATCTCCCATAAGATGGATCAGAGGGGCTTCTCCATGATGTGACTTGTACTTTCTCACCTGTTTCTAGATTAGTACTGAGTTTCATGTTTGGTAATAATGTGTTAGAAGGATGCTGGAAACTCTCCCATGCAGACTCTTTTGTAGTCTTATCAAGCAAGACAAGGTTTCCAGAATCCGAGAGCTGTGCAGTTGAATTAGAAGATATATTTGACAGATTTGTAGACCAAACTACCTGTTGTTTCCCATCCAATACCACAAGATTGCCATCCTCTGATATTGTAACAACCCCAGAAGAATTCTTTAGTGGTTGGTTTCTGTTAGCTACCCATATGACAGCAGATTTAGACATATACCAAATTCCTACGTAGCGATTTGTTGAATTTTCAGGACTGAAAAATCCCAGTGTGAACAAGTTGTTATTAGAGCTTCGTGTTTCAGGTTCTTGGATGAACTGAGATGCTGTAATGGTGTCCAAAGCAGAGACCAAAAGTGAACAAGGTAAGGAAAATATGAATAGGAGAGACAACAAGCTAGCATTACTACTGTATCTCATCATTGATAAGAGTAATTCTTACTGGCAGAATTTTGTGTGATGCTTTGAAAGATAACTTATTTCTAGAAATAACTCTTTCTTAAATAGGCTATAACTTGAACCCTTATCATTTTATCTTTTGAAGTACAAAACTTGAAAGCTACATCAGTTTCTAGATATACATGTGTATTTTTATTACGGTATATGAGACTTTCTTTCAATTTTGAAAATTTCATTCATTCATTAAACAGTTGTTCAAATGATGAAAACTAGTTTATTAGGCAATGTCAGTAACTCTTTGTTGACCAGAATATGAAACATCCAAGAAACTTCCTGTGGTATTAAACAAATACCATTTGACTAACCATTATTTTCTCAATTACTTGTATGTGTGGTGACACATCAATTCTAAATTTGACCGGAGAAACAATTATAAAGAATATGTTTTGCTATGCACTTGGAATAATGTTTGTTTTTCTCCTAATGAATACTCCTTTCGTTTCAGCCATCCTCCTTTCATTTTCTTTTCCTCTGGTGCTAAACATGTCTCTATGAGAGATCCACAATCTTTGTTTAATTGGCAACATGAAGATCTGACCCAAATTAACACAATTATATGTCAAATTCTAACCTGAAAATCGAAGTCGAAATTTCCAGGAAAGAGGCCCATTGAAAGTAGCAATTTTAGATCTTTGGGCACCACTGTAAGTTGCAAGAAAACTTTCCCAAAAGTGTATGGCAAGCTGACTCTCCTTTCTTATATTATTGATATTGAATGAGGAAGAAAAACAGGGTGTACATTAGTATACCTTGTCTGTAATTACAGAGTGTGGCATTATTCCCAAAAGCTACAATTTTTTTTTTCTTCCTTCCATTTAAAGTTGAGGCATTCCTTTTATAATGGAAATTAATCCATGTTCCTCTTCATTATTTTATAATCATCAGTACCCCACAGTCCCACACTTTGCCCTCCACACTCTTACACATTATTTTATTTCTTCTCTTTCCAGATTACATCCCACAAGGCCATTTCTGTTGTTTTTTCCCTTTTCAACTCTTCTATTTTTGACTGGATCTGTAGAAACAACAAAAAGTGAGGTAACCTTATGTATTGATTGTATCATTACAAGAAAACAACAAATTCCATTTATAGTGACCAAGCAACTAAACTTCAAGGAAAATAAATGCAAACAAAATCAGATTTGCATTAGTTTTAAATTCAAAGTAGACTTTAGATACAACATAAATGCTATGAAACTCTTTAAAGGCAAACAATGAAGGCATTACCTAGAAGCAGAGTAAACTGTTACATGCATAGATAAAAAAAGAAGACATTAAGAAGGACTAACCAAATACAAATGCATCCAAACTCTTATTAGGCATGTACTCATAGATCAACATCTTTTCCTCCCCCTCAATACTGCAGCCAAGAAGTCTTTACAAGCTTGCAATGATGAAGCTTTGAAATCAGCACCACTTCATTTATACATTCTTCTAGCCCTTGTCCAGATCCTCCTAAAGTCTTTTCACTTCTATTTCCTGTCCATCTTGCAATTCTCCCTAGAAGAAAATACTTAGCAAAAATAGAAATTATGGGGATTATTTGAAAGAAGAACTTCCCATGACTACGATACCTTATATATTGAACCAAAACCACCCTTTCCAAGCTGGTTAGCCGAGTGGAAGTTGTTTATTGCAGTTACAATATTTCTCAAATCAAATCATGGTATTTCCTTAAGTTTAACTTCTTTCTGGTCTCCAATTAGGTTCACACTTTGATTTTCAGGACGGGTTGTCCTGACATTCTGCAACAATTATCCTCTCCTTTCGTTTCTTCTTGCTGATTGCAGACATTATTTCACAGGCAAAGAGAAAAACACTATATCATTTAAGAAAAAAAAAAAAAAATGCAAAGAGAAATAAGGACTTTGGAAAGTTTCAAGAAAAAGGTTTAATTCACTTTGCGAAAAATATAATAACAAATAAATAAGAGATTGAGAACACGATATATCATTTTTAACAGTTCCAAGCTTCGTATATCTATTCATGTGTGTGTTTACTATAGAGGTATCTAATTTTACACTACTGTATCTCGTAACTGATTATTAACACATTCATTAGGCAAAGCCTAACCATTCTTAACAACTGCTTATTGTCCTCTGAATTCATGACAACTGCTCCGAAGAAAGACTCATTTGGCAAAGAATGTCATATGAACAGTTCCATTATCTTCCTTTACAACATCGAATCCATTCTGGTAAGCAGTAGTTTGCGTGGGCCTGTCTATCCCAAAGCCTGACCATTCCATATACCAGACCGCCAGTATGGCTGTGTTTGACTCCTGATGAAAAATTCAGGAGCACTGGGGCGCTCAAGGCTACCAGTGAAATTTCCAATGGAAGGATCAGAAGGGCTTTTCCATGTTGTAAACTGTGTTTTCTCGCCAGTTATTTCACTGGTGCTAACCACCAAGTTTGGAAGTTATTTCACTGGTGCTAACAGAACAAGGTTTCCAGTGTTTAAAACTTGTGCAGTTGAATTGGATGCTATATTTGACACATTTGAAGACCAAATAACTTGTTTCTGTCCATTCAGTACCACAAGATTCCCGTCCTTAGATATTGTGAAAACCCCAGATGAATCGACCAGTGGTTGGTCTCTGTTGGCTACCCATATGACAATAGATTCATCGAGATACCAGATTCCAAACTAGCGATTTGTTGAATTTACTGGGCTGAAGAATCCTAGTTTGAACTGGCTGTTATTTGAGCTTATTGTCCCAGGGTCTCTGATTAATTGGGCTGATGTGATAGTGTGGAAGGCAATGCAAAAAGCTAACGAAAAGCTTGAAAGTACGAGAAAAACAAATAGGAAAACATGACTTGAAGGAGTGCTTCTGCTAGTGGCATTGTGGATGCAGGGTGCCATGGAAGATGTATTTTCCTTTTGACCCTTGTTCCTTATATCTTGCGGTTGCTTGGTTGAATTCAAGGTAGAAAGGAAGAAAATGTATAGGTTGAAAACCAATTTAGACTTGTTTGGTTGAAGAAAAACGACTGGAGTAGTGGAGTTTGAAAACGAGATGCACCTTACTTTTATTTTTCTCCCACTTCACCAAATAGCAAGGAGTGAAAATTTGAAACTTTCGGGTTTCAACACATTTCCATTTGTCACCTTTCCTAATTCCTACCAAGCACACCCTGGGATACAAATTGTTTCAACACTTACTACATGAAAAACGAGGAATAATTTGATCAAAACTTTCACTTTACACCATTTTTACCAGGGATTAAAGAACAAAAATGTAAACTTTCCTATCTTATTTCATCTTTAATCTCCTTATTTTTCACTTTCCCTAGTAAACATACATTTCATAAGAATTATGCAGGAAACATAGAGCTGACTGGGATATCAAACCGTGGCCTTACCTTTGCCGGTTCCATTTGCATCTATTTACCCCATTTCACCATTTTTTATGCAATCTGCAAATCCAAACTCCACCTCTTCTGGTATGGTTATTATTGGGTCGTGCTGTGCAGTCAAAGCGGAGTGTTTCCAACAAATCTGAAGCTTGCGTGGGATGTGGGTTACAAATTGATTCACGCATCAATATTCAGCTTAATTTACAAGAATCCTTTGATGAATTCTTTCAACAAAACAAGACTGCCACGTAATCTCTTGTTCAAAGTTCAACCGGGAGACCAGAGTTTGCGAGTTGGTCAGGTTGCTTTAGTGACCCGCCAATCCTGACAGAGATGATAGCTGATACTCGAGGAAAGATTTTCCATAATCTTCTTTAACAGGTAAGTAAGAAACCAGTACCACCTCTGAATTTGATATCTGATACCCGATATGATAGTATAACATAGTTGCAGAGATAGAGGGAACAATCCCTTCAACGAGCTAAATAACAGTGAGCTAAACAAATACATTGCAGTTTTACAATTAAATGAGTAATATGCTATGAAAAAAAAATGTTTTAGGGTTATAAACTTACAAGGATTGTAGCCATAATAATAGTAAAATTTGCTACCTGCCTTGGATGTCAGTGACGGTGACATTATTGATGGAGCAATTTCTGTCACTTGTTTGGGAGAACTCTACCATCAACTCTGTTTCACTTAGGATGAATGTGGGCTGCTTTGGAGTAGGAAGGTTCATAATATCACTATTAAGCATTGAAATTACAGTTGCCATAGTAGGTCTATCTCTTGCATGTTCTTGAACACATAGAAGCCCAATGTCCACACATCTCAAAATTTCTTTGTGAAAACGTGGATCAGATATTTCAGGGTCTATTAGAGATATGGTGTTGTTTTCATTCCTTAATTTCCATGCCTATAATAAGCAAAACACAGATGTCAATGGCACCATAAAAATATGAGAACAAGAGGATTTTGTAACTAGGCAAGCAAATGACTTGGACAGGCTTACAAATCCGACAAGGCTCAATGATTCCTCATCATGGTAGAAGCTAGTGTTTTTACTTCCACTAATGATCTCTAGCAGCAAAATTCCAAAGCTAAACACATCTGATCTCTCTGAAAACAACCCTTCTATTGGGTACTCGGGTGACATATAGCCACTGCATTTAATTAATATTAAATAATATGTTAATTAATATTGCTCTTATTATAAACTTGGATATGTAGAAAAGTATGATTATTTCTTACTATGTTCCAACAATTCTTTTAGTACTGCGTGCATCTTGGCTGTCTCCAAAGATTCTGGCCATTCCAAAGTCTGATATCTTAGGATTTAGCTCTCCGTCCAATAAGATATTACTCGGTTTTAAATCTCTATGTATAATTTTTAGTCTAGAATCTCTATGGAGATAAAGCAAACCTCAAGAGATTCCGTCAATTATGTTGAAACGTTTCTTCCAATCTACTACTTTTCTTTTTACTGGATCTGCAAAAATTTGAAGCTTAGTAGGCAAGAATAGGAGTGATAGCATTACTTGGTTTTAGAGTTAAGAAACTTTTATATGCATACAAAAGAAGGAACACATTGAGATTAACTAACCAAATATAAATGCATCCAAACTCTTATTAGGCATGTACTCGTAGATCAATATTTTTTCCTCCTCTTCAATACAGCAGCCAAGAATCCTTACAAGATTGCGATGTTGAAGCTTTGAAATCACTACAACTTCATTCATAAATTCTTCTAGCCCCTGTCTAGAGGCTCTTGAAAGTCTTTTCACTGCTATTTCCTGTCCATTCCCCAATTCTCCCTAGAAGAAAATATTTAGAAGAAATGGAAATCATACGGATTATTTAAAAGAAGATAATGTCTCCACATGTCTAAGGTACCTTATATACTGAACCAAAACCACCCTTTCCAAGTTTATTTTCTGTGCTGAAGTTGTTTGTTGCTGTTGCAATGTTTCTGAAATCAAATAGTGGTAGCTCTTCAAGTTTAATTTGTTCCAGGTCTTCAACATGGTTTCCACTTTGGCTTTCAGAACTGGTTTCCCTTGTGTTGATTACCAATGACTGTTTGCTTTCCATTTTTCTTGCTGATTGCAAGCATTGCAGAAGGCAACACTCTTATTAACAGGAGAGTATAGTTTAAAATAACCCAAAAGAAAAATAAATAAATAGATAAAAGCAAAAGAGAGAGAGAGAAGGAGGGGGCAATTAAGCTAGATTATTTATCATTTAGAAGGAAAAATTAATAATCCAAGTATTTTCTTTTTTCTAGTATCAGGAAGAAAAACAGGTTCACATTTTGAAGAAAGAAAAAGAATAAATTAGATTAATGTTCGCTTGTTACTTCTCCAAACATTATATAATTATTTTTTCAAAGGTTCAAAGCTGAGTATATTTATTTATATATAACTTAAAGATACCCTCCTAGAGAATTGAAGCCATGGAGTTCACATATATACCATTTTTAACACAGTGCATGCCAGTAATTTATTCCTATTTTGAATTTCAGATATTTAATAGTCATTGATTTCAAATTTCTGATAACAAATACTGTTACTATCTTTCATTTTAGAAGTGCATTAATTCTGATAGATGACACTAGTTTTTCAAACAACGGTATCAGACTATTCTAGCAGGACTCAGAAGCAAAGAGCCATATATATGTTAAGGGACGTGAGCAACCAACAAAGGAAACATATGAAAATTCTTGAAACTGGATAGCAAAATATGGCAGACTTACCAGAATGTTTAACAGTCCATCTCCATAAGAAACATGCACAAGCAGCAATGATAATTGTTCCTACTATCACTGTAACTGTGATTATCACTGTCAGATTTCTTTCTTTATCTGTATTATATAGAAGTTAGAAGAATTAGTTGATGAAGCCAATTCCTTCAAAATGATTTGGATTTCAAATATATGACAGAATCAAATCCACCTACCAAGTTCTGAATGGGCTACGCGAATGTAAAGATCAACTCCTTCTCCTGAGAATTGTTGTATGTCAATTAAATTTCCACTCCAAGACATGCAGCCAATGCCAGTATCATATACATATGCTATACAAGAGCAATTTCCCAAGCACTGTGTTCTGCATTTATCTTGTGAAGCAGATGACCACTCTGCAAAGTCTGGCACTTTCATCATCTGCAGTTTCACAAACCCATCACCTCTGCTATCATTTGCAGTCCTTTCACACTGAAGCGATTCCCTCCTAACACATCCACTAGTCCAGTTTTGTCTACTCCACTCCTTTGTTTTCCTTGGCTCAAACCCCCTCAAACAGCAACATATTGGTGAACTTAGCGAATTACAACTTCCAAATGCCCCACAAAAGCCATAAACATCAGAATCAGTGTCTGCAATCGTCAACTTCCCAGTTACCTTTTTGTTGTTCCAAGTGGTTCGGACTAACTTGCCTTGTGAATTCAAGGCAAGAATAAAAAAGACAGATTCCTTTGAAGAAGCATAAGTTAGATAAACAGTTCCATCACCATCCCTTCCTATACTGAATCCATACAGATATGGAGAATACATATTGGGTATTCCAAGAAACACGGTACGGTTCCATGGACCAGTTCTCCAGTATGGTTGTGAATGATTCCAGATGATCACTTCAGGAATAGTGAGACGTTCAAGGCTGACAGAGAAGTTCCCAATGGAAGGATCAGAAGGGCTTTTCCATGATGTCAGCTTTACTTTCTTCCCAGTTATTTTATTGGTACTAAGTATCATCTTTGGGATATATGCATTACAAGGATGTTGGAAACTCTCCCATACAGTCTTTCCTGTGTGATCTATTAGGACAAGGTTTCCAGAATCTGAAAGTTGTGCAGTTGAATTGGTTGCTATGTTTGACACATTTGATGACCAAATGACCTTTTTCTTATCATTCAATACCACAAAGTTGCCATCCTCAGAAATCGTGAAGATCCCAGAAGAATTTGTCAATGGTTGGTCTCTGTTAGCTATCCACACAACATTGGCTTCAGAGAGATACCAGATTCCTACATAGCGGTTTGTTGAATTTTCAGGGCTGAAGAATCCTAGTTTGAATCTGCTGTCATTGGAGCTTACAGTTGCAGGGTCTTCGATGATTTGAGATGCTGTTATGGTGTCTAAGCAAGTGCCAAAATCAAAGTAGAAGATTGAAAATGTAAGGAACATAGGTAACAAGTTTCTATGATTACTGAACCCCATGACGTTAGATGATTCTTCTTGCTTACAATGATGAAGATTTAGGTGTCTTTTTCCCTAATGCATACTTCTATTGGGCAATAGCTGCCCTGTTAGAAACCAGATGGTATAGCTAAAGGTTTTTGACTTATCATTGACGGATGGATCATAGCTGTCTAATTCCCTAGATGAAGAGTGTTTAATGACAATGATGCAAGATTTGGGTGCCTTTTTCCCTAATGCATACTTTTATTGGGCCATAACTGCTCTGTTAGAAACCAGATAACATAGCTAATGGTTTTTGACTCATCATTGACGGATGGGCCATACTGTTTAATTCCCTGGATGAAGAGTGTTTATTTATTTTCCACTCTTTAAGATGACTTGGTCAACTTTGATACAGGAATGTAATTGGTAGAATATGAAAGCTACATAATGCATATCCCATTGGCAACTTGTAAAAATATCAGCATGTGTATTAGGAAATTTCAAAAGAAGAGGTTTATTGAAGGCAAAGCCTACAACTAGCCAGAGAAGACAAAGCCTACGAGATATTGCCTGAACGAACTTCCTAATCTTGAAATATGTCGTAAGTGAAAACTGTCTTATAGTCACGACAAACACATATTAGAGAAAAATTGTATCCAAATTTCCTTTCAATATCCTCAGAGCATAGATGGTAACTATTGTAACAATGACATTGTCTCCTCATAGAGTCATGACTAATTTGCTATCCCCCCCTGGTACTGGCCTTCATGAGAGGCCTTTAAACTCGACGAAATCTGCTTTTCTGGACAAATGCTGCTTGCGTTGGAGGAGGAAGATTGACATTATCACTATCAAGCATTGACACTACAGTGGCCATAGTTGGCCTGTCTATAGCAAGTTCTTGCACACATAGAAGTCCTATGTCTACGCACCTAAAAATATGTTTCTCAAACCTGGAAGGTATATCTCTGGATCTATTAAAGGTATAGTGTTGCCTTCATTCCACAGTTTCCATGCCTAAGAAATTCAAGAATCATTAGCAGCAACAAAACTTTCAGTTTAAATCATTAGAAAGTAAAGGAGCCCCTGAAGTTTAGCGAGGCAATGAGGTAGGGGAGACTCACAAATCCAAGAAGACCGAGAGAATGCTCTTTGTTATAAAGTTAGTGTTTCTTCTTCCACTAACAATCTCTTGAAGCAAAACTCCAAAACTGTAGACGTCAAATCTTTCTGAAAACAGTCCCTCCGTTGCATAGTGCGGGACATATAACCACTGCTTTTGATCTCATGATTCTCATTAATTCTAAGTTTGGGATGTATAAATATATATTAGAGTAAAATTATTTTTTAGTTGTTTAAAATTTTTTAAATTGTTACTTTAATTTTTAATTTTTTTTTGTCATTTTAATCTTTTAATTTATGATTTATTTGTTAATTTAGTTCTTCATCTAAGTTTATTAACAAAATTAAATAAAAAATTTTAAGCAACGTGACATGTATGGTAAAGTTAGACTAGATTCCCTCAAATTGTCGTTTTAACTTATATTTATTTTTTCATCTACATCAGCCAAACGCCACCGTTTAGACTTGTGAGGAAAGGGCGAAAAAAAAAAACAAAAAAGGGTCATACACGACAGCGTTTTGGGTTCGTAGCTCTCTCATCTTCATCGTTTCTCTCTTCTCTGTCCCTTGCTGCATCTTTCCTCTTATTCTCTCTCTAGCTTCACAGGCACGAAGAAGCTGAGCTGGGTTCTTCATGAGCCTGCACTCCCATGGACAATGGTTGCTGTCCCAGTAGTCGCGAAGCCAGTTTCGGCTTGCTCAGCACAGGCTACACATTGCCAGGAATCCATTGCTCCGCACAAGCCTCTTCGCATTGCCAAGAATCCAATTCCATATCCCTCACCTACGACCACCGCGGCGGCGAAAGGATATTAATATTTCATACAAGTGAGATTTATGTCCCTTATTTTGGTGAGAAAACATGATATAAATATTTAATCTTCTGATAAAATATGAATCTATTTAGAATTTTATTGTTTGATTAATATATATATATATATATACTGCCTCGTATTTCAATAAGAGTTATATTGTTGGTCGAGTTGCGTCCCTGGTCTTCTTGAGATGATCCTAANGTCTTCTTGAGAGGATCCTAAATTCAATGACTTCTGCCTCTGGACAAATGCAACTTCCCTTGGAGGAGGAAGATTCACCCGGGAAGCACCACACGGACACTGGACACGGAAAATTTTAAAACATGCAAGACACGACATACTATGTAAGTTTTCATTAATAACTAGTTTTGGCAACGAGGTCCTGCAAAAGAGAACCCAAAATCATTCTGAAATTAGTGTTGAGGAGTTGATATTAGTAGTTTTGCTTCTTGTAAGATTGTCTTCTAATATAGACTTCTTAGAGCCTTTTTCACAGGAAATTCCTAATATGTATCTCTATCATTTGAAATCATTTTTGAAGATAAAAACATATAAAATAAGCAGAGGTTTACCCTTGCATGATATTAGAAAAATACATTTCTGAAAAAAAAAAATCAAAAAAGTTTAAAATATAAATGAAAAAGTTCAGAATTTGATATTTGGCAACTATTATTGGTCCTCATTTTAGAAAATTTCTAAACAATATGGCAACCGTTACATGTTGCATGTGTATCACTTAGTCTCCCAAGTCAGCAGAGCAGTCAATTCATATTTGCCTGCTTTGACAATAAGAACGCGGAAGAGAGAATCTAAACTCAAATAGCTATACTGTATGAGATTTGAAAATGTTGTGCAGTTGAAAAGCTGAAGAAATGTTGTTGTGACTTATGACAGTATCTTGTTTGGCTTCCTAATTATTAGTTTTTTCTGATAATATTATTTTTAAGTTAGTTTTGTATACTAATTTAATCTTTATTGATTATATGAATAATGCATAGGTGATTCAGTGATTGTCATCAAGCCACACGGCCTAGTCTAGCCATCAGACTTTCTGTAAAGAAGTATTCATTAGGTAGAAAAGCTTACATTCCTTGACACGCTAAATCTACATCACTAACCTTCAGGTCTTCTTTAAGTCATGGGATTCGGTAGTCATGCAATCTTGTTTTTTGTTTTTCTCATATTTTCTAGCTTCTACTTAGATTTTATCACTGCTTTAGATACCATTACAATATGACCCTGAAACTATAAGTTCAAATGATAGTGTGTTCAAATTAGGATTCTTCAGCCCTGGGAATTAAGTGAATCACTATGTAGGAATATGGTATCTCCCTGAATCTGATGTCATATGGGTAGCTAACAGAGAACAACCACTGAGGGATTCTTTTAGGATTGTAACAATATCCGAGGACGGAAATCTTGTGGTAATAAATGGTAAGAAACATGTTCTTTGGTCATCAAATGTGTCAAATTTAGCATCCAACTCAACTGCAAAACTTTTAGATACTGGAAACCTAGTCCTGCTTGATGACTCCACAGGAAACACCTTATGGGAAAGTTTCCAGCATCCTACTCATTCATATGTGCCAGTGATGAAATTGAGTACTAACAAAATTACAAGGAAGAAAGTTCATCTGACATCATGGAAAAGTCCTTCTGATCCTTCCACTGGAAACTTCTCTTTCAGCATTGAGAGGCTCAGTGTTCCTGAAATGTTCATTTGGAACAAAACAAAGCAATACTGGAGGAGTGGTCCTTGGAATGGTAGGGTGCTTCTTGGGGTGTCCAAGATGAAGCCTAAATATCTATATGGATTCAGTATTGGAAGAGAAGAGGATGGAACTGTTTCTCTAACTTCTTCTCTCCCAAATTGGATCTTCGACATTGACTTTGTAATCTTTGTTTTGAATTCACAAGGCACCATGGTGGAGAAAGATTGGAAAAACAAAAAGGAAGTTGCAAATTCGACTTTTCCAGCGACTGATTGTGATATTGATGGCTTTTGTGGGGCATTTGGATCCTGCAATGCTCAAAGTTCACCAATCTGTAGTTGTTTGAAAGGGTTTAAACCCAATAATAGAGAGGAGTGGAGTAAACAAAATTGGAGGAGTGGATGTGTGAGAAGGGATTCCTTTGCAGTGTGAGAGGATAAAAAATGGAGGTGAAGCAGGTAAAGACGATGGCTTTTTGAGACTAGAGATGACCAAAGTACCTCACTTTGCAGAGCAGTCCCCTCTTTCTGAAGACACACGCAGAACTCAGTGCCTGCAGAATTGCTCCTGTACAGAATATGCATATGATACCGGCATTGACTGCATGTCTTGGAGTGGAAACTTGGTCAACATACAAAGATTCATGGAAGGAGGAGCTAATCTTTACATGAAAGTAGCCTATTCCAAACTTGGTAGGTAGAAATTTTTTTGGTCAAACACTTGAGAATCCAAATAATCATAAAAGAATTTTCTATTTTATAGTCTCTACTTATTTCCATATATCTGGACTCTGGCCTAAATTGTTTTAATNGAGTGGAGTAAACAAAATTGGAGAAGTGGATGTGTGAGAAGGGTTCCTTTGCAGTGTGAGAGGATAAAAAATGGAGGTGAAGCAGGTAAAGACGATGGCTTTTTGAGACTAGAGATGACCAAAGTACCTGACTTTGCAGAGCAGTCCCCTCTTTCTGAAGACACATGCAGAACTCAGTGCCTGCAGAATTGCTCCTGTACAGAATATGCATATGATACCGGCATTGACTGCATGTCTTGGAGTGGAAACTTGGTCAACATACAAAGATTCATGGAAGGAGGAGCTAATCTTTACATGAAAGTAGCCTATTCCGAACTTGGTAGGTAGAAATTTTTTTGGTCAAACACTTGAGAATCCAAATAATCATAAAAGAATTTTCTATTTTATAGTCTCTACTTATTTCCATATATCTGGACTCTGGCCTAAATTGTTTAATTGTTATTGATGCAGATAAAAAGAGAAGCAGGACTGTGATTATTGCAGTTACAATAATAGTAGGAATGATTATTGCTGCTACTTGTTCATATTTCCTACGGGCATGGACATTTAAACATTCTGCAGGTATGTATGCCTTTTTTCGCTGGCTAGACTCTTTAAAGTGATATACACTCTTCCACATATTCTCAGCTTGTATTGCAGTAATATTAAAATCATCTTGATCTTTCATTTGTTAATATATTTCCTTCTGAATAAAGTCCTTCTTTTCCAATTTTTTCTTTACAAAATTCTCATTTTAATACCTTCTTTGCCTTTAACTTACTTAGTGTATTTTGTCTAACTAATTTTTTTCTATTTTTTCATGTATTTTTTTGGGGGGTTGGTTATTCCAATATTTCCCATTGTCCTTTATAAGACTCCTGGCCTCTGCTATGCTTTGGATGATAGAAGAGAAGCACAGGATCATCATTGCTGAACTACAGGGAACAAAACTTAATTGGAGACTTGAAACAAGCAAAACTTGAGGAGTTACCACTAATTGAGTTTGGAAATCTTGCAACTGCAACTGATAATTTCCACTCTGATAACAAACTTGGACATGGTGGTTTTGGTTCTGTATACAAGGTAACCTGGTTTTTTTTTTGTAAACTGTAGCTAAACAAACTTCAAGTAGAATGTATAATTGCAGTTTTCTTTTTGATTGTCTTGTAGGAAAAATTGCAAGATGGGCAGGAAATAGCAGTGAAAAGACTTTCAAAAGCATCTGGACAAGGACTAGAAGAATTTATGAATGAGGTAGTAGTGATTTCAAAACTTCAGCATCGCAATCTTGTGAGACTTATTGGCTGCTGTGTTGAAGGGGAGGAAAAAATGTTGATATATGAATACATGCCTAACAAGAGTTTGGATGCACTAATATTTGGTTAGTCTCATCTCCTGTTTTAAGTCTACAATAAAGTGCTAAGAGTAATGCAAATGGACCCTCCTTTTCATTTTATTTCCCTAAAATCTAGTAAAGTGAAGATTTAACTACAGTTGGATTGTCTTGATGTTGTATTCAGACAAAGCTATCTCACTTTTTATTGTTTGTGCAGATCCAGTCAAAAAGAAAATCTTAGATTGGCAAAAATGATTTAACTTAATTGAAGGAATCTCTCAAGGTTTGCTTTATTTTCATGGAGATTCTAGACTAAAAATTATACATAGAGACTTAAAACCAAGTAACATCGTGTTGGATGGAGAGCTAAATCCAAAAATATCAAACTTTGGTCTAGCTAGAATATTTGGAGGGAGTGAAGATCATGTCAATACTAGAAGGATAGTTGGAACATAGTAAGCATGCTTTCTCCTTTATCCAACTTTAATGTACCACACTAGGAAGTGTTTGAGTTATAACTTTGATGAGGTTTTAATGCAGTGGCTATATATCTCCAGAATATGCAATGCGAGGGTTGTTTTCAGAGAAATCAGATGTATTTAGCTTCGGAGTTCTGCTGCATGAGATAATTAGTGGGAAGAAAAACACAAGCTTCTATGATGATGAGCAGTCACTAAGCCTCTTAGGGTTTGTAAGCCTCTGCATATCATTTCCTTAGTTACTAAAAGCTCTATGGCTTGTTGCTACTTAGATGAAATTTCCAAGTTTAACTGCAGGTATTCATACTTGATTTGTTGCTTTTAGGCATGGAAGTTATGGGAAGGAGACAACATCATATCTCTAATAGACCCAGAAATATGTGATCCCAAGTCTATAAGAGACATTTTGAGATGCATTTACATTGGTCTTCTGTGTGTTCAAGAACTTGCAAGAGATAGGCCTAGTTTAGCAACTGTACTTTCCATGCTTAATAGTGAGATTGTCAATCTACCTGCACCAAGGCAGCCTGCATTGATGTCGATAGAAATGTCCCCCCAGACAAGCAATAAAATGGGCTCCATCAATAATGTCACTGTTACTAGCATCCAAGGCAGGTAATAATTTAGCGAAAAATGTTTGATGCACCATTGTGTCTCACCAAATCACAGCATTATGGATCCAGCAACCTTTTTTCTTTATGTTTCTCCAAAAGCAACTCTGTATAATATTTTGTTGTAATATGTGATATTGGTGACGAAAAAGCAGAGGATGACAATTGTAAGTATATTTGTTAAATTAAAATTGTTTTCATTACAAAATGGTTCCCATTCAAGTTTTCGATGAATTTTTCATTTTTTAACCATATTGTTCTTATAAGGCTAAATCACAAAAAAAAAAATATTGTTTTATAAAGAAATTACGTAAATAGGATAGTTTAGAAACCTTTTACAAATTTGGTAAGAGCAAACCTTATATATTCTCTCTTGTTATCTCGATCTGGTCTATAAATGAAAACATGGTTGTATTATTTTAGTAGTTAATAAACAATAAATCACATATTTCCTTTTATTCGGTTCTAATATGTACCAGTGCCAATTAAAATTTTCCACATCCACTTTCTTTTAAAAATACACACTTAAATACTCACATTTTAGACAAAATTTTCTGTACATTTACACTTACAATTCAAATATTAATTTGGCATCATTGTACCTCTCTTGAACAATAGGAATGCCAACTAATTATCCACAGATAGCAACAAGGGGCAACCGTAGAATTCTAAACCCACCTTGACATAAAAACAGAAAATGAAAGATGCACACATTTTTATTAAAGACATTTTATACATTTAGAAATACAAGCAAATTTTTTTTAAAGTTTCAAAGACATAGATCTTGACTTTGAATGATAAGATTGTGATTCAGAGACATTTAAGCTTTGATATGGACCTATAAATTGGAAAAATTAGAGTTTTTTTTTTTTTTTTTTCTAAGGTTAATTTTGACATTTTAGGCTGAATCATATTAAAATAATAATTTCTTATTACCATGTCAACATTTTCGTATGTTTTCTAACATTTGAGAGATGAAAGGACCAAAATTGTAGTTTTTGTCAAAATAGATAGGTTAAATTGTTCATATTTAAAGAATGAGACCAAATTGTTCACTTTGTTAAAATAATGAGACCAAAATTGCAATTAAACCTAAAAAATATCACATTGAAAACTTAGTTGAGAAAAATTAAGAACTTGGAGAGAGACTTAGTGAAATTAAGCTTACTGCTATTGATAGGTGAAAAATCAAATAGCTTCTTTAATGGCATAAGAGAAGAGGATAACCTATGACATATGCTTCAAGCCTTCAACAACACAAAAAAGACATTAATGGCATGCTAGGAAAAACGGACACGGGACACGACATATATATATATATATATATATATATATATATATATATAATTTTTAGAAATTTTTTAGATATTTTTGGTATTTATATAGTATGTCATACTACATAGATTAGCCAATATGTAAATGACATGTGTATAAATTAAATATCTTTAAATTTATTTGAGAAAATAAAATAAAATATATTTATATTCAATAAAATATAAAAATTACGTATATTTGCCACGTCAGTGTAGTATGACATATTTATATAGTATTATAGAATATCCGATAATTTTTATGTCTTTATTTTTTAGTTGATTAATTCAATTTTTTCCATATGAGTTAATTATGATTAGTTTTAAACAAAACTGTTGTATATGATATGATTGTCTTGTTGGTCCTCATATAGCACTAGACACTAATTCAAGCCCAAATTCTAAAATACAAACTATCAAATCTACCTTCAGGGGTATTCCCTTCAATAATATGTTTTCTAAAACTCTGCCTTATTAGTGTCGTATATCTTGCTGAGTCTATTTAATGGACTATCATTATATCAAGTTGGCCCAATTAGTAAATTTGTACCTAATTAGTAATTAAATGAGAGTCAAGGGTGATAAAACAGTAAATTAACAATAGTGCTAGATCAGTTTTGCTTAATCTTTTTGAAATTTACTATTAATGGGCCATGATTTTATTAAATTTGATCCAATTAATGAATTTGAACATAAATTTAATTTAGTTATGTTTATTTGTTTCCATTTGAACAAGATTTGAATATTACTTAAACAGTTAATTTTCATTTTATGGTTTTTTTTTATTTCGTATTATTGGCAAGTAGAAAAAATATAAATTACATATTCTGTGTTGTGGGAATAAAACCAATCCAAGAAAGCATTCTCAAATTTTTTTATCCAACTTTTTACTTCTAGCTTTTGAACAGTTTTTTCATAACATTGCCCAATATAGAGGGGATATTTGACATGAATATTACATTTTATAAATAAATTTATTAATTTACAACATTTTTTAACTTAATTACTTAAATATTATACTTTTTAAAAAATTAAAAACAAAAAAAAAAAGCATAACCGACATATAAAGAACATGGGACGTGCCAATGGCCATGGGGCGTGTCCATGTCGGACACGTCAGTAGTCCCATTATGTATTCTTTCTTCAATTGTCTGTAAGAATAAAAAAAAAAGATAAAAAAAAAAATGACAAGAAGGCGTATCCCACAAAGACACGCCACGTGGTTATTGATAATTTCTACATGTCTGAAAAGTTTTTTTTTTTAATTTTTTTAAAAATTATAATATTTAAATAATTAAATTAAAAATGTGATAAATGTATAATTTTATTGTTAAAATATAATGTTCAAATCAATTAACCTATAAATATATTATTCATGGTCTGAAGAGAAAGAAATTATATTTTTATAAAACTACCCTCTTTATGTCTGGCATAATTTTTTTCCACCAATGGGCATTAAAATACACTAGCTTCGTATTCTTATTTTGATTATATTTTATTGACATAAAATTTCTAGTATGGACAGAAAACTTCGTCAGTCTGCAACTGCAAACCAAATTTTCTCTCTTCACAAAGTCTCCTGCGTACCGTTGCAATTCCCTCTAAAGTATGGTAGTTAGGGAATTTGTTTAATATTATTGAAGTAAAGAGATCCACTTTGTTCCAAACAAAAATAATAATAAAAAAAAAAACCATGAAGACTCCAGTAAAATCACTTTCATCTATTTTTTAATATTATAAATATTTTTATTTTATTTAATTAAACATGAAATTAATTTCGTAAAATAATTACAGTTTAATCTTTGATCACAGCCGAGGTGCACCCCTATGGGTCAGCTTGTTACCAGATCAACCAAACGGTTGTCGGTGGACAAAACACTTTACGAGTCTGTAACTGCAAACCACTTTTTCACTCTCCAGAGTCTCCCTGACCCAGCAAGACTCCAGCAAAGGCCTTTCACACACAGACTCTCTCTCTCCGAAAGCCTCGTCAAGAACACGAAGCGTCTCTGTGGGCTCCAATAGTCACTGCCGTGCCGAGTTGGGGAGGTGGTGGGTTGCTAAAAGGAAAAAAGAAAAAGACAAGAATAATGGGTACGGGTCGGAGCATTGGACGGTGGATAAGGAGAACGCAGTATCCGACGAACGGGTCAGCCTTGTCAAGCCGTGTCGCTGAAGTGTCCGAGCCGGAAAATCAGATGCGTGTCCGATACGAGTCACACCTGAGTCTGCTGTTAGTCCATGTCCGAATCGTGTCGCATTGGAAAATAGACATACTCAAATTAAGCCTACTGCTATTGATAGCTGAAAAATGAAATAGCTTCCTTCGTCTTCATGCAAAAACCATATCTGACTGTGTAATAGTTTTCAAGAGATAAAAAAGCACTATACTTTCAAGTATGAGCATTCTTTATCTTTGAATCAATTGTAGACATTTTGGTCTTTTAGTTTAGCAGATCCTTGGACAGTGATTTTTCTCCTGTCTTCTAATTCTTCTTCAATTTTCTACCTTGTAGGCTAGCTGACACAGCTTAAGTTATGGGATTCAGTTTTCATAGTAACTTGATAAATGCTACGCTCATGTTGTCATGCTTCTGTTTGGATGCATTTCTCTTTGGTTACTGTATTGAAGGAGACGAAAATATGCTAATCTATGAGTTTATGCCAAATAAAAGTTTGGATGCATTTCTCTTTGGTTAGTTCATATTATTACCCTATTTTCCATTTCTATATTCAAAACATTCAGTTTGCTCAAGCTATGAAGAATTTATTTGGGTGCCATTTTGGACCTTACTTTCTTTTTCGGTGTAGATCCACTCAAACAAAAACTCTTAGATTGGGAAAAATGTGTCAATATAATTGAAGGAATAGCACAAGGCCTACTTTACTTACATAGAGATTCTAAATTAAGGATCATACATCGAGATTTGAAGGCAAGTAATATCTTGTTAGATGGAGAGATGAATCCAAAAATATCATATTTTGGATTGGCAAGAATTTTTAAGACCAGTGAAGAAGAGGCTAATACCAGAAGAGTTGTTGGAACATAGTAAGAATACATTCTTCATGTTATATGATTATGGTATCATGTTGAGTTTTTTGAGGATTAATAGTGCTGTGGTATGTGATTTAAATGCAGTGACTATATGTTCCCTGAATATGCAATGGAATGACATTTTTCAAAGAGATCTGATGTCTACAGCTTTGGAGTTTTGTTATTGGAGATTGCTAGCGGAAAATGAAACACTAGCTTTTAGAACAATGAGCTCTCTCTCAACCTTATAGGATTTGTAAGTATCCCAATCTCAGGCGCTTTTCAATTGGAGAGGCTCTCACTTCTTTTTTGTGATACAAAATAAGAAATTTTTGTGTTGCTTTTATTTACTGTAGGCATGGAAATTATGGAATGAAGAAAACATTAAACCTTTAATAGATCCAGAGATATCTGATCCAGGCTTTGAGAATCAAATTTTGAGGCATATACACATTGGACTACTTTGTGTGCAAGAACTTGCAAGTGAAAGACCATCTGTGACCACTATAGTTTCGATGCTTAACAGTGAGATTGTGAATCTTCCTCCTCCGGGGCAGGTTGCATTTGTTCAGAGGCAAAAATTGTTGAGTACGGAGAAGTCTCAGGAAAATCATGGATCGAACTCTGCTAACAATGTAACACTTACTGAAATACAAGGAAGATAACAAGGAGGGCACACTATTGCTATTAAGATTTAAGATTGCTACATTCTATATATGCTGAAGATATTGCACAGATATCTCTTCATATAACTTCTTTTTTTCCATACTATGTATATTTGTGTCATTATTAGTCAGTTTTGTCATGCTAAAGCCTGTTTGGTAAAAAATTCCTAAAATTTGTATTTTTGCATAGTAAAAAATTACTCATGTAATGACTGTTTTTCTTTTTTTCCCAAGTAAATGTTCAGTTGAGACAATACTTTCTTATGAGAATTTGAATGTGTATATAAACAAGTTTTTTTTATTGTGTGTTGCTGCTTCCATGGAGTTGTGGGACCTGCGAAAAAGATAATCTTATGTGCAT
>QAOA01003220.1:301018-392831 GCA_003255065.1 Cercis canadensis | reverse complement strand
CCCTCTCTCTCAGCTTCCCTCCCAGCCCCCCTTCCCTACGTCCCTCCCTCCCTCCCGTTTCCGCTCGCGAGACGCGTTTCCCATCTCCGAAACGGGAACGTCTAAAAAATTGGCATACCGGTGCAACATAGCTTGAGAGACATATCACATAACATAGGTCGTGTTCGGTGAGTTTCACCTGCTAACTATTTTTTAAAAAAAAATAAAAAAATTTGTAATATTAAGGTAAATAATTTTAAAAGTTCAATAATAAAATAAATAAGTGTCAAAATATAATATTTAAGTCAAATAACCTCATACTTGCCCATACCTAATCAACACCAACTCTTAGATAATTTTTCACAAAATAAAAATCATTACTCACTTATAACAATAAGTAGATTGCTGTTGCAAATTTTGCATAACTACATCAGATTTGTTACCTATACAAACTAAAAAAATCTCATAGGTCAAGACCTTCACATAGCACATCTGAGTACAGAAGTTAGTTGATTTTGACTTTTCTTCTTGGGAGAATCACAAGATGGACAGGAATTAGTTTTAAAGGACTTTTCAGAGTGTGTGTACAGGGGCTAGAAGAATTTATGCATGAGGTGGGGGAATTTCAAAGCTTCAAAATCTCAATGTTGTAAAACTTCTTTGGCTGCTGTGTCAAAGGATAGGAAAGATGTTGATCTATGAGTTTGGACACTTTTAACTTTGATTCGTTCACGTTAATGCTGTCTTTGCCATTTCTTTATTACACTTGCAAAGTGTTTACAAGACTTCATTATTATTGGATTGCAAATCTCGGTTTTGTGTAGCCTTGAAATCTTGAAGCTTCCCAGGTTATGAAACACGTTGAAACTCCAGATTGTTGATTTAGTGACTAGGTGAGTGCAGATTTGAAAATATCAGCATTTTCTCATATGGAATTTAGAGCAAGATAAACCATTACAGAAAAGATTTTTAATGGGTCACATACTGAGATTCAAGTCATGGCTTTAGGTCAATAATAGTGGCGCAGTTGGTGGAATTGACATTACCAAACTTCGGTCAAATTTGTAGTGTTGTTGACAAATAATCATGTGTCATTTGTAGACTTGTAGTTGGAGTGGTGGGTCTGAGAGGGAGACAAATATGAAATAGAGGATTGTCTCTTTAGAAGACAATATACCATTTAATTGCAAACATAATAAAAACAAATCTCTATTGTTTAAATTGACAGAGTTATTGTCATGATAAGTTATTTGTCATGTCAGTACTAAATTGACAAAATTATAATTGAGAGTGACGACATGGACTTAATTAAAAAATTTTCAAATTATAAAGACCCAAAAAAAAAATTATAGAAATTTGAAATTCATTCATATTATAAAGACTTACAGTACATTTAAACATTTATTTATTTATTTTTCTAATGTTATCTCTTATGAAGTAAACATTTAATTTGTTGACTTATTTCCTTCCAAGTAAATGTTTAATTTAGACAATATTTTCATTTGAGAATTTAATTTTTCTTTTTTCTGGAGTATTGCTGCTTCCGTGGAGAACAAGGATCTTCGGAAACAAATCTTATCAGGGTGTAGAATTCATATGGGCGGCAACAAACAAGTCAACAATCATAGTCTAATGTCATTGGGAACAGGTGGAGGGTAATCTATGCTTATTCCTTCTACTTGGTTATAGTAGCATATTGAGGAAATTAGAATTAATTGTTATCTCGTCTAATTACAGTGGCTATATGTCTCTTGAATATGTGATGAAAGAGCATTTTTCAGAGAAGTCAAATGTTTATAGCTTTGGAGTTTTGTTGTTAGAGATTGTTAGCGGAAGAAAGAATACTAGCTTTTATAACAATGAGCACTCCCTCAATCTAATAGGATTTGTAAGTCTCCCTAGATCGTTTTTCTCAATTACAAAGGATGGCATTACTTTCTAGGGATACAAATTAAATTCACATTCAAGTTTTATGCTCCTTTTCAATCTTTCAGGCATGGAAATTATGGAATGAAGACAACATTAAACCTTTTATAGATCACATGCAGCACTCGGAGTCTTGTTGTCTAGATTCCCATCATCCAATGATATCAGATACAGGCCTTGAGAATCAAATTTTGAGATGCTTACGAAATATTACACACCTTGTCTTTGGCTGCTGCAGGTAAGGAAGCTGAGTGGTTAAGAAACATGTTGTTTGAAATTGAGTTGTGGCCACAACCAATGCCACCTGTTTCCATACACTGTGATAGTGAGGCTACAATGTCTTGTGCTTTCAATAACATGTATAATGGAAAGTCAAGACATATTAGTCTAAGGCATGATTATATTAGAGAATTGATATCAAGTGGTACCATTTCACTTCTCTATGTGAAATCTGCAAATAATTTGGCTGATCCTTTTACCAAATCTTTACCAAGAAATATGGTATGGAGGACAACATGTAGTATGGGACTAAATTGAACCCTCAAGACGCCAATGATGGTAACCCAACTTTGAATTACAAATTAGTAATTACTAAAGTTTAATGGGTAACAACAAGTCATTGATACGTGTCTGATTTGTCACTAATTAAAAGGAGTCTCATACAAAACATGAGGTTAGTGCTTACTGTTACGTTAAGAGGCTGAGCCTAGCTCTTAATGGAGTTGTTTTGTCTGAAGTAACAGGGACAATGAAATGAACTCCACCTATGTGAATATGAAGTGGTGCCGCTTCAACAAAGGTTTAATGGGTTTTACCTTTTTGAAAATATTCACAGAAAATTGGGATTGCTTAGCACATGGCCATTTAAATAGTGCTAGGGCTGTTAAAACCTCTTTGGAGAAATTGTATAAAAATGATGTGTATGATATCTTCGATCCTAATAGTAAGGAGTATTGGTTTAATCTTCGGACACCAAGTACTTCATTAGCATCCTTAGATATTTATACTAATTTTAAGGTTTAAACCTGAAAGGTACCTTCTTATATGCATCATTTTTATAGTGAATGACTTAATTTACAAACTAGTGGGGGAATGTTGAAATAGTTTGTAAATATATTAATAATTAACCAAGTCCCACATTGGTTAACTTAGAGTATGTAAAAGACTTTATAAATGCAAACTAAAGTTATAAAGTAACTTTAGTTAAATGGGCACAAGCCCATTTGACAAGCCCAAACAGCCTAGCAAGACAAAGTCCATTAATGGTCTTTGATTGGCACTTGGGCACTTCTAGTCATGCAACCTAGAGTCGTATCAATTGATCTCTGTTAGCATCTCATACAGCATTTGACTGATTAAGGTACTAGATTCCTACATAGCAATTCGTTGAATTCCCGGGGCTGAAGAATCCTAATTTGAACACATTGTCATTAGGGCTTATGTTATCAGGGTCTTTGACCAATTGAGATGCTCTAATGGTGTCTAAAGGGGTACCAAAATCTAAGTAAAAGCTGGAAAATATGAAAGAAACAGAAAAAAAAAAAAAAAAAAGTTAAAAGTATGCAAGTGTAATACAGAAATGGCAAAGCCAGCATTAACGTGAACTAATCAAAGTTAAAATTAAGTATTCAAACGCATAGATCAACATATTTCCTATCCTTTAACACAGCAGCCAAAGAAGTTTTACGACATTGAGATTTTCAAGCTTTGAAATTCCACCCACCTACCTCATGCATAAATTCTTCTAGCCCCTGTCCACACACAATGGAAAGTCCTTTAAAAGCTATTTCCTGTCCATCTTGTGATTCTCCCAAGAAGAAAAGTCAAAATCAACTAACTTCTATACTCAGATGTTCTATGTGAAGGATTACAAATGTCACATGAAAAACTTACCATTTATACTAGAACATAACCTTGTTCTAAAATTTTGAGTTACAAGAAATGACCAATTACAAGTTTTTTGTAAGCAACTACACATAAGATTATCTTTTTCACAAATCCCACAACTCCATGGAAGTAGCAATACACAACAAAAAACTTATATATATATGCAAATTCGTATTCTGAATAGAAAGTATTGTCTCAAATGAACATTTACTTGAAAAAAAAAAATAAGTCATTACATGAGTAATTTTTGACTATGCAAAAAATCCAAATTTTAGGAATTTTTTTACGAAACAAGCTCTAGCAATAATAAACTGACTATTAATGACACAAATATACATAGTATCAAAAGGAAAAGTTATATGAAGAGATGTCTGTGCAATAGTGACAATGTACCCTCCTTGTTATCTTCCTTGTATTTCAGTAAGTGTTACATTGTTGGCAGAGTCCAATCCCTGATTTTCCTGACAGTTCTTCGAACTCGACAAGTTTTTCCTCTGAACAAACGCAACTTGCCCTGGAGGAGGAAGATTCACAATCTCACTATTAAGCATCGAAACTACAGTGGTCATAGATGGCCTTTCACTTGCAAGTTCTTGCACACAAAGAAGTCCAACGTGTATAGACCTCAAAATTTGATTCTCAAAGCCTGGATCAAATATCTCTGGATCTATTAAAGGTTTAATGTTTTCTTCATTCCATAATTTCCATGCCTGAAGTAAATAAAAGCAGCACAAAAATTTATAGAAGTTATTTTGTATCACAAAAAAGTAGTGAGAGTATCTCCAATTGAGAAGGACTTGAGATGGAGAGACTTACAAATCCTATAAGGCTGAGAGAGTGCTTATTGTTATAAAAGCTAGTGTTTCGTTTTCCGCTAACAATCTCTAGTAACAAAACTCCAAAGCTGTAGACGTCTGATCTCTCTGAAAAATGCCCTTCCATTGCATATTCAGGAGACATATAGCCACTACATTTAGACCACATACCACAGCATTATCAATTCTCAACGAACTCAACATGATACCATAGTCATATAACATGAAGAAGGTATGCTTACTATGTTCCAATAACTCTTTTGGTGTTAGCCTCTTCTTCACTGCCTTTGAAAATTCTTGCCAATCCAAAATCTGATATTTTTGGATTCATCTCTCCATCAAGCAAGATATTACTTGCTTTGAGATCTCGATGTATAATTCTTAGTCTAGAATCTCTATGTAGGTAAAGTAGGCCTCATGCTATTCCATTAATTATGTTGACGCGTTTTTCCCAATCTAAGAATTTTTGTTGGACTCGATCTACACCAAAGAAGAAAAGTAAGGTCCAAAATGGCACCCAAATAAATTGTTCATACCCTGAGCAAACTAAATGTTATGAAAGTGAATATAGAAATGGAAAAAGAGGGTAATAATATGAACTAACCAAAGAGAAATGCATCCAAACTTTTATTTGGCATAAACTCATAGATTAGCATCTTTTCGTCTCCTTCAATACAACAGCCAAGAAGTCTTACAAGATTGCGATGTTGAAGTTTAGAAATCACCACCACCTCATTCATGAATTCTTCTAGCCCTTGCCCAGATGCTCTAGAGAGTCTTTTCACTGCAATTTCTTGTCCATCTTGCAATTCACCCTAGAAAAAAATGGAAAAAAAAAATAGCAGGTTGGATGCACATATTTGATAAGAAAGATGATGAATGTCACCTGGAAAAAGTTACCTTGTATACTGGACCAAAACCACCTTTTCCAAGCATATTAGCAGAATGAAAGTTGTTTGTTGCAGTTGCAACTTTTCTAAAATCAAATAGGGGCAGCTCTTCTAGTTTATCATGTTTTGGGTCTGCAGTCATTCTTTGAATCTGATGCTCTGTACGTTTTCTCCCTGTGTTGAGAAATAAACTTGTTTGGTTAGATAAAATTTTCGTTTGATGTCTACAGTACTAGGATACTTATTCAGAATGATTTTCTATAGCAATGACTTTTTTTTTTAATGTAATTTGGGCTACACATGCAACCGAAGCCAAAATGAATTTGAATCTAAGACTTTTGAGTATTTGGTACTCAGTCATGGGGATATACCCTTAGGAATATACAAGAATGAGTTCTTATTTATTCATATGCTGAGGTAAACAACAAGTACACAAAGAAAGCAGCTTAAGATCTATAAGGTAGTCTCAAAATTGTAAGAGTCAATTATTTCCATAATATTCTTAAACCACTTATTTATAATTGAAATGAAATAGTTCCGCATTTCAGATTTTGGTTTTATTACAAAAACTTTTGTTTTTTTCTGTGACTCTGCCATTGATTGCACATAAGATAAGACAATGTCATATGGCTGCTTTACCTGCATTTTTAGCAGTGTATTTCCATGAGAGATAAGCACAGGCGGCTAAGATTGGAAAAGAAGGACTTTATTGATAAGGAAATATATTAACAAATGAAAGATCAAGATGTTTTTAATATTACTGCAATACAAGCTGAGAATATGTGGAATAATATATATCACTTTAAAGAGTCTAGCCTGCGAAAAAGGCATACATACCTGCAGAATGTTTAAATGTCCATGTCCATAGGAAATATGCACAAGTAGCAGCAATAATCATTCCTACTATTATTGTAACTGCAATAATCACAGTCCTGCTTCTCTTTTTATCTGCATCAATAACAATTAAAACAATTTTGGCCAGGGTCCAGATATATGGAAATAAGTAGGAACTGTTGAGTAGAAAATTCTTCGATGATTATTTGGATTCTCAAGTGTTTGACCAAAAAAATTTCTACCTACCAAGTTCTGAATAGGCTACTTTTATGTAAAGATTAGCTCCTCCTTCCGTGAATCTTTGTATGTCGACCAAGTTTCCACTCCAAGACATGCAGTAAATGCCGGCATCATATGCATATGCTGTACAGGAGCAATTCTGCAGGCACTGAGTTCTGCATGTGTCTTCAGAAACAAGGGACTGCTCTGCAAAGTCAGGTACTTTGGTCATCTCTAGTCTCAAAAAGCCATCGTCTTTACCTGCTTCACCTCCATTTTTTATCCTCTCACACTGCAAAGGAACCCTTCTCACACATCCACTCCTCCAATTTTGGTTACTCCACTCCTCTCTATTATTGGGTTTAAACCCTTTCATACAACTACAGATTGGTGAACTTTGAGCGTTGCAGGATCCAAATGCCCCACAAAAGCCATAAATTTCACAATCAGTCTCTGGAGAAGTCCAATTTGCATATTCCTTTTTGGTGTACCAAACTTTCTGCACCAAGTGGCCTTCTGAATTCAAGACAACGAATGCAAAGTAAGAGGACCCAGCTGGTAAAGAAAAAGTTAGATAAACAGTTCCATCATCTTCTCTTTCAATACTTTTTCCATATAGATATTTAGGCTTCATCTTGGACACCCCAAGAAACACCCTACCATTCCAAGGACCAGTCCTCCAGTATGGCTTTGTTTTGTTCCAAATGAACACTTCAGGAACACTGAGCCTCTCAAGGCTGAGAGAGAAGTTTCCAGTGGAAGGATCAGAAGGACTTTTCCATGATGTCAGCTGAACTTTCTTCCCTGTAATTTTGTTAGTACTCAATTTCATCTTTGCCAGAAATGAATGAGTAGGATGCTGGAAACTTTCCCATAAGGTGTTTCCTGTGTAGTCATCTCGCAGGACAAGGTTTCCCGTATCTAAAAGTTTTGCAGTTGAATTGGATGCTAAATTTGACACATTTGATGACCAAACAACTTGATTCTTACCATTCATTACCACAAGATTGCCGTCCTCAAATATTGTTACAATCCCAGAAGAATCCCTCAGTGGTTGTTCTCTGTTAGCTACCCATATGATATGAGATTTAGAGAGATACCAGATTCCTACATAACGATTCACTGAATTTCCAGGGCTGAAAAATCCTAATTTGAACGCACTGTCACTTGAACTTATAGTTTCATGGTCTCTGATAAATTGAGATATTGTAATGGTATCTAAAGCAGTGATAAAATCAAAGTAGAAGCCAGAAAATATGAGAAAAACAGAAAACAAGATTGCATGACTAGTGAATCCCATAACTTAGAGAAGACTTGATGGTTAGGGATGTTGATTTAGGGTGTCAAGGATTGTAAGCTTTTGTTCCTAATGAATACTTCTTTACAGAAAGTCTGATGGCTAGACTAGGACGTGTGACTTGTTGACAATCACTGAATCACCTATGCATTATTCATATTATCAATAAAGATTAAATTAGTATACAAAATTAATAATTAGGAAGCCAAACAAGATATTGTCATAAGTCACAACAAAATTTCTTCAACTTTTCAACTGCACATTTCTAAATTGACTACTTTGCTGACTTGGGAGACTAAGTGATACACATGCAACGTGTAACAAACGGTGGTCATATGGTTTAGAAATTTCCTAAAATAAGGACCAATAGTTGCCAAATATCAAATTCTGAACTTTTTCATTTATATTTTAAACTTTTTTGATTGTTTTTTTTTTTTTAGAAATATATTTTTTCTAATCTCATTCAAGGGTAAACCTCTGCTTATTTTATATGTTTTTATCTTCAAAATGATTTCAAATGATAGAGACACATACTAAGAATTTTCTTAGAAAAATGCTCTAACAACTCTATATTAGACGACAAACTTAAAAGAAGCATAGCTAGTTAATATCAACTCCTCAACCCTAACTTCACAACTTGATTTTGGCTTCTCTTTTGCATGACCACATTGCCAAAACTAGTTATTAATGACAACTTACATAGTTTCTGTTTAAGATAATAAGCATATAGAATGAAGCTATTTTAACATGTGGTAACATTGTATTAGATAACTTGGACTTAGGAACATAAAGGATTGTTTTATTATTATTATGTTTGACTACAAATAATGGCCTTAAGCCTTTAAATAGACATAATCCTAAAGTTATAATACTTATCACATAAGCATACAAATCCTATTAGATAACTCCCACTTATAAGATAGGATAGTTACTCCTAAAGATAGGTTAATCCTAACTAAATCCTAGTAGAGCAAATAAGATAATTAACTACTAATATAAAGATAAAAGGGGAGCAAGGATAATTATCCGATACTCCTCGGTAGAGTTGTATCAGTTGATCTCTGTTAGAATCCCATACAACATTAGACTGATTAAGGTACCAGATTCCTAGGCTGAAGAATCCTAATTTGAACACATTGTCATTTGAGCTTATGTTATCAGGCTCTTTGACCAATTGAGATGCTCTAATGGTGTCCAAAGCAGTACCAAAATTTAAGTAAAAGCTGGAAAATATGACAGAAACAGAAAAAAAAAAAAAAAAAAGATTGCATGACTAGAAGGATCACTCTAGGTTGCTGAGTGATATAGATTCAGGGAATCATGGGATATATGCTTTTCTTAGTGCACAAGTCTATCACGACATAGCTGTTTGATTTTCGTGTCCTTATTGCCAAAACAGACAAATACGAATTGGCCACTAGGAGACAACGTGGTACAGAGGCAACTCATAACAAATGGTGGCCATATGCATTAGATATTTTCTAAAATGAGGATCCACCCGAAAGCAAGAACTGATATGAAGAGAGAAGATGTCTGCAGCAAGCAATCAGCATATACGCATCAATCAACACAGTTGCCAAATATCACTTGCTAAACCTTTTCATACTTCTCGTTTTTTCTTTTCTATTTTATTTCCAGAAATGGATCTTCTGGCTGATCTTCTATGGTCAGTTGGCTAAGGAAGGCCAGTTTTTTTCCTTTATTTAATTTATGTTATAAAATCATATATATATTTTAAACTTTATCTGATTGAATTTTCAACTTGTTTTCTAGAAATATTACAATCCCCATGCCAATGGTAAAACTTTGCATCTTTTACATGTTTTTACCTTCAGAAAATTTTTCTACAATGACAGCAACACATTTCAGGGATTTTCTGAGAAAAGAGCTCTACAAAGACAAATATACAAGAAGCATAACTAGTCCTAACAACTTCACATTTTCAAGTCTCAAAAGTCATAACTACTTGATTTGGTGTCCCTTTTCCATGTCCTTATTGCACATACTAGTTATTAATGACACAACATTGTACCCTCCTTGCTATCTGCCTTGTATATCAGAAAGAGTTACATTGTTGGCCGAGTTCTGTCCCTGGACTTCAGGGGAGGACTCTAAATTCAATAATGTTCTCCTTTGAACAAATAACTTGCATTGGAGGAGGAAGATTCACAATCTCGCAATTAAGCATGGAAAGTACAGTTGTCATAGATGGCCTTTCTGCCGCAAGTTCTTGCACACAAAGAAGACCTATGTGTAAGCACCTCAAAATTTGATTCTCAAATCCTGTATCTGATATCATTGGATGATGGGAATCTAGACAACAAGACTTCGAGTGCTGCATGTGATCCTTTAACTCTGAGTGCTGCATGTGATCTATAAAAGGTTTAATGTTGTCTTCATTCCATAATTTCCATGCCTGAAAGATTGAAAAGGAGCATAAAACTTGAATGTGAATTTAATTTGTATCCCTAGAAAGTAATGCCATCCTTTGTAATTGAGAAAAAACGATATGGGGAGACTTACAAATCCTATTAGACTAAGGGAGTGCTCATTGTTATAAAAGCTAGTATTCTTTCTTCTGCTAACAATCTCTAGCAACAAAACTCCAAAGCTATAAACATCTGACTTCTTTGAAAAATGCCCTTTCATTGCATACACAAGAGACATATAGCCACTGCAATTAGACGAGATAACAATTAATTCCAATTTCCTCAATATGCTACTATAACCAAGTAGAAGGAATAAGCATAGATTACCCTCCACCTGTTCCCAATGACATTAGACTATGATTGTTGACTTGTTTGCTGCCGCCCATATGAATTCTACACCCTGATAAGATTTGTTTCCGAAGGTCCTTGTTCTCCACGGAAGCAGCAATACACCAGAAAAAAGAAAAATTAAATTCTCAAATGAAAATATTGTCTATATTAAACATTTACTTGGAAGGAAATAAGTCAACAAATTAAATGTTTACTTCATAAGAGATAACATTAGAAAAATAAATAAATAAATGGTTAAATGTACTGTAGGTCTTTATAATATGAATAAATTTTAAATTAAATTTCTATAAATTTTTTTTGTGGGTCTTTATAATTTGAAATTTTGTTAATTAAGTTCCTGTCAATTTAGTGCTGACATGACAAATAATTTATCATGATAATAACTCTGTCAATTTAAACAATAGAGATTTGTTTTTATTATGTTTGCAATTAAATGGTATATTGTCTTCTAAAGAGACAATCCTCTATTTCATATTTGTCTCCCTCTCAGTATGTGACCCATTAAAAATCTTTTCTGTAATGGTTTATCTTGCTCTAAATTCCATATGAGAAAAATGCTGATATTTTCAAATCTGCACTCACCTAGTCACTAAATCAACAATCTGGAGTTTCAACGTGTTTCATAACCTGGGAAGCTTCAAGATTTCAAGGCTACACAAAACCGAGATTTGCAATCCAATAATAATGAAGTCTTGTAAACACTTTGCAAGTGTAATAAAGAAATGGCAAAGACAGCATTAACGTGAACGAATCAAAGTTAAAAGTATCCAAACTCATAGATCAACATCTTTCCTATCCTTTGACACAGCAGCCAAAGAAGTTTTACAACATTGAGATTTTGAAGCTTTGAAATTCCCCCACCTCATGCATAAATTCTTCTAGCCCCTGTACACACACTCTGAAAAGTCCTTTAAAAGCTATTTCCTGTCCATCTTGTGATTCTCCCAAGAAGAAAAGTCAAAATCAACTAACTTCTATACTCAGATGTGCTATGTGAAGGTCTTGACCTATGAGATTTTTTTATTTTGTATAGGTAACAAATCTGATGTAGTTATGCAAAATTTGCAACAGCAATCTACTTATTGGTATAAGTGAGTAATGATTTTTATTTTGTGAAAAATTATCTAAGAGTTGGTGTTGATTAGGTATGAGCAAGTATGAGGTTATTTGACTTAAATATTATATTTTGACACTTATTTATTTTATTATTGTACTTTTAAAATTATTTATCTTAATATTATAATTTTTTTTTATTTTTTTTTAAAAATAGTTAGCTGGTGAAACTCACCGAATACGACCTATGTTATGCAATATGTCTCTCAAGAATATGTAACATGACATGTGGTGGGTTCCATTTTCTCTGCTAGTGACCCCACCTACTAACATTTTTTTCTTTTTTAAATAAAAAACTGTAATATTAAGGTAAATAATTTTACAACTACAATAATGTGATAAATAAGTTATCAAAATACAATATTGACGCCAAAGAACCCAGGTATAATCCTCACTTCTATTTTATTTTTTTTGTGTATAAATAGAAGGTGAACTAAATGAAAATATAAGAGACCAAGAATTATTTCAGCAACAGAAACTATCTATGCCTTATTTCTTTCTGCTCTTCTTCCTTTCAGCCTATAAAACTTATATTCTAACTAAAAGATTACAAATGTCACATGAAAAATGTTACCTTGTATGCTAGAACATAAACTTGTTCTAGAACATGAGTCTCATGAAACAAACAATTACAAATTTTTTGTTCACAAATGCACATAAGATTATCTTTTTCGCAGGTACCACAACTCCATGGAAGCAGCAACACACAATAAAAAAAACTTGTTTATATACACATTCAAATTCTCATAAGAAAGTATTGTCTCAACTGAACATTTACTTGGGAAAAAAAGAAAAACAGTCATTACATGAGTAATTTTTTACTATGCAAAAATACAAATTTTAGGAATTTTTTACCAAACAGGCTTTAGCATGACAAAACTGACTAATAATGACACAAATATACATAGTATGGAAAAAAAAAAAGTTATATGAGAGATATCTGTGCAATATCTTCAGCATATATAGAATGTAGCAATCTTAAATCTTAATAGCAATAGTGTGCCCTCCTTGTTATCTTCCTTGTATTTCAGTAAGTGTTACATTGTTAGCAGAGTTCGATCCCTGATTTTCTTGAGACTTCTCCGTACTCAACAATTTTTGCCTCTAAACAAATGCAACATGTCCCGGAGGAGGAAGATTCACAGTCTCACTGTTAAGCATCGAAACTATAGTGGTCATAGATGGTCTTTCACTTGCAAGTTCTTGCACACAAAGAAGTCCAATGCGTATATGCCTCAAAATTTGATTCTCAAAGCCTGGATCAGATATCTCTGGATCTATGAAAGGTTTAATGTTTTCTTCATTCCATAATTCCCATGCCTACAGTAAATAAAAGCAGCACAAAAATTTATTATTTTGTATCACAACAAAGAAGTGGGAGCCTCTCCAATTGAAAAGCGCCTGAGATGGGGATACTTACAAATCCTATAAAGTTGAGAGAGTGCTCATTGTTATAAAAGCTAGTGTTTCATTTTCCGCTAGCAATCTCTAGTAACAAAACTCCAAAGTTGTAGACATCAGATCTCTCTAAAAAATGTCCTTCCATTGCATATTCAGGGAATATATAACCACTGTATTTAAATCACATACCACAACACTATTAATCCTCAAAGAACTCAACATGATACCATAATCATATAACATGAAGAAAGTATTCTTACTATGTTCCAACAACTCTTTTGATATTAGCCTCTTCTTCACTAGCCTTTAAACTTCTTGCTAATCCAAAATCTGATATTTCTGGATTCATCTCTCCATCTAACAAAATATTACTTGCCTTCAAATCTCGAAGTATGATCCTTAATCTAGAATCTCTGTATAAGTAAAGTAGGTCTCGTGCTATTCCTTCAATTATATTGATGCATTTTTCCCAATCTAAGAATTTTTGTTTGAGTGGATCTACACCAAAAAAGAAAGTAAGGTCCAAAATGGCACCCAAATAAATTGTTCATACCCTAAGCAAACTGAATGTTTTGAATATAGAAATGGAAAATAGGGTAATAATATGAACTAACCAAAGAGAAATGCATCCAAACTTTTATTTGGCATAAACTCATAGATTGGCATATTTTCTTCTTCTTCAATGCAGCAGCCAAGAAGTCTTACAAGATTGCGATGTTGAAGTTTTGAAATCACCACCACCTTATTTATGAATTCTTCTAGCCCTTGCATGAATTATTTTTGAGATCATGGTCTTTGGAACCATATTTTTGTGTGCTCAATTAAAATATTTCAATACTACAAAATAAAACAAATATAGCTAAAACTATAGAAATGCTAACAAAAATCACAAAAAAAATATATAACTTAAAATATATAAAAATACAAAAAAAAATTATTATTACAAATGAATATCATAAAATAAAATAAAAACAGAGAAGAAGTAAATGTTGTGGTAACACGCAAGGCAGCATAAGAAGGATACAAATAGAGAATAAATTCTGAAACACAAAACAGCAAGAAGCAGAAAAAATCCAGTACCACACCGTAGGGGAAACTCCAAAATTTTCATCATCTCAGGTACTAATACCATCTTGCATTTTTCTTGTTATTAAATCTTTTATTTTCTTGTTGGTTAAACACTACACAGAGCACAAATTTAACCCACGATTTTTTATATATATATCATAAAAAATAATAATAATCAAATCACTTTTTTTTTCCCATTTTTGCTTTCGGGTAGCAAAGGGGGTGGGCACCGCCGGCAATGGTGGCTCTGCCCCTTTCATTTATTTTCTTAGACAAATTGAACAAAAAATTTTAAACAGAGGTTACCAGAGGAAAAGAAAGAGAAATAGAGCACAAAAAAAAAATTAACCCATTCCCATATCTATTAGAACCCAATCTAGAGATATACAACATTTACAGAAAGAGAACAAAAAATACACAGATGAGGACCCCCAATGTTTAGAGAGAGAAGCTTCCTTTTAGAGAGAGAAACCGATTGGAAAAAGAGAAAGAAATGGAATTTCAGAAAAATAGAGAGAGGCATTTAGAGAAACAAAGAGAGATATTTCTTACCTTAGTCATTGTTACTCGAAAATCAAAGTCAAGTCCTTTGATTTCAAAGAGATGAAAGAAGGTTAAGAGCTCCATTTTCGCAGCTCCCTCTTCTCTGTTTCGGTGGTCTTCTTTTGCATTAACTCCTCTCTTTTTAAGGCCATCCTTTATCTATATTTGTTTTTAATGTTTATTTGTTAATTGGCCCCTTTTCTCATTGACTTTGCTGACTAGTTTTAAGTCTTGGACTTTAATTTCATTTTGTTAGTTTTTAGTTTTATTACTTATTTGGCTTACTGATTTTCGTACAAGGCTTTATATTTCTGGTTTCTTTATGTTGTCTTGTTATTTATTTGGTTTCTTTAGGCTATTTCGGTTGTGCCTTGTAATGACCTATTGTTTTTTTTTTTTTTTTTTTCATCCTTTTGCTTCAATATAAGCCTAGTTTAAATTTAAAGACCATTATTTGTTTTATTAAGCAATAGTGTATGTGTTTTATATATAAATATCAAGATATGCTAACTTGCATTTTTTTTTTCCTTTAATTGATCATTGCACAATAGAAATGCATTATTTCTTAGGCTTTGTTCCTTTTAATAGGATTGTGTTTTTTTTTTTGGGGGTTAATTTTATCTTTTATTTAAAAGCTATATTATTTAATGTATTTTAGTTTTAGCTTGCTTTTGGGTTCATTTATTTAGGACTCATGTTTCATTTTTAGCCATTCTAAATTATTTGTTTTATAGTTTTTTTTATCTTGTTCTTTGCATATTGTTATTATTATTTTTATTTATTTATTTTGTCTCATTTATTTTACATGGATTATGCATTTTGTATTGTACATAGTCATTTTCCTTTTTAAAGAAAATTAAAGCCCGACGACGGATTAAGTTAGAGAATAATTGTGTTGACAATTGTTTTCTAATATTCTTGAGGTGATGGATAATTTTCTTGGTTATGCTAGAGGTACTGGTGCGGCCAATAAAATTTCCAATATCGCTTTATCTTTTTAATTAATATTTTTATAACATTTATTTGCTGCATCGTGATACATCTTATTACATCTCGTCATTATGTTTTTTTTTACCTATGTTAGATTGAGATTACCGACGAGGGAATAATCAAAATTAGCTATAATGATAGCGATATTTTGATATTCCAGAGGTAAATGAGTTTCTCTAGTTTTGCCAGAGGTACTGGTGGGCTTGAGGTTAACTCCTGATAAAAAAATTTTCTATGCATAATTCTCTAAAAAATGTTTTTACGCATAATATCATATTTTTATTTACCTTAAAAGGTGGATTAAAGTACCAACGATGGAATAATTGCGGATAGTTGTAATGACAACGACTCTTTGATATTCCGAAGGTGAGGAGTGTCCATTTGGCCTTTCCAGATGTACTGGTGGGCTGAAGAAAGACTTTCGATAAAAAAATCTTTTTTCCACAAATCTTAAATTCATCTTTCTAACATGCATAATGAATTGCATTTTGTAGTTATTACTCAAATAATAAAAATGTTAAACTTGCTTATGACAAAATAGATTGGGAGAGGATTGTAATGACAATCACGAACTCTACTTAATAGTCTTGAGGCATATTTTAGGTTTCGCTAGAAGAACTAGCAGGACCTAACCAAGTATTACTCTATTTTAAACACATTGTTAGGACCAATTTAATTCACTTTAAGAGGTAACAAAAGATTAAGTAGATAACCGTTCTAAGAACGGATGTCGTAGGGTGCTAATACCTTCCTTACACGTAATCAACCTTCGAATCCAAACTCTGAACGTAGACCAAATCTTTTAGGTGTCCAATCGCACCATTTCATTTATCTAAAAATGGAATAAAATGATTGGTAGCGACTCCATTCTTTTGCATCATATCATGCATCCTTATACTTTTTATTTTTTTCTCGTGTGAGGGTTTTGCCGCTCCGCTTCACGCTCCCGAAAAGGGACGTTGCAACAAGACCCATCAAACACACCCTATGTCATGCGATATGTCTCTCAAGGATATGCAACATGATTGTGGTGGGTTCCATTTTCTCTACTGGAGGCCCCACCTACTAACATTTTTTTTCTTTTTTAAATAAAAAAACTGTAATATTAAGGTAAATAATTTTAAAACTATAATAATGTGGTAAATAAGTTGTCAAAATTCAATATTGACACCAAAGAACCCAGGTATGATCCTCACTTGTAATTTTTTTTTTGCATATAAATAGAAAGTGAACTAAATGAAAATATAAGAGACCAAGAATTATTTCAGCAACAGAAACTATCTATGCCTTATTTCTTTCTGCTCTTCTTCCTTTCAGCCTATAAAACTTATATTCTAACTAAAGGATTACAAATGTCACATGAAAAATGTTACCTTGTATGGTAGAACATAAACTTGTTCTAGAACATGAGTCTCATGAAATAAACAATTACAAGTTTTTTGTTCATAGATGCACATAAGATTATCTTTTTCGCAGGTCCCACAACTCCATGGAAGCAGCAACACACAATAAAAAAAAACTTGTTTATATACACTTTCAAATTCTCATAAGAAAGTATTGTCTCAACTGAACATTTACTTGGGAAAAAAAGAAAAACAGTCATTACATGAGTAAATTTTTACTATGCAAAAATACAAATTTTAGGAATTTTTTACCAAACAGGATTTTGCAAGACAAAATTGACTAATAATGACACAAATATACATAGTATGAAAAGAAAAAGTTATATGAAGAGATATCTGTGCAATATCTTCAGCATATATAGCATGTAGCAATCTTAATAGTAACAGTGTGCTCTCCTTGTTATCTTCCCTATATTTCAGTAAGTGTTACATTGTTGGCAGAGTTCGGTCCCTGATTTTCCTAAGTCTTCTCCGTACTCAACAATTTTTGCCTTTGAACGAATGCAACCTGCCCTGGAGGAGGAAGATTCACAATCTCACTATTAAGCATCAAAACTACAGTGGTCATAGATGGCCTTTCACTTGCAAGTTCTTGCACACAAAGAAGTGCAATGTGTATATACCTCAAAATTTGATTCTCAAAGCCTGGATCAGATACCTCTGGATCTATTAAAGGTTTAATGTTTTCTTCATTCCATAATTCCCATGCCTACAGTAAATAAAAGCAGCACAAAAATTTATTATTTTGTATCACAACAAAGAAGTGAGAGCCTCTCCAATTGAAAAGCACTTGAGATGGGGATACTTACAAATCCTATAAGGTTGAGAGAGTGCTCATTGTTATAAAAGTTAGTGTTTCATTTTCCGCTAGTAATCTCTAGTAACAAAACTCCAAAGCTGTAGACATTAGATCTCTCTAAAAAATGTCCTTCCATTGCATATTCAGGGGATATATAGCCACTGCATTTAAATCACATACCACAACACTATTAATCCTCAAAGAACTCAACATGACACCATAATCATATAACATGAAGAAGGTATTCTTACTATGTTTCAACAACTCTTTTGGTATTAGCCTCTTTTTCACTGGCCTTAAAAATTCTTGCTAATCCAAAATCTGATATTTTTGGATTCATCTCTCCATCTAACAAAATATTACTTGCCTTCAATTCTCGATGTATGATCCTTAATCTAGAATCTCTGTATAAGTAAAATAGGCCTCGTGCTATTCCTTCAATTATATTGACACATTTTTTCCAATCTAAGAATTTTTGTTTGAGTGGATCTACACCAAAAAAGAAAGTAAGGTCCAAAATGGCACCCAAATAAATTCTTCATACCCTGAGCAAACTGAATGTTTTGAATATAGAAATGGAAAATAGGGTAATAATATGAGTTTATTTGGCATAAACTCATAGATTGGCATATTTTCGTCTCCTTCAATGCAGCAACCAAGAAGTTTTACAAGATTGCGATGTTGAAGTTTCAAAATCACCACCACCTCATTTATGAATTCTTCTAGCCCTTGCCCAGATGCTTTAGAGAGTCTTTTCACTGCAATTTCTTGTCCATCTTGCAATTCACCCTAGAAAAGAAATGAAAAAAAAAAAAAAATAGCAGGTTGAATGCACATTTGATATCAAAGATGATGAATGTCACCTGGAAAAAGTTACCTTGTATACCGGACCAAAACCACCTTTTCCAAGCATATTAGCAGAATGAAAGTTGTTTGTTGCAGTTGCAACTTTTCTGAAATCAAATAGGGGCAGCTCTTCTAGTTTATCATGTTTTGGGTTTGCAGTCATTCTTTGAATCTGATGTTCTGTGTGTTTTCTCCCTGTGTTTAGAAATAAACTTGTTTGGTTAGATAAAATTTTCGTTTGATGTCTACAGTACTAGGATACTTATCCAGAATGATTTTCTATAGCAATGACTTTTTTTTTTAAAGCAATTTGGGCTACACATGCAACCGAAGCCAAAATGAATTTGAATCTAAGATTTTTGAGTATTTGGTACTCAATCATGGAGATATACCCTGAGGAACATACAAGAATGAGTTCTTATTTATTCATGCTGTGGAAAACAAGAAGTAGTCAAAGAAAGAAGCTTAAAATCTATAATGCAGTCTAAAAAATGTAAGAGTTAATTATTTCAATAGTCTTCTTAAAATACTTATTAATCACTGAAATGAAAGTAGTTATGCATTTCATATTTTGGTTTTATTATAAATACCTATGTAATCTTTCACTTTTGTGTATCAGAAAAAATACATTCTTATTCTCTTATCCATCATTAGAGTTCTATTCTTTTCTTTGACTTGCTTTTCTTCACCAAGGTTGTTGATCTTGGGCTAGTATAACATTGTTGCACTACGGTTTCTCTTCACCAAGTTGATTGGACTAAGTCTATCACGACATAGCTGTTTGATTTTCGTGTTCTTATTGCCAAAACAGACAAATATGAATTGGCCACTAGGAGACAACGTGGTACAAAGGCAACTCATAACAAATGGTGGCCATATGCATTAGATATTTTCTAAAATGAGGATCCACCCGAAAGCAAGAACTGATAAGAAGCGGAAGGTGTCTGCAGCAAGCAATCAGCATATACGCATCAATCAACATAGTTGCCAAAATATCACTTGCTAAACCTTTTCATACTTCTCGTTTTTTCTTTTCTATTTTATTTCCAGAAATGAATCTTCTGGCTGGTCTTCTATGGTCAGTTGGCTAAGGGAGGCCAGTTTTTTTCTTTTATTTAATTTATGTTATAAAATCATATATATATTTTAAACTTTTTTCTGATTGAATTTTCAAATTTTGTAGAAATATTACAATCCCCATGCCAATGGTAAAACTCTGCATCTTTTACATGTTTTTACCTTCAAAAATTTTTTCTACAATGACCGCAATACATTTTAGGGATTTTCTGAGAAAAGAGCTCTATAGAGACAAATATACAAGAAGCATAACTAGTCCTGACAACTGCACATTCTCAAGTCTCAAAAGTCATAACTACTTGATTTGGTGTCCCTTTTCCATGTCCTTATTGCACATACTAGTTATTAATGACAGAACATTGTACCCTCCTTGCTATCTACCTTGTATATCAGAAAGAGTTACATTGTTGGCCGAGTTTTGTCCTTGGACTTCAGGGCAGGACTCTAAATTCAATAATGTTCTCCTTTGAACAAATGCAACTTGCATTGGCAGAGGAAGATTCACAATCTCGCAATTAAGCATGGAAAGTACAGTTGTCATAGATGGCCTTTCTGTTGCAAGTTCTTGGACACAAAGAAGACCTATGTGTAAGCACCTCAAAATTTGATTCTCTAAACCTGGATCTAATATCTTTGGATGATGGGAATCTAGACAACAAGACTCCGAGTGCTGCATGTGATCTATAAAAGGTTTAATGTTGTCTTCATTCCATAATTTCCATGCCTGAAAGAATGAAAAGGAGCATAAACTTGAATGTGAATTTAATTTGTATCCCTAGAAAGTAATGCCATCCTTTGTAATTGAGAAAGACGATATGGGGAGACTTACAAATCCTATTAGACTGAGAGAGTGCTCATTGTTATAAAAGCTAGTATTCTTTCTTCTGCTAACCATCTCTAGCAACAAAACTCCAAAGTTGTAAACATTTGACTTCTCTGAAAAATGTCATTTTATCGCATACTCAGGAGACATATAACCACTACAATTAGACAAGATAACAATTAATTCTAATTTCCTTAATATGCTACTATAACCAAGTAGAAGGAATAAGACATACTTACTATGTTCCAACAACTCTTCTAGTATTAGCCTCGTCTTCATTGCTTTTGAAAATTCTGGCCAAACCAAAGTCTAATATTTTTGGATTCATCTCTCCATCTAACAAGATGTTACTTGCCTTGAGATCCCTATGTATAATTTTTACTGACAACTCCACATTCTCAAGTCTCAAAAGTCATAACTACTTGATTTGGTGTCCCTTTTCCATGTACTTATTGCACATACTAGTTATTAATGACAGAACATTGTACCCTCCTTGCTATCTACCTTGTATATCAGAAAGAGTTACATTATTGGCCGAGTTTTGTCTTTGGACTTCAGGGGAGGACTCTAAATTCAATAATGTTCTCCTTTGAACAAATGCAACTTGCATTGGAGGAGGAAGATTCACAATCTCGCAATTAAGCATGGAAAGTACAGTTGTCATAGATGGCCTTTCTGTTGCAAGTTCTTGGACATAAAGAAGACCTATGTGTAAGCACCTCAAAATTTGATTCTCTAAGCCTGTATCTAATATCTTTGGATGATGGGAATCTAGACAACAAGACTCCGAGTGCTGCATGTGATCTATAAAAGGTTTAATGTTGTCTTCATTCCATAATTTCCATGCCTGAAAGAATGAAAAGGAGCATAAACTTGAATGTGAATTTAATTTGTATCCCTAGAAAGTAATGCCATCCTTTGTAATTGAGAAAGACAATATGGGGAGACTTAGAAATCCTATTAGATTGAGAGAGTGCTCATTGTTATAAAAGCTAGTATTCTTTCTTCTGCTAACCATCTCTAGCAACAAAACTCCAAAGCTATAAACATCTGACTTCTCTAAAAAATGTCCTTTCATCGCATACTTAGGAGACATATAACCACTACAATTAGACAAGATAACAATTAATTCTAATTTCCTTAATATGCTACTATAACCAAGTAGAAGGAATAAGACATACTTACTATGTTCCAACAACTCTTCTAGTATTAGCCTCGTCTTCATCGCTTTTGAAAATTCTGGCCAAACCAAAGTCTGATATTTTTGGATTCATCTCTCCATCTAACAAGATGTTATTTGCCTTGAGATCCCTATGTATAATTTTTAGTCTAGAATCTTTGTGAAGATAAATTAAGCCTTGAGTTATTCCTTCAATTATGTTAAAGCGAGTTCTCCAATCTAAAAATTTATGTCGTTGAGGGTCTATAGAAAGAAAAAAAAATTGAAAGTGAGGATAACTAATAATACTACCCGATGTATAAACTTGACAAAAAGAACAGACATACTCATTCCAAACAAGTTGGTCATATGACTCATGTCCTGAGTAAATGTGAAATACAGAAGAAAAGAGAGAATTAAAAAAAACTAACCAAACAGAAATTTATCCAAACTTTTATTTGGCATGAATTCGTAGATCAACATCTTTTCCTCTCCTTTGACACAGCAGTCAAGAAGTCTTACAAGATTTCGGTGTTGAAGCTTTGAGATTACCACTACTTCATTCATAAATTCTTCTAGCCCCGGTCCTGATGCTTTGGAAAGTCTTTTCACTGCTATTTCTTGTCCATCTTTTAATTCTCCCTAGAAGAAAATGAAAAAAAAAAATGAATAATTTCAGTTATAGTCAACATGAAACATGATGAAAATTACCAGAGAAAAGTCACCTTGTATACTGGACCAAAACCACCCTTGCCCAGCATATTATCTGAGTGAAAATTGTTAGTAGCTGTCACAAGCTTTTCATAATCAATCGGTGGTAGCTCATCCAGTTTAACTTCCTTCTGGTTTCCAATCAATCTTTGAATTTCTGAATCTGTTTCTGCTATGTTGAGCAATAACACTTATTCAGTTATATGAAGTTTTCATTTATTCAAAAGAATAAAAGAAGAATCTTCGCTTTCAATTTTCTCTGATTCATATAATCACAACTCTTTATAACTTGTAAAAAGAGTATTCTTGAAACCATTTGGCCAGTGAGATACAGCAGACATACCAGAATGCTTTTTAGTCCTTGCCCATAAGAAATATGCACAAGCAGCAACTATAATTGTATGTTTTTATAGTGTGAACCATGATATTATAAATGGTCTTAGTTAGTGTTAGAACTGTGGTGTGAGAAACTTTATTTGTGAATTGGATTCTCTTGAAGCAGTAAGTTTGGTTGAGAATGCAGATTGCAATTATCATAAGTACAGTTGCTTTTTAAAGGATATTCAGAATATGTTTGGTAGAAATTAGTAAGTGTCTCTTACCCATGTGTTGCGTGAAGTAAATCAAGTTCTTGATTTTTTAGCAAAGCATAGAGCTAGAGAACAAGTTAAATGGGAGGTGATTCAACATCCATTTGCAGAGATTTCTCAGATGTTATATAATCACAACTCTTTATAACTTATAAAAAGAAGGACTTTATTGATAAGGAAATATATTAACAAATGAAAGATCAAGATGTTTTTAATATTACTGCAATACAAGCTGAGAATATGTGGAATAATGTATATCACTTTAAAGAGTCTAGCCCGCGAAAAAGGCAGACATACCTGCAGAATGTTTAAATGTCCATGTCCATAGGAAATAATCACAACTAGCTGCAATAATCATTCCTACTATTAATGTAACTGCAATAATCACAGTCCTGCTTCTCTTTTTATCTGTATCAATAACAATTAAAACAATTTAGGCCAGAGTTCAGATATATGGAAATAAGTAGAGACTATAAAATAGAAAATTCTTCTATGATTATTTGGATTCTCAAGTGTTTGACCAAAAACATTTCTACCTATCAAGTTCTGAATTGGCTACTTTTATGTAAAGATTAGCTCCTCCTTCCGTGAATCTTTGTATGTCGACCAAGTTTTCACTCCAAGACATGCAGTTAATGCCGGCATCATATGCATATGCTGTACAGGAGCAATTCTGCAGGCACTGAGTTCTGCATGTGTCTTCAGAAACAGGGGACTGCTCTGCAAAGTCAGGTACTTTGGTCATCTCTAGTCTCAAAAAGCCATCGTCTTTACCTGCTTCACCTCCATTTTTTATCCTCTCACACTGCAAAGGAACCCTTCTCACACATCCTCTCCTCCAATTTTGTTTACTCCACTCCTCTCTATTATTGGGTTTAAACCCTTTCATACAAGTACAGATTGGTGAACTTTGAGCGTTGCTGGATCCAAATGCCCCACAAAAGCCATAAATATCACAATCAGTCGATGGAAAGTTCTTAATTGCAGCCTCCATTTTGTTTTGCCACTTTTTCTCCACCATGGTTTCTTGTGAATTCAAGACTAAGAATGCAAAGTCAGAGGTCCCATTTGGCAAAGAAAAAGTTAGATAAACAGTTCCATCCTCTTCTGTTCCAATACTGGTTCCATATAGATATTTAGGCTTCATCTTGGACGCCCCAAGAAACACCCTACCGTTCCAAGGACCAGTCCTCTAGTATGGCTTTGTTTTGTTCCAAATGAACATTTCAGGAACACTGAGCCTCTTAAGGCTGAGAGAGAAGTTTCTAGTGGAAGGATCAGAAGGACTTTTCCATGATGTCAGCTGAACTTTCTTCCCTGTAATTTTGTTAGTACTCAATTTCATCTTTGGCACAAATGAATGAGTAGGATGCTGGAAACTTTCCCATAAGGTGTTTCCTGTGGAGTCATCTCGCAGGACAAGGTTTCCAGTATCTAAAAGTTTTGCAGTTGAATTGGATGCTAAATTTGACACATTTGATGACCAAACAACTTGATTCTTACCATTCATTACCACAAGATTGCCGTCCTCGGATATTGTTACAATCCAGAAGAATTCCTCAGTGGTTGTTCTCTGTTAGCTACCCATATGACATCAGATTCAGAGAGATACCAAATTCCTACATAGCGATTCACTGAATTCCCAAGACTAAAGAATCCTAATTTGAACGCACTGTCACTTGAACTTATAGTTTCATGGTCTCTGATAAATTGAGATATAGTAATGGTATCTAAAGCAGTGATAAAATCTAAGTAGAAGCTAGAAAATATGAGAAAAACAGAAAACAAGATTGCATGACTATTAAATCCCATGACTTAAAGAAGATCTGATGGTTTGTGGTGTAGATTTAGGGTGTCAAGAAATGTAAGCTTTTGTTCCTAATTAATACTTCTTTACAGAAAGTCTGATGGCTAGACTAGGACGTGTGGCTTGTTGACAAGCACCTATGCATCATCATTACATATGTCTATAAACTTGACTTTTGACGATACCTGATTTGGTTGGGGATGGAGAGCGCAAACAATGTGCTACCTGCTGTTACGTAAAATGTGAACGTAAGTGCACGTACCGTAATCAAGTAATAAAGAAGTGAGAATAATTATCGTCCCACGGAGACTGTAGCTAATAAGTACCAAAATTTTGCGTATTCTAATTTTATCTAGACAATTGATAGGTGAATTTTGATGAAAATTAAATGCAAAATTGTAAACAAAGAACAATCAGTTATAAAAATGAATAAAAATATGGTGAGAAAGTATCTAGGATGTCGATTTCACCGTAGCTAGTCCGGNCAATGTGCTACCTGCTGTTACGTAAAATGTGAATGCAAGTGCACGTGCTGTAATCAAGTAATAAAGAAGTAAGAATAATTATCGTCCCACGGAGACTGTAGCCAATAAGTACCAAAATTTTGCGTATTCTAATTTTATCTAGACAATTGATAGGTGAATTTTGATGAAAATTAAATGCAAAATTGTAAACAAAGAACAATCAGTTATAAAAATGAATAAAAATATGGTGAGAAAGTATCTAGGATGTCGATTTCACCGTAGCTAGTCCGGATCTTAGTTCCTAATTCATTAATCAACACAAATCTCCCTAATTGATAACTAAGAACCCTAAGCCATTTATTAGCCTTTTCCAAGGTCAAACAAATATATTCCCAAACTATGAATCCACTATATTCCTATGTAAATTGCGAATAATCTCCGAATTCAATTCGTTCTATGGTTCTTTTTAATTACTACATAAACCATAACGGTATATTCATATCCCTTATGTAATTTATGTTCTTAATCCCTATGGTCCTCAATCACAACTAACTTTCCAATCTTATTGTAATCACCTGCTCATCTAAATTGATGGCCAGTCAAAGAGAAGCATTAAGTATTAAGATGAAGAATTCAATTTAAGAAGAAGGTCTTTTGATTAATTCATTTGAAGTTACAATCCATCCTAAGCTAGGCTACATCTCCACCCTAGATGGTGGAATTAGTTCATACTCAAGGTAGAAAATAAACTAACAACCAGATTACACATCAGAAACAAGAAAGAGGAAGAATTAAACTCTTGGTGATGACGATTCGATGCCGAAAAACTCTGATCTTCAAGCTTGAATCCTCTTCTCTTCTTGCCTCTTTTCTCAAAAGTGTGGAACCCTAATTTAGACTTTAAGAGTCCTATTTATAGGTCCTAGGAAGTTTAGGAGAAAAAGGAAATAAATTAAAAAAAGGATTCCTAGTGAAATTAGGAAGCTTGGAGGTCAAATCACGAGTTGACCGCTGGGGGGCTGCAGCCTTGGGTTTGGGCGCTACAGCTCCTTGAAGTTTGCCTGATGGGCGCTGCGGCGCTCTTCTTTCTGGATTTCAGTCCCTGTTTGCTGAAGCTAGGGCGCTGCGGCGCCTGGTGTAGGGCGCTGTAGCGCCCTCCTTTTCACGTGCTAGGGCGCTGCGGCGCCCTTCTCTCTGTCCTCACTTTGCTGGGTTCTGAGCATAGGGCGCTGTGGCGCCCTTCTTTCTTAAATCTGGTTAATTATACATTGGGGCGCTGTGGCGCCCAATCTCTGCCTTCAATTTCAATTTGCATGATTTCCTTCTTTCTTGCACCGAATTTCTCCAAAATAGCTTCCAAGGTTCCCAAAACATAAACCTACAAAAATGAGATTTAAATTGTGAAAACCTATCATAAGATACTCAAGAATAGACAAGAATCAAGCAAGAACATTACGAGATAAACGGTGTAAAATCCGCTTATCACCTGCAGGCAATGAAAGGTCAAGAGTCGGGGGTTTATACCCGAGCTCCGATGATTAAGTTAGTGATGTCCGAAGTATCAAAATGAATATATTGATATTAATCAAAAGTCCTTTATACTTGTCACGCGGAGACTATTTATAGATGAGTTTGGGAGTTTAAAAATAATGAACAATTTTACAGATATGGGCCTTACGACTAATAGGCCTAATGGCTTATGGGCCGAAATACCAAGTATTTACAACTTTTATCAAACATTTTAATTAATTCATATTATCAATAAATATTAATTAGTTTACAAAAATAACTTAAAAATAATATTATCAGAAAGAACTAACAATTAAGAAAGCCAAACAAGATATTGCCATAAAGTCACAACAACATTTCTTTAGCTTTTTATGGGTCATGTTATGGTAGGTCATTTTTTAAACATTTTTGAAAAGTCATTCTTATATATTTTTCTGATTGAGTTTTATATTTTCTGAAAATATTACAGTAAAAAAAAATCCTTTTTAATGTTTTTCTAGCCATAAATGTTTAATATATGATGACAACAAAGCATGTTATGAATTTTCTAAGCACGAAGCTATGCGAAGAAAAGACGATNCACGAAGCTATGCGAAGAAAAGACTTATAAGAAGTCAAATGATGCTGTCAACTGCACAACATTTTCAAATCTCATAAGTTATACCTTTCTGATTTTAGATTCTCTCTTCCGCATTCTAATTGTCAAAGCAGACAAATATGAATTGACTATTCTGCTGACTTGGGAGACTACGTGATACAAATGCATCCTGTAACAAATGGTGGCAGGTTTAGAAATTTCTAAAATGAGGACCTATAGACTATAGTTGCCAAATATCAATTTCTGAACCTTTTCATTTATATTTTAAACTTTTTTGTTTGGTTTTTTTTTTTTTTTTNTTTTTCAGAAATATATTTTTCTAATCCTCATGCAAGCGTAAACCTCTGCTTATTATATATGTTTTTATAAAAACTCCAATGCTGTATACATCTGACTTCTCTGAAAATTGTCTTTCCATTGTATATTTTGGGGACATGTAACCTCTTCACATATGAAAGTTAATTATCAATTCTCTCAATATAGAAGTATAATCATGGACAATAAAAAAAAGCATACTTACTATGTTCCAACAACCCTCCTAGTTTTAGCCGCATCATCACCCCATTCGAAAATCTACAATATAATATTTTTGGATTCATATCTCCATCTAGTAAGATGTTATTTGGCATTAAAAATGAACTAACCAAACAAAAATTTATCCAAACTTTTATTCAGCATGAACTCATAGACCAACATCTTTTCCTCTCCTTCCACACAGCAGCCACGAAGTCTTACAAGATTTTGATGTTGAAGCTTCAAGATCACCCCCCACCTCATTCATAAATTCTTCTAGACCTTGTCCAGAAGCATTGAAGAGTCTTTTACGACTATTTCCTGTCCATCTTCCAATACTCCCTAGATGAATATGACCCAAAAATATTACAGTTATACTCAATTATACTGTATGAGAAATTTTGAAAATTACTTTGGAAGTGATTACCTTGAATACTGGACCAAAACCACCCTGCCCGAGCAAATTAGCAGAGTAAAAGTTGTTAGTGGCAGTTGTAACTTGTTCAAAATCAAGCAGTGGTAGCTCATCCAATTTAACTTTTTTATGGTTTCCATTCAATGTTTCACTCTGACTTTCTGGTGTTTTCTCCTATATTTGGTAATAAAACTGGTTTGGTCAATTGAAATTCTCATTTATCCAAAGAAAGCATTCATTTTCTCTCATCAGGACTGGATATGGACACCATTATCTGAATTTGAATAAAAACTTCCAAACTTGAATGTCTTAAGGCTCAATTAACTAAAGGCTTGATGTATACATAAAACAAATAATACTCATTCTGAATGGCTAAAGGCTTGCACTATGACTTGAAAAATTATGTTCTTCAAACTGGTTGGACGGTGACATATGGCTGAGGTACCAAAATGTTTAGCAATCCATTTCCATAGAAAATATGCAGAAGCAGCAACAATAATTGTTCCTACTATCACTGAAACTGTAATTATTACTGTCATGTCTCTCTCTATCTGTAAAATTGCAGTTAGAACAAGTCAGTTCACAATCTGTACATTAGACAACTTTACATATTGAATGTGGTAATGGCTGACGTACCAGAATGTTTAGCAATCCATGTCCATAGAAAATATGCAGAAGCAGCAACAATAATTGTTCCTACTATCATTGAAACTGTAATTGTTACTTTCATGTCTCTCTCTTTATCTGTATCAATCGCAGTTAGAACAAGTTAGTTCACAATCTGTACATTAGACAACTTTACATATTGAATGTGGTAATGATGATAGCTTTTGCTCTAGCCTAATTTTGAAGAAATGATACTTCTACACTTCCTTTAAGAGGCATTGGAGGTATAAAAAAAATTTGACTCCTAAAACAAAGGAATCAAGTTGATCTAATTTAAATTTCAGGAGTTCAACTAAATTAAAAAATTGCAGTGTGAATATATCACTAAGTAGTTAGTCATACATTGATTATGATATAATTTGAACTTAATTAGAGTAAAATATTTCCTCTCCCATGTATTTTCAAATAATAGCATGCCTCTCTCTTCTCCCATATATCACTACTGTCTAATTTCTACACAAACCATATTAAATGCACAAGCTAGGAACAATTAAAATGTTAATTTCTCTTCCTCTCTATATAGTTGATAATTTAGAAGATTTGATAAGTGGATTTTATATCTACTATTTAGATGTTATCTGCTTAGTTTTTAGTTAGTTTTTGAAGTAATTATCAATTTTATTCTCATGTCTTTGCGTTTATTTTGTAAGAGAATACTAATAGGAGGCCTATGGGATGAATTAGTAGCATTAAATGGGTGAAATCCGGTGTGCTACGTAGAGAGCCAATGCCTAGCGCCTAGGCGTTGCGGCAGTGAAAATTTGGATGTTTGATAGAAAGTCGGTGCCTAGGCGCTGCGTTGCTGCCTCAGGACAAGTTTTTGGCATGTTTTCTTGTTTTTTGTCACTTTTTGACCTTAAAAGGTTTCTTAATGTAATTAGACTTCTTAGGAACTATAAATAGATAATTTTCTGCCTAGTTTAGGGTCTAGGAATAGTATGACTATGGGGCTGTGCTAGTCTCTCCATCTGAAATAATTATCCAAACAACAATTATTAACTAACATTTAAACAAATAATTAAACTACTTCATTAATAAATTCAAATTCTTAACCAAGTTAATCATTTATCTCATTGTTCCACGTATCACTAGAAATATGATATACTCGTTGAGTCAAGACTATGAGATCCTCAAGACTAAGGAATATAACTCCACACTACGCCATAATCAATTCAAAGAGGGCCACAACAAGCACGTGAAGGAGATCAATAAAAAATATATAGACACCATATAATTTTAGTATATGGTGGGCTTTTATGTATGCAAAATGAAAGACAAATCTTGAGAAAATGAGAGGAAGAAAAAGAAGAAAATGAGATAGCAGGAATGGAGGAGAAAGGGACATGAAGGGAGAAGAAGGGAGGGGTGGATGCATGCGTTAATTGCATGGCCGTTGGCTTTAATTGCGTTGTGTAATTTGAAGCTGTCCCGCTACTTTGATTTAGCATGATTCAAGGAGTCCCACTATTTTCAAAAGAGCAGGACTCTCTTTTTCAGATATTCCCATTATTTCAAATTGAATCTGCTACTTTATTGTAGCGTGTTACTTGAAGTCTCATTATTTATAAAGTAGCGAGACCTCCTTGGAAATGCGCAAAGGTTTGTACGTTTTTAGGTTATCAATTGCAAAATGATTGTGGCTCATGCTATTTCAATGACTCAACCAAACATGCTATTTTCAAATTATATAGCATGACACAATTTGTTTGCAACCCCTTGATTAATTTAATCAAAACAGCCCTAAATCGGTAAACAATTTCCAAACTACCTCATTTACGTAATTTCTTTATAAAAAAATATTATTATTTTTTGTCATTTAGCCTTATAAGAACAACATGGTTAAAAAATGAAAAATTCATTAAAAACTTGAATGGGAACCATTCTGTAATGAAAACAATTTCAATTTAAAAAATATATTTACTACTTTCATCCTCTGCTTTTTCATCACCAATATCACATATTACAACAAAATATTATACAGAGTTGCTTTTGGAGAAACATAAAGAAAAAAGGTGTGAGAGACAATGGTGCATCAAACAATTTTGGCTAAATTATTACCTGCCTTGGATACTAGTAATGGTGACATTGTTGATGGAGCCCATTTTATTGCTTGTTTGAGGGGACATTTCTATCAACATGAATGCAGGCTGCCTTGGTGTAGGTAGATTGACAATCTCACTATTAAGCATGGAAAGTACAGTTGCCACACTAGGCCTATCTCTTGCAAGTTCTTGGACACACAGAAGACCAATGTGAACGCATCTCAAAATGTCTCTTATAGACTTTAGATCACATATTTCTTGGTCTATTAGAGATATGATGTTGTCTCCTTCCCATAACTTCCATGCCTAAAACCAACAAATCAAGTATGAATACTTGCAGTTCAACTTGAAAATTTCATCTAAGTAGCAACAAGCCATAGAGCTTTTACTAAGTCAAGAAATGATATGTAGAGGCTTACAAATCCTAAGAGGCTTAGTGACTGCTCATCACCATAGAAGCTTGTGTTTTTCTTCCCACTAATTATCTCCAGAAGTAGAACTCCGAAGCTAAATACATCTGATTTTTCTGAAAACAACCCTTGCATTGCATATTCTGGAGATATATAGCCACTGCATTAAAACTTCATCAGAGTTATAACTCAAACACTTCCTAGTGTGGTACACTAAAGTTGGATAAAGGAGAAAGCATGCTTACTACGTTCCAACTATCCTTCTAGTATTGACATGATCTTCACTCCCTCCAAATATTCTAGCTAGACCAAAGTCTGATATTTTTGGATTTAACACTCCATCCAACAAGATGTTACTTGGTTTTAAGTCTCTATGGATAATTTTTAGTCTAGAATCTCTATGAAGATAAAGCAAACCTCGAGAGATTCCTTCAATTATGTTAAATCGTTTTTGCCAATCTAAGATTTTCTTTTTGACTGGATCTGCACAAACCATAAAAAGTTAGATAGCTTTGTATGAATACATCATCAAGACAATCCAACTATAGTTAAAACTTCACGTTACTAGCTTTTAAGGAAATAAAATCAAAAGGAGGGTCCATTTGCATTTCTCTTTGAACTTTATTGTAGACTTAAAACAGGAGATGAGACTAACCAAATATTAGTGCATCCAAACTCTTGTTAGGCATGTATTCATATATCAACATTTTTTCCTCCCCTTCAACACAGCAGCCTATAAGTCTCACAAGATTGCGATGCTGAAGTTTTGAAATCACTACTACCTCATTCATAAATTCTTCTAGTCCTTGTCCAGATGCTTTTGAAAGTCTTTTCACTGCTATTTCCTGCCCATCTTGCAATTTCCCCTACAAGACCATCAAAAAGAAAACTGCAATTATACATTCTACTTGAAGTTTGTTTAGCTACAGTTTACAAAAAATACCAGGTTACCTTGTATACAGAACCAAAACCACCATGTCCAAGTTTGTTATCAGAGTGGAAATTATCAGTTGCAGTTGCAAGATTTCCAAACTCAATTAGTGGTAACTCCTCAAGTTTTGCTTGTTTCAAGTCTCCAATTATGTTTGGTTCCCTGTAGTTCAGCAACGATGATCCTGTGCTTCTCTTCCAACATCCAAAGCATAGCAGAGGCCAGGAGTCTTATAAAGGACAATGGGAAATATTGGAATAACCAACCCCACAAAAAAATACATGAAAAATAGAAGAAAAAAAATTAGTTATACAAAATATACTAAGTAAGTTAAAGGCAAAGAAGGTATTAAAATGATAATTTTGTAAAGAAAAAATTGGAAAAGAAGGACTTTATTGATAAGGAAATATATTAACAAATGAAAGACCAAGATGTTTTTAATATTACTGCAATACAAGCTGAGAATATGTGGAAGAATGTATATCACTTTGAAGAGTCTAGCCTGTGAAAAAGGCACACATACCTGCAGAATGTTTAAATGTCCTTGTCCATAGGAAATATGCACAAGTAGCAGCAATAATCATTCCTACTATTATTGTAACTGCAATAATCACAGTCCTGCTTCTCTTTTTATCTGCATCAATAACAATTAAAACAATTTTGGCCAGGGTCNATTCCTACTATTGTTGTAACTGCAATAATCACAGTCCTGCTTCTCTTTTTATCTGCATCAATAACAATTAAAACAATTTTGGCCAGGGTTCAGATATATAGAAATAAGTAGGAACTGTTGAGTAGAAAATTCTTCTATGATTATTTGGATTCTCAAGTGTTTGACCAAAAAAATTTCTACCTACCAAGTTCTGAATAGGCTACTTTTATGTCAAGATTAGCTCCTCCTTCCGTGAATCTTTGTATGTCGACCAAGTTTCCACTCCAAGACATGCAGTTAATGCCGGCATCATATGCATATGCTGTACAGGAGCAATTCTGCAGGCACTGAGTTCTGCATGTGTCTTCAGAAACAGAGGACTGCTCTGCAAAGTCAGGTACTTTGGTCATCTCTAGTCTCAAAAAGCCATCGTCTTTACCTGCTTCACCTCCATTTTTTATCCTCTCACACTGCAAAGGAACCCTTCTCACACATTTACTCCTCCAATTTTGGTTACTCCACTCCTCTCTATTATTGGGTTTAAACCCTTTCATACAACTACAGATTGGTGAACTTTGAGCGTTGCAGGATCCAAATGCCCCACAAAAGCCATAAATAGCCATCATGACACCCGGCGCGTTATCGAGATTTCAAAAATTCAATGTTTTCCAGTCTTTCCCATGCTCCTACCTCGGAAATAGGCAGCCAGTCTGGAATATCCGTAGATCGGTCTCAGTAAAACCGAATCCCGAGCTTGAGGGAGGGACAAGTGTAGATACTCAATATCTCGGCCCATGAATAATTAAGCCCACTAGTATCAAGGCCCACATCCCTAATATTGTCCTTGACCCTTTTAACCTTCAGATTCCTCTATAAATAGGCTACACACGACAGGTAGAAGGATCTTCTTAACTTTCTCCAATTTTAAGATTATCATTACCCATTTTCTAGTACCTTGAATAGTACTGACTTAAGCATCGGAGCTCGGATATAGGACCCGACCTTTGTTTTACTTATTTACAGATTACCCATTTCCAAGCTCCCTCAACAATACCAAATCAAGCATCGTCAGATTGCAAATCTTGGTTTTGTGTAGCCTTGAAATCTTGAAGCTTCCCAGGTTATGAAACACGTCGAAACTCCAGATTGTTGATTTAGTGACTAGGTGAGTGCAGATTTGAAAATATCAGCATTTTCTCATATGGAATTTAGAGCAAGATAAACCATTACAGAAAAGATTTTTAATGGGTCACATACTGAGATTCAAGTCATGGCTTCAGGTCAGTAATAGTGGAGCAGTTGGTGGAATTGACATTACCAAACTTCGGTCAAATTTGTTTAGCGTTGTTGACAAGTAATCATGTACTCTATAGAGACAAATATACAAGAAGCATAACTAGTCCTGACAACTCCACATTCTCAAGTCTCAAAAGTCATAACTACTTGATTTGGTGTCCCTTTTCCATGTCCTTATTGCACATACTAGTTATTAATGACAGAACATTGTACCCTCCTTGCTATCTACCTTGTATATCAGAAAGAGTTACATTGTTGGCCGAGTTTTGTCCCTGGACTTCAGGGGAGGACTCTAAATTCAATAATATTCTCCTTTGAACAAATGCAACTTGCATTGGAGGAGGAAGATTCACAATCTCGCAATTAAGCATGGAAAGTACAATTGTCATAGATGGCCTTTCTGTTGCAAGTTCTTGGACACAAAGAAGACCTATGTGTAAGCACCTCAAAATTTGATTCTCTAAGCCTGTATCTAATATCTTTGGATGATGGGAATCTAGACAAGAAGACTCCGAGTGCTGCATGTGATCTATAAAAGGTTTAATGTTGTCTTCATTCCATAATTTCCATGCCTGAAAGAATGAAAAGGAGCATAAACTTGAATGTGAATTTAATTTGTATCCCTAGAAAGTAATGCCATCCTTTGTAATTGAGAAAGACGATATGGGGAGACTTACAAATCCTATTAGACTGAGAGAGTGCTCATTGTTATAAAAGCTAGTATTCTTTCTTCTGCTAACCATCTCTAGCAACAAAACTCCAAAGCTGTAAACATCTGATTTCTCTGAAAAATGTCCTTTCATTGCATACTCAGGAGACATATAACCACTACAATTAGACAAGATAACAATTAATTCTAATTTCCTCAATATGCTACTATAACCAAGTAGAAAGAATAAGACATACTTACTATGTTCCAACAACTCTTCTAGTATTAGCCTCGTCTTCATCGCTTTTGAAAATTCTGGCCAAACCAAAGTCTGATATTTTTGGATTCATCTCTCTATCTAACAAGATGTTACTTGCCTTGAGATCCCTATGTATAATTTTTAGTCTAGAATCTTTGTGAAGATAAATTAAGCCTTGAGTTATTCCTTCAATTATGTTAAAGCGAGTTCTCCAATTTAAAAATTTCTGTCATTGAGGATCTAAAAAAAAAAAAAAAAAAAAATTGAAAGTGAGGATAACTAATAATACTACCCGATGTATAAACTTGACAAAAAGAACAGACATACTCATTCCAAACAAGTTGGTCATAGGACTCATGTCCTGAGTAAATGTGAAATACAGAAGAAAAGAGAGAATTAAAATAAACTAACCAAACAGAAATTTATCCAAACTTTTATTTGGCATGAATTCGTAGATCAACATCTTTTCCTCTCCTTTGACACAGCAGCCAAGAAGTCTTACAAAATTTCGGTGTTGAAGCTTTGAGATCACCACTACTTCATTCATAAATTCTTCTAGCCCTTGTCCTGATGCTTTGGAAAGTCTTTTCACTGCTATTTCTTATCCATCTTTTAATTCTCCCTAGAAGAAAATGAAAAAAAAAAAAAAATGAATAATTTCAGTTATAGTCAACATGAAACATGATGAAAATTACCAGAGAAAAGTCACCTTGTATACTGGACCAAAACCACCCTTGCCCAGCATATTATCTGAGTGAAAATTGTTAGTAGCTGTCACAAGCTTTTCATAATCAATCAGTGGTAGCTCATCCAGTTTAACTTCCTTCTGGTTTCCAATCAATCTTTGAATTTCTGAATCTGTTTCTGCTATGTTGAGCAATAACACTTATTCAGTTATATGAAGTTTTCATTTATTCAAAAGAATAAAAGAAGAATCTTCGCTTTCAATTTTCTCTGATTCATATAATCACAACTCTTTATAACTTATAAAAAGAAGGACTTTATTGATAAGGAAATATATTAACAAATGAAAGATCAAGATGTTTTTAATATTACTGCAATACAAGCTGAGAATATGTGGAATAATGTATATCACTTTAAAGAGTCTAGCCCGCGAAAAAGGCAGACATACCTGCAGAATGTTTAAATGTCCATGTCCATAGGAAATATGCACAACTAGCTGCAATAATCATTCCTACTATTAATGTAACTGCAATAATCACAGTCCTGCTTCTCTTTTTATCTGTATCAATAACAATTAAAACAATTTAGGCCAGAGTTCAGATATATGGAAATAAGTAGAGACTATAAGATAGAAAATTCTTCTATGATTATTTGGATTCTCAAGTGTTTGACCAAAAACATTTCTACCTACCAAGTTCTGAATAGGCTACTTTTATGTAAAGATTAGCTCCTCCTTCCGTGAATCTTTGTATGTCGACCAAGTTTTCACTCCAAGACATGCAGTGAATGCCGGCATCATATGCATATGCTGTACAGGAGCAATTCTGCAGGCACTGAGTTCTGCATGTGTCTTCAGAAACAGGGGACTGCTCTGCAAAGTCAGGTACTTTGGTCATCTCTAGTCTCAAAAAGCCATCGTCTTTACCTGCTTCACCTCCATTTTTTATCCTCTCACACTGCAAAGGAACCCTTCTCACACATCCACTCCTCCAATTTTGTTTACTCCACTCCTCTCTATTATTGGGTTTAAACCCTTTCATACAACTACAGATTGGTGAACTTTGAGCGTTGCAGGATCCAAATGCCCCACAAAAACCATAAATATCACAGTCAGTCGATGGAAAGTTCTTATTCGCAGCCTCCATTTTGTTTTGCCACTTTTTCTCCACCATGGTGCCTTGTGAATTCAAGACTAAGAATGCAAAGTCAGAGGTCCCATTTGGCAAAGAAAAAGTTAGATAAACAGTTCCATCCTCTTCTGTTCCAATACTGGTTCCATATAGATATTTAGGCTTCATCTTGGACGCCCCAAGAAACACCCTACCATTACAAGGACCAGTCCTCTAGTATGGCTTTGTTTTGTTCCAAATGAACATTTCAGGAACACTGAGCCTCTTAAGGCTGAGAGAGAAGTTTCCAGTGGAAGGATCAGAAGAACTTTTCCATGATGTCAGCTGAACTTTCTTCCCTGTAATTTTGTTAGTACTCAATTTCATCTTTGGCACAAATGAATGAGTAGGATGCTGGAAACTTTCCCATAAGGTGTTTCCTGTGGAGTCATCTCGCAGGATAAGGTTTCCAGTATCTAAAAGTTTTGCAGTTGAATTGGATGCTAAATTTGACACATTTGATGACCAAACAACTTGATTCTTACCATTCATTACCACAAGATTGCCGTCCTCGGAAATTGTTACAATCCCAGAAGAATCCCTCAGTGGTTGTTCTCTGTTAGCAACCCATATGACATCAAATTCAGAGAGATACCAAATTCCTACATAGCGATTCACTGAATTCCCAAGACTAAAGAATCCTAATTTGAACGCACTGTCACTTGAACTTATAGTTTCATGGTCTCTGATAAATTGAGATATTGTAATGGTATCTAAAGCAATGATAAAATCTAAGTAGAAGCTAGAAAATATGAGAAAAACAGAAAACAAGATTGCATGACTACTGAATCCCATGACTTAAAGAAGATCTGATGGTTTGTGATGTAGATTTAGGGTGTCAAGAAATGTAAGCTTTTGTTCCTAATGAATACTTCTTTACAGAAAGTCTGATGGCTAGACTAGGACGTGCGGCTTGTTGACAAGCACCTATGCATCATCATTACATATGTCTATAAACTTGACTTTTGACGATACCTGATTTGGTTGGGGATGGAGAGCGCAAACAATGTGCTACCTGCTGTTACGTAAAATGTGAACGCAAGTGCACGTGCCATAATCAAGTAATAAAGAAGTGAGAATAATTATCATCCCACGGAGACTGTAGCTAATAAGTACCAAAATTTTGCGTATTCTAATTTTATCTAGACAATTGATAGGTGAATTTTGATGAAAATTAAATACAAAATTGTAAACAAAGAACAATCACTTATAAAAATGAATAAAAATATGGTGAGAAAGTATCTAGGATGTCGATTTCACCGTAGCTAGTTCGGATCTTTGTTCCTAATTCATTAATCAACACAAATCTCCCTAATTGATAACCAAGAACCCTAAGTCATTTATTAGCCTTTCCCAAGGTCAAACAAATATACTCCCAGACTATGAATCCACTATATTCCTATGTGAATTGCGAATAATCTCCGAATTCAATTCATTCTATGGTTCTTTTTAATGACTACATAAACCATAACGGTATATTCATATCCCTTATGTAATTTATGTTCTTAATCCCTATGGTCCTCAATCACAACTAACTTTCCAGTCTTATTGTAATCACATGCTCATCTAAATTGATGGTCAGTCAAAGAGAAGCATTAAGTATTGAGATGAAGAATTCAATTTAAGAAGAAGGTCTTTTGATTAATTCATTTGAAGTTACAATCCATCTTAAGCTAGGCTACATCTCCACCCTAGATGGTGGAATTAGTTCATACTCAAGGTAGAAAATAAACTCACAACCAGATTACACATCAGAAACAGGAAAGAGGAAGAATTGAACTCTTGGTGATGACGATTCGATACCGAAAAACTCTAATCTTCAAGCTTGAATCCTCTTCTCTTCTTGCCTCTTCTCTCAAAATTGTGGAACCCTAATTTAGACTTTAAGAGTCCTATTTATAGGTCCTAGGAAGTTTAGGAGAAAAAGGAAATAAATTAAAAAAAGGATTCCTTGTGAAAATAGAAAGCTTAGAGGTCAAATCACAAGTTGACTGCTGGGGGGCTGCAGCCTTGGGTTTGGGCGCTGCAGCGCCCTGAAGTTTGCCTGATGGGCGCTGCGGCGCCCTTCTTTCTGGATTTCAGTCCCTGTTTGCTGAAGCTAGGGCGCTGCGGCGCCTGGTGTAGGGCGCTGTAGCACCCTCCTTTTCACGTGCTAAGGCACTGTGGCGCCTAGTGTAGGGCATTGCGGCGCCCTTCTCTCTGTCCTCACTTTGCTGGGTTTTGAGCATAGGGCGCTGTGGCGCCTAGTATAGGGCACTGTGGCACCCTTCTTCCTGAAATCTGGTTAATTATACATTGGGGCGCTGTGGTGCCTTGAGTGGGGGCTGCGGCGCCCAATCTCTGCCTTCAATTTCAACTTGCATGATTTCCTTCTTTCTTACACCGAATTTCTCCAAAATAGCTTCCAAGGTTCCCAAAACATAAACCTACAAAAATGAGACTTAAATTGTGAAAACCTATCCTAAGATACTCAAGAATAGACAAAAATCAAGCAAGAACATTACGAGATAAACGGTGTAAAATCCGTTTATCACCTGCAGACAATGAAAGGTCAAGAGTCGGGGGTTTATTCCCGAGCTCCGATGATTAAGTTAGTGATGTCCGAAGTATCAAAATGAATATATTGATATTAATCAAAAGTCCTTTATACTTGTCACGCGGAGACTATTTATAGATGAGTTTAGGGGTTTAAAAATAATGAACAGTTTTACAGATATGGGCCTTACGACTAATGGGCCTAATGACTTATGGGCCGAAATACCAAGTATTTACAACTTTTATCAAACATTTTAATTAATTCATATTATCAATAAATATTAAATTAGTTTACAAAAATAACTTAAAAATAATATTATCAGAAAGAACTAATAATTAAGAAAGCCAAACAAGATATTGCCATAAAGTCACAACAACATTTATTTAGCTTTTTATGGGTCATGTTATGGTAGGTCATTTTTTAAACATTTTTGAAAAATCATTCTTATATATTTTTCTGATTGAGTTTTATATTTTCTGAAAATATTACAGTAAAAAAAAATATCCTTTTTAATGTTTTTCTAGCCATAAATGTTTAATATATGATGACAACAAAGCATGTTATGAATTTTCTAAGCACGAAGCTATGCGAAGAAAAGACGATGCTGTCAACTGCACAACATTTTCAAATCTCAGAAGTTATACCTTTCTGATTTTAGATTCTCTCTTCCGCATTCTTATTGTCAAAGCAGACAAATATGAATTGACTATTCTGCTGACTTGGGAGACTACGTGATACAAATGCATCCTGTAACAAATGGTGACAGGTTTAGAAATTTCTAAAATGAGGACCTATAGTTGCCAAATATCAATTTCTGAACCTCTTCATTTACATTTTAAACTTTTTTGTTTGGTTTTTTTTTTCAGAAATATATTTTTCTAATCCTCATGCAAGGGTAAACCTCTGCTTATTATATATGTTTTTATAAAAACTCCAATGCTGTATACATCTGACTTCTTTGAAAATTGTCTTTCCATTGTATATTTTGGGGACATGTAACCTGTTCACATATGAAAGTTAATTATCAATTCTCTCAATATAGAAGTATAATCATGGACAATAAAAAAAGCATACTTACTATGTTCCAACAACCCTCCTAGTTTTAGCCGCATCATCACCCCATTCGAAAATCTACAATATAATATTTTTGGATTCATATCTCCATCTAGTAAGATGTTATTTGGCATTAAAAATGAACTAACCAAACAAAAATTTATCCAAACTTTTATTCAGCATGAACTCATAGACCAACATCTTTTCCTCTCCTTCCACACAGCAGCCACGAAGTCTTACAAGATTTTGATGTTGAAGCTTCAAGATCACCCCCACCTCATTCATAAATTCTTCTAGACCTTGTCCAGAAGCATTGAAGAGTCTTTTACTGCTATTTCCTGTCCATCTTCCAATACTCCCTAGACGAATATGACCCAAAAATATTACAGTTATACTCAATTATACTGTATGAGAAATTTTGAAAATTACCTTGGAAGTGATTTCCTTGTATACTGGACCAAAACCACCCTTTCCGAGCATATTAGCCGAGTGAAAGTTGTTAGTGGCAGTTGTAACTTGTTCAAAATCAAGCAGTGGTAGCTCATCCAGTTTAACTTTTTTATGGTTTCCATTCAATGTTTCACTCTGACTTTCTGGTGTTTTTCTCCTACATTGGGCAATAACACTTGTTTGGTCAATTGAAATTCTCATTTATCCAAAGAAAGCATTCATTTTCTCTCAGCAGGACTGGATATAGACACCATTATTTGAATTTGAGTAAAAACTTCCAAACTTGAATGTCTTAAGGCTCAATTAACTAAAGGCTTGATGTATACATAAAACAAATAATACTCATTCTGAATGGCTAAAGGCTTGCACTATGACTTGAAAAATTATGTTCTTCAAACTGGTTGGACAGTGACATATGGCTGAGGTACCAAAATGTTTAGCAATCCATTTCCATAGAAAATATGCAGAAGCAGCAACAATAATTATTCCTACTATCACTGAAACTGTAATTATTACTGTCATGTCTCTCTCTATCTGTAAAATTGCAGTTAGAACAAGTTAGTTCACAATCTGTACATTAGACAACTTTACATATTGAATGTGGTAATGTTGCTAGCTTTTGCTCTAGCCTAATTTTGGAGAAATGATACTTCTACACTTCCTTTAAGAGGCATTGGAAGTATAAAAAAAATTTGACTCCTACGAAAAAGGAATCAAGTTGATCTAATTTAAATTTCAGGAGTTCAACTAAACTAAAAAATCGCAGTGTGAATATATAATTTGAATTTAACTAGAGTAAAATATTTCCTCTCCCATGTATTTTCAAATAATAACATGGCTTTCTCCTCTCCCATATATCACTACTCTCTAATTTCTACACAAACCATATTCAATGCACAAGCTAGGAACAATTAAAATGTTAATTTCTCTTCCTCTTTATATAGTTGATAATTCAGAAGATTTTATAAAAATTCGCTAATTATTCAGTAAATATGAATAGAACCCATATCATCAAACATTCTAATTCTTATGACTAAACTTACATGTAATTGGCTTTGCACAACTACTTTTCTTTAGAGTAAAATATTTTTCTTACATTGTAGTTTCATGTAACATACATGGTTCTCTTCTGATAAATATGACAACATTATGTTACCCCTTAACATAAAAGTAATGTTGTAATGCAATTTAACCAATTGTGGACTGAATATAACAAGATGCAATTAACGAATCCCATCTTAAAAACAGAGTCTATGATAGAAGCGTGTCTGGGTAGTGTACCCACCGGACAAAACAGAGTGTTCGACACCTTTCTCCCTCATTTTGTGTTGGGTGAGTGTCCGTTCCTTGATTCATCTCAGGTTTGGCTTTGTTTCCATGCTCTCTATGCGTCTTCGTCTCTGATTGGAGCTTGCCCAAAATAGGTGACCAAGCTTGAAACCGATGGAGTACCAATAGTCTTCTAAGTTACATTTTCATTCCCTGTATGAAATTTTTAGGAAAAAAAAAACGAAAATTTGTGCTTTCTGGTGACCCTTGCAGCAAATCTGTTTGTATAATAGGGAGAAACCTTAGGGGGGAGTGATTCACGTACCATGGGCATGGAGGCAGACCTTCGAAATGAAGAGGAAGGAAGAGGGGTTTTGGGCTTTTTTTTTTGGTTTTTTAATTTATTTGACCTTTGAGCACAACGACGACGTTTTTGGCCTTTTTTTGTTTTTAAATTTATTTATTTTTATAAGAGTGCCCTATGACATTGTTTTGCTGTCATTTATTTTTGCTATTTTAACAGGTGACACTAAAAACATTAACAATATCACGTCATTATTTTCCTTAACAGTAGATTAGTTTCTTAAAAATCTTGATTTATTGAGAACCATTTTATTATAAATGATGAGAAACTCTTTTGTTAAAACCAAAATCTTTTGAGTATACAGTTTACTCAAAACAATTAGTTGTATGAAGAGATATCTTTGCAATATCTTCAGCATATAGAATGTAGCTATCTCAAGTGACAGTGTGCCCTTCTTGTTATCTTCCTTGTATTTCACTAACTGTTAGATAGTTGGTAGAGTTCGATCCCTGATTTTCCTGAGAGTTCTCCGTACTCAACAATTTTTGCCTCTGAACAAATGCAACTTGCCTTGGAGGAGGAAGATTCACAATCTCACTGTTAAGCATCGAAACTACAGTGGTCATAGATGGCCTTTCACTTGCAAGTTCTTGTGCACAAAGAAGTCCAATGTGTATACACCTCAAAATTTGATTCTCAAAGCATGGATCAGTTATCTCTGGATCTATTAAAAGTTTAATGTTTTCTTCATTCCATAATCTCCATGCCTGAAGTAAATAAAAGCAGCACAAAAATTTATTTAAGTTATTTTGTATCACAAAAAAGTAGTGAGAGTCTCTCCAATTAAGAAAGACCTAAGATGGAGAGACTTACAAATCCTATAAGGCTGAGAGAGTGCTTATTGTTATAAAAGCTAGTGTTTCGTTTTCCACTAACAATCTCTAGTAACAAAACTCCAAAGCTGTAGACGTCTGATTTCTCTGAAAAATGCCCTTCCATTGCATATTCAGGGGACATATAGCCACTGCATTTAGACCACATATCACATCATTATCAATTCTCAACAAACTCAACATGATACCATAATCATATAACATGAAGAAGGTATGCTTACTATGTTCCAACAACTCTTCTAGTATTAGCCTCTTCTTCACTACCTTTGAAAATTCTGGCCAATCCAAAATCTGATATTTTTGGATTCATCTCTCCATCAAGCAAGATATTACTTGCTTTAAGATCTCGATGAATAATTCTTAGCCTAGAATCTCTATGTAAGTAAAGTAGACCTCGTGCTATTCCTTCAATTATGTTGACACGTTTTTCCCAATCTAAGAATTTCTGTTGGACTCGATCTACACCCAAGAAGAAAAGTAAGGTCCAAAATGGCACCCAAATAAATTGTTCATACCCTAAGCAAACTCTATGTTTTGAAAGTGAAATATAGAAATGGAAAAAGAGGGTAATAATATGAACTAACCAAAAAGAAATGCATCCAAACTTTTATTTGGCATAAACTCATAGATTAGCAACTTTTCGTCTCCTTCAATACAACAGCCAAGAAGTCTTACAAGATTGCGATGTTGAAGTTTAGAAATCACCACCACCTCATTCATGAATTCTTCTAGCCCTTGCCCGGATGCTCTAGAGAGTCTTTTCACTGCAATTTCTTGTCCATCTTGCAATTCACCCTAGAAAAGAAATTGGAAAAAAAGTTAGCAGGTTGGATGCACATTTGATATCAAAGATGATGAATGTCACCTGGAAAAAGTTACCTTGTATACTGGACCAAAACCACCTTTTCCTAGCATATTAGCAGAATGAAAGTTGTTTGTTGCAGTTGCAACTTTTCTAAAATCAAATAGGGGCAGCTCTTCTAGTTTATCATGTTTTGGGTCTGCAGTCATTCTTTGAATTTGATGCTCTGTATGTTTTCTCCCTGTGTTGAGAAATAAACTTGTTTGGTTAGATAAAATTTTCGTTTGATGTACAGCGCTAGGATACTTGTCCAGAATGATTTTCTATAGCAATGACTTTTTTTTTTTAATTCAATTTGGGCTACACATGCAACCGAAGCCAAAATGAATTTGAATCAAAGACTTCTGAGTATTTGGTATTCAATCATGGGGATATACCCTTAGGAACATACAAGAATGAATTCTTATTTATTCATATGCTATGGTAAACAACAAGTACAGAAAGAAAGCAACTAAAGATCTATAATGTAGTCTCAAAATTGTAAGAGTTAATTATTTCAATAATACTCTTAAACTACTTATTTATCATTGAAACGAAAGTAGTTCCGCATTTCAGATTTTGGTTACAAAAACTTTTGTTTTTCTCTGTGACTCTGTCATTGATTGAACATAAGATAAGAAAATGTGATGTGGCTGCTTTACCTGCATCTTTAGTAGTGTATTTCCATGAGAGAAAAGCCCAGGTGGCTAAGATAATCGTTCCTACTGACACTGCAACTGCAATGATAGCAATCACTCTCTTGTTTCTCTTATTTTCTGCTGGTATTTCTGAAGCTGCACGTGCAGAATAAAAGTCAAACAACTTTGATCCAACTTGAAAATAAAAGATTCTGCAAGTTAAAAACATGGAACGAAAAGCAATATACCGAGCTCTGAATGGGCCACACGAACGTAAAGATCAACTCCTACTACTGAGGCTTTTTGTATGTCAATTAAACTTCCCCTCCAATACATGCAGCCAATACCAGCTTCATATGCATATGCTATACAAGAGCAATTAGCAAAGCACTGTGTTTTGCATTTGTCTAATTCCTGAGCATCTGATCTCTCTGCAAAATCTGGCACTTTAACCATCTCATGTTTTAGAAAACCATCTTGTTCCCCAACTTCACTTCCATTTTTCACCCAATCACACTGCAAAGGTGCCTTCCTCACACACCCACTAGTCCAATTTTGCCGATTCCATTCCTCCAAATTCCTGGGTTCAAAGCCACTCAAACAGCTGCAGATTGGGGTGCTTTCCCTATTACAGCTTCCATAAGCACCACATTGGCCATAAAGATCACAATCAGTCACTTCAAACTCCTGCGTCAAAATTTCCTTCCTATCATACCACCATACCAACTTAATATTACCTTGTGAAGTCAAGGTAAAGGTTCCAAAATCAGACTTGTTTCCAAAGTTAAAAGTTAGATAAACACTTCCATCCTCTTCATTTCCTACACTCCATCCATATAAATACCCGGAATAAAGGGTTGTCCCAATAAAGACACGGCCATTCCATGGACCACTCCGCGCATATGGGCGAGTTCCATTAACCCAGAGAAAAAATTCTGGAGCATTCAATCTTTCAAGACTAGCAGAGTAGTACCCAATTGATGGATCAGAAGGGCTTTTCCATGATGTACCAATTATTTTCTCACCTGTTATTCTGTTGGTACTGAGTTTAAATGATGGCACTCCAGTGTCACAAGGGTGCTTGAAACTCTCCCATATAGTTTCATCTGTGTTGACATCTTGCAGGATTAGATTTCCAGTATCTAAGAGTTGTGCACTTGAATTGGATGCTATATTTGACACATTTGATGACCAAACTACCTGTTTGTTTCCATTCAGTACCACAAGATTGCCATTCTGTGCTATTGTGAAAATCCCAGAAGAATTTCTCAGTGGTTGGTTCCTGTTAGCCACCCATATCACATTGGATTCATTCAGATACCAGATTCCTAGATAGCGATTTGTCGAATTTTGTGCGCTGAAGAATCCTAGCTTGAAAGCATTGTCATTTGAACTTACTGTTTCAGGGTCTCTTATGACTCTGGCTGATGCAATGGTGGAGCTGGCAGAGCCAAAATCCAAACAGAAGCATGACAATATGAGCGTAGCATTTATCAAGTTACTATGAAAACTGAATCCCATAACTTGAAGCTGTGTCAGCTAGCCTACAAGGTAGAAAATTGAAGAAGAATTAGGAGACAGAAGAAAAATCACTGTCCAAGGATCTGCTAAACTAAAAGACCAAAATGTCTACATTTGATTCAAAGATAAAGAATGCTCATACTTGAAAGTATAGTGCTTTTTTATCTCTTGAAAACTATTACACAGTCAGATATGGTTTTTGGATGAAGACGAAGGAAGCTATTTGATTTTTCAGGGCTTAATTTGAGTATGTCTATTTTCCAGCGTGTCGCAATGTGCGACACGATTCGGACATGGACTAGCAGCAGACTCAGGTGTGACTCGTATCGGACACGCATCTGATTTTCCGGCTCGGACACTTCAGCAACACGGCTTGACAAGGCTGACCCGTTCGTCGGATACTGCGTTCTCCTTATCCACCGTCCAATGCTCCGACCCGTACCCATTATTCTTGTCTTTTTCTTTTTTCCTTTCAGCAACCCACCACCTCCACAACTCGGCAGTCACCATTGGAGCCCACAGAGACGCTTCGTGTTCTTGACGAGGCTTTCCGAGAGAGAGAGTCTGTGTGTGAAAGGATTTTGCTGGAGTCTTGCTGGGTCAGGGAGACTCTCTGGAGAGTGAAAAAGTGGTTTGCAGTTTTGAGACTCGTAAGGGGTGCACCTCAGCTGTGATAAAAGATTAAACCGTAATTATTTTACCAAATTAATTTTATGCTCAATTAAATAAAATAAAAATATTTATAATATTAAAAAAATAGATGAAAGTAATTTTACTGTAGTCTTCATGGCTTTTTTTATTATTATTATTTTTGTTTGGAACAAAGTGGATCTCTTTACTTCAATAATATTAAGCAAATTCCCTAACTACCATTCTTTAGGGGGAATTGCTACGGTACGCAGAAGACTTTGTGGAGAGAGAAAAAGTGGTTTGCAGTTGCAGACTGATAAAGTTTTCTGTCCATACTAGAAATTTTATGTCAATAAAATAAGAAGCTAATTTTTTTAATGCCCATTGGTGGAAAAAAATTATGCCAAACATAAAAAAAGATAACTTTATAAAAATATAATTTCTTACTCTGCATACCATGAATAATATATTTATAAGTTTATTGACTTGAATATTATATTTTAATAATAAAATTATATATTTATCATATTTTTAATTTAATTATTTAAATATTATAATTTTAAAAAAATAAAAAATAAAAAAAATTTAAACATGTGAAGATCACTAATAGCCACAATGTGTGTCTTCCTAGGAGTCTAGGACACGTCAATAGTCAATTAGCGTATCCCTTTTTACCTTTTCTTTTATTTTTTTTTTAATTTTTATAGACAACTGTAGAAAGGACACCACATAGGACTATCGACATGTTCGACGTGGACACGCTACGTGGTTACTGACGCGTCTGGTGATCCGATTATATCTTTTTATTTTTATTTTTTTAAAAATTATAATATTTAAGTAATTAAATTAAAAATTATTATAAATTAATAAATTTATTTGTAAAGTGTAATATTCATCTCTAAGTTGCCTCTCAATATCGGGCAATGTTATGAAAAAGCCGTTCACAAGCTAGAAGTAAAAAGTTGGATAAAAAGATTTGAGAATGCTTTCTTGGATTGGTTTTATTCCCACAACACAGAATATTTAATTTATATTTTTTCTACTTGCCAATAATACGAAACAAAAAAAAAACCATAAAATGAAAATTAATTGTTTAAGTAATATTCACATCTTGTTCAAATGGAAACAAATAAACATAACTAAATTAAATTTATGCTCAAATTCATTAATTGGATCAAATTTAATATAATCATGGCCCATTAATAGTAAATTTCAAAAAGATTAAGCAAAACTGATCTAGCACTATTGTTAATTTACTGTTTTATCACCCTTGACTCTCATTTAATTACTAATTAGGTACAAATTTACTAATTGAGCCAACTTGATATAATGATAGTCCATTAAATAGACTCAGCAAGATTGATACGACACTAATAAGGCAGAGTTTTAGAAAACATATTATTGAAGCGAATACCCCTGAAGGTAAATTTGATAGTTTGTATTTTAGAATTTGGGCTTGAGTTAGTGTCTTGTGCTATATAAGGACCAACAAGACAATCATAAGCATAAGAGTCCTCATTTCATAGGTTATTGTCTTCTCTCATGCCATTAAGGAACCTATTTGATTTTTCAGCTATCAATAGCAGTAAGCTTAATTTCACTATCTCTCTCCAAGTTCTTAATTTTTCTCAACCAAGTTTTCAAAGTGATATTTTTTAGGTTTAATTATAATTTTGGCTCCCATATCTTAACAAAGTGAATTATTTGGTCTCCTTCTTTAAATATAAACGATTTAATCTCTCTATTTTGACAAAAGCTATAATTTTGGTCCTTTCGTCTCTCAAATGTTAGAAAACATACAGAAATATTAACTTGGTAATAAGAAATTATTATTTTAATATGATTCAGCATAAAATGTCAAAATTAACCTTAAAAAAAATTTTAATTTTTTCAATTTACAGGTCTATATCAAAGCTTAAATGTCTCTGAATTACAATCCTACCATACAAAATCAAGATCTATGTCTTTGAAACATCCCTACAAAATTTCAACTTGATCTAACGATAAATGACTCTAGATCACTAATTTGATAAAAACTGCTATAATAAAAAATAAAAATAAAAACTGCTAGAATATAAAATCAAAACCTTCGAGATCCACTGAATGAAGAAGGAAAGTTTCAAGTATTTAACTGGACCACATATAGAAAGCCTGTTTAACAAAAGCCCAAAATGTGCTCCATTCATTGCACACCTCGTAATAGCAAAGCCATGTCTACTTTGTTTCCCCACCAACTTGTACTGTCTATTTTCTACACAAACCATATTGAATGCACAAGCTAGAAACAATTAGAATGTTAATTTATCTTCCTCTCTAAGTTGATAATACATTTTGCTTTCATTGTAGTAGTTCTTTCCTAATAAATATGACAATATCATGTTATTTCATAATATGAGAGGATTTTGATCCTATCTTAAATTTTTTTTTAGTGGCCCACCCAAAATTATTTATAATTTAAATTACTTAACAATAATTATCTCCATTTTTTTTTCTTACATCAAAGTAATGTTGTAATGCAATTAATCATTGTTAATTGTATATAACATGATGTGACACTTTAAAGATAAGATGCATTGCAATTAATGGAATTACACTTCTATTTGTCAAAAGGAGATGTCAATTTTATTTTTATTTTTGTATTTCTAAATGTATAAAATGTCATTAATAAAAAATGTGTGCATCTTTCATTTTCTGTTTCTATGTGAAGGTGGGTTTAGAATTTTATGGTTGCCCCTTGTTGCTACCTGTGGATAATCAAAACACTCAAGTACGTATCATTACCCTGCCCTTGGGAAGAATCCTTGTCCTCAGGGATCAGATTTGAAAACTGGCACGGCAACTTAAAATTACAATTAAATAAAAAGAGATAAAAAAAAAAAAGCCTGAGAAAGAGAACAATAACACAGAGCAATATTTAAAAATCAGACCGGCTTTAATAGACTGGCCAGTTCACTTGGATAGCTTAAAATTTGAATTTTTTTAACTTTTTTTTTTTTTTCCGTTGTGCCACTCTCACTCTGCGATCTCCCTCTCCCTCTCCCTCTCCCTCTGCGATTCCTACATAGCGATTCATTGAATTCCCAGGGTTAAAGAATCCTAAAAATTATTATTTGGGAGACTTCGTGATACACATGCAACGTGTAAAAAATGGTGGCCATATGGTTTAGAAATTTTCTAAAATAAGGACCAATTGTTGCCAAATATCAAATTCTGAACTTTTTCATTTATATTTTAAACATTTTTTTTTGAGAAATATATTTTTCTAATCTCATGCAAGGGTAAACCTCTGCTTATTTTATATGTTTTTATCTTTAAAAGTGATTTCAAATTATAGGGATAAATATTAGGAATTTCCTGAGAAAAAGGCACTAAGAAGTCAATATTAGAAAACAAACTTATAAGAAGCATAACTATGTAATATCAACTCCTCAACACTAATTTCACAACTTGTTTTTGGCTTTTCTTTTGCAGGACCTCATTGCCAAAACTAATTATTAATGACAACTTACATAGTATCAGTTTAAGATAATAAGCATATAGAATGAAGCTATTTTAACATGTAGTAACATTGTACTCCCACTCCTATCTACCTCGTATTTCAGTAAGAGTTACATTGTTGGCCGAGTTACATCCCTGGTCTTTTTGAGAGGATCCTAAATTCAATGACTTTTGCCTCTGAACAAATGCAACTTCCCTTGGAGGAGGAAGATTCACAATCTCACTATTAAGCATGGCCAATATAGTGGTCATATTTGGTCTTTCTCTTGCAAGTTCTTGAACACACAGAAGTCCTATGTGTATGCACCTCAAAATTTGATCATGATCACATACAGAATACGATATCTCCGGATCTATTAAAGATAAAATGTTCTCTTCATTCCATAGTTTCCATGCCTAAATTAAATAAAAGCAACAGAAAACTTGAAAGTCAATTTGTATCACAAAAAAGTAGTAAGAGCCTTTGTGACTGAAAAGGCAATGATGTGGGGAGACTTACAAATCCTGTAACGCCAAGATAATGATCATTGTTATCAAAGCTGCTATTTCTTCTACCACTTGCAATCTCTAGTAACACAACTCCAAAGCTATATACATCTGACTTCTCTGAAAATTGCCCTTTCATTGCATATTCAGGGGCCATGTAGCCACTGCATTTAGATCACATATCAAAGTTAAGCATCAATTCTATCAATATGGAAGTATAATCTTAGACAATAAAGAAGACATACTTACTATGTTCCAACAACTCTCCTAGTTTTAACTGCATCATCACTCCCTTCAAAAATTTTAGCCAAACCAAAATCAGATATTTTGGGATTCATATCTTCATCTAGCAAGATGTTACCTGCCTTGAGATCCCTATGTATAATTCTCAATCTTGAATCTTTGTGAAGGTAAATCAAGCCTCGAGTTATTCCTTCAATTATGTTGAAGCGTTTTCTCCAATCTAAGAATTTTTGTTGTTGATGGTCTATAGGGAAAAGAAAAAAAGAAACTAAAAGTGTGGGATTAACACTACATTATGTATAAACCTAACAAAGAAAGAAAGGACATACTAATTTCAAACAATAATAAATAAAAAAACAACAACTACATAAATTCTTCTAGTCCTTGCCCAGATGCTTTTGAAAGTCTTTTCACTGCTATTTCCTGCCCATCTTTCAGTTTTCCCTACAAGACAATGAAAAAGAAAACTGCAATTATTCATTTCACTTGAAGTTTGTTTAGCTACAGTTTACAAAAAAACCAGGTTTCCTTGTATACAGAACCAAAACCACCATGTCCAAGTTTGTTATCAGAGTGGATATTATCTGTTGCAGTTGCAAGATTTCCAAACTCAATTAGGGGTAACTCCTCAAGTTTTGGTTGTTTCAACTCTTCAATTAAGTTTTGTTCCCTGAAGTTCAGCAAGGATGATCCTGTGCTTCTCTTCGAACATCCAAAGCATAGCAGAGGCTAGGAGTCTTATAAAGGACAATGGGAAATATTGGAATAACCCACCCCAAAAAAAAAAAAAAAAAAATACATGACAAACAGAAAAAAATTAGTTAGACAAAATACACTAAGTAAGTTGAACGCAAAGAAGGTATTAAAATGAGAATTTTGTAAAGAAAAAATTGGAAAAGAATGACTTTATTCATAAGGAAATATATTAATAAATGAAAGATCAAGATGTTTTTAATTTTACTGCAATACAAGCTGAGAATATGTGGAAGAATGTATATCATTTGAAAGAGTCTAGCCTGCGAAAAAGGCAGACATACCTGCAGAATGTTTAAATGTCCATTTCCATGGGAAATATGCACAAGTAACAACAATAATCATTCCTACTATTATTGTAAATGCAATAATCACAGTCCTGCTTCTCTTTTTATCTGCATTAATAACAATTAAAACAATTTAGGCCAGAGTCTAGATATATGGAAATAAGTAGAAACTGTAGAATAGAAAATTCTTCTATGATTATTTGGATTCTGGATTCTCAAGTGTTTGACCAAAAAAATTTCTGCCTACCAAGTTCTGAATAGGCTACTTTGATGTAAAGATTAGCTCCTCCTTCCGTGAATCTTTGTATGTCGACCAAGTTTCCACTCCAAGACATGCAGTCAATGCCGGCATCATATGCATATGCTGTACAAGAGCAATTCTGCAGGCATTGAGTTCTGCATGTGTCTTCAGAAACAGGGGACTGCTCTGCAAAGTCAGGTATTTTGGTCATCTCTAGTCGCAAAAAGCCGTGGTCTTTACCTGCTTCACCTCCATTTTTTATCCTAACAGTAATATTAAGTTAAACAATTTTGAAACTACAATAATATGATAAATAAGTTGTCAAAATACAATATTGACGTAAAAGAACCCAAATATGATCCTAACTTGTAATTTTGTTTTTTGTGTAATAATAGAAGATGAACTAAATGAAAATGTAAGAGACCAAGAATTATTTTAGTAGCAAAAACCATCTCTGTCTTATTTCTATTCTGCTCTTCTTGCTTTTAGCCTATAAAACTTATATTCTAACAGAAAGATTATAAATGTCACATGAAAAATGTGTCCTTGTATGCTAGAACATAAACTTGTTCTAGAACTTGAGTCTCATGAAATGAACAACTACAAGTTTTTTGTCAGCAGCTGCACATAAGATTATCTTTTTCGCAGGTCCCACAACTCCATGGAAGCAGCAACACACAATAAAAAACTAGTTTATACACATTCAAATTCTCATAAGAAAGTATTGTCTCAACTAAACATTTACTTGGGAAAAAAAAAAGTCATTACATGAGTAATTTTTTATTATGCAAAAATACAAATTTTAGAAATTTTTTTCACTAAAAAGGCTTTAACAAGACAAAACTGACTATTAATGACACAAATATACATAGTATCAAAAGGAAAAGTTATATGAAGAGATATATTTGCCATATCTTCAGCATATATAGAATGTAGCAATCTTAATAGTGATGGTGTGCCCTCCTTGCTATCTTCCTTGTATTTCAGTGAGTGTTACATTGTTAGCAGATTTTGGTCCTTGATTTTCCTGAGAGTTCTCCACACTCAACAATTTTTGCCTCTGAACAAATGCAACTTGCCCTGGAGGAGGAAGATTCACAATCTCACTGTTAAGCATCGAAACTACAGTGGTCATAGATGGTCTTTCACTTGCAAGTTCTTGCACACAAAGAAGTCCAATGTGTATACACCTCAAAATTTGATTCTCAAAGCCTGAATCATATATCTCTGGATCTATTAAAGGTTTAATGTTTTCTTCATTACATAACTTCCATGCCTACAGTAAATAAAAGCAGCACAAAAATTTATTACTTTGTATCACAACAAAAAAGTGAGAGCCTCTCCAAATTAAGAATGGCCTGAGATGGGGATACTTACAAATCCTATAAGGCTGAGAGAGTGCTCATTGTTGTAAAAGCTAGTGTTTCGTTTTCCGCTAGCAATCTCTAGTAACAAGACTCCAAAGCTGTAGACGTCTGATTTCTCTGAGAAATGCCCTTCCATTGCATATTCAGGAGACATATAGCCACTGCATTTAGACCATATACCATAACATTATCAATTCTCAACGAACTCAACATGATACCATAATCATATAACATGAAGAAGGTATGCTTACTATGTTCCAACAACTCTTTTGGTGTTAGCCTCTTCTTCACTGCTTTTGAAAATTCTTGCCAATCCAAAATCTGATATTTTTGGATTCATCTCTCCATCAAGCAAGATATTACTTGCTTTGAGATCTCGATGTATAATTTTTAGCCTAGAATCTCTATGTAAATAAAGTAGGCCTCGTGCTATTCCTTCAATTATGTTGACACGTTTTTCCCAATCTAAGAATTTCTGTTGGACTCGATCTACACCCAAGAAGAAAAGTAAGGTCCAAAATGGCACCCAAATAAATTGTTCATACCTTGAGCAAACTAAATGTTTTAAAAGTGAAATATAGAAATGGAAAAAGAGGGTAATAATATGAACTAACCAAAGAGAAATGCATCCAAACTTTTATTTGGCATAAACTCATAGATTAGCATCTTTTCTTCTCCTTCAATACAATAGCCAAGAAGTCTTACAAGATTGCGATGTTGAAGTTTAGAAATCACCACCACCTCATTCATAAATTCTTCTAGCCCTTGCCCAGATGCTCTAGATAGTCTTTTCACTGCAATTTCTTGTCCATCTTGCAATTCACCCTAGAAAAGAAATTGGAAAAAAAGTTAGCAGGTTGGACGCACATTTGATATCAAAGATGATGAATGTCACCTGGAAAAAGTTACCTTGTATACTGGACCAAAACCTCCTTTTCCTAGCATATTAGCAGAATGAAAGTTGTTTGTTGCAGTTGCAACTTTTCTAAAATCAAATAGGGGCAGCTCTTCTAGTTTATCATGTTTTGGGTCAGCAGTCATTCTTTGAATCTGATGTTCTGTATGTTTTCTCCCTGTGTTGAGAAATAAACTTGTTTGGTCAGATAAAATTTTCGTTTGATGTACAGTACTAGGATACTTGTCCAGAATGATTTTCTATACCAATGACTTTTTTTTAATTCAATTTGGGCTACACATGCAACCGAAGCCAAAATGAATTTGAATCTAAGACTTTTGAGTATTTGGTATTCAATCATGGGAATATACCCTTAGGAACATACAAGAATGAGTTCTTATTTATTCATATGCTGTGGTAAACAACAAGTACACAAAGAAAGCAGCTTAAGATCTATAATGTAGTCTCAAAATTGTAAGAGTTAATTATTTCAATAATATTCTTAAACTACTTATTTATCATTGAAATGAAGTAGTTCCGCATTTAAGATTTTGATAACAAAAACTTTTTGTTTTTCTCTGTGACTCTGCCATTGATTGAACATAAGATAAGAAAATGTGATATGGCTGCTTTACCTGCATCTTTAGCAGTGTATTTCCATGAGAGATAAGCACAGGTGGCTAAGATAATCGTTCCTACTGACACTGCAACTGCAATGATAGCAACCACTCTCTTGTTTCTCTTATTTTCTGCTGGTATTTCTGAAGCTGCATGTTCAGAATAAAAGTCAAACAACTTTAATCCAACATGAAAATAAAAGATTCTGCAAGTTGAAAACATAGAACAAACAGCAATATACCAAGTTCTGAATGGGCCAAACGAACATAAAGATCTACTCCTCCATCTGAGAATTTTTGTATGTCAATTAAACTTCCGCTCCAATACATGCAGCCAATACCAGCTTCATATGCATATGCTATACAAGAGCAATTGGCAAAGCACTTTGTTTTGCATTCGTCTAATTCCATAGCAGCTGATCTCCCTACAAAATCTGGCACTTTCACCATCTCATGTTTTAAAAAACCATCTTGTTCCCCAACTTCACTTCCATTTTTCACCCTATCGCACTGCAATGGTGCCTTCCTCACACACCCACTAGTCCAATTTTGCCGATTCCATTCCTCCAAATTCCTGGGTTCAAAGCCACTCAAACAGCTGCAGATTGGGGTGCTCTCCCTATTACAGCTTCCATAAGCACCACAATGGCCATAAAGATCACAATCAATCACTTCAAACTCCTGCGTCAAAATTTCCTTCCTATCATACCACCATACCCACTTAATCTTACCTTGTGAAGTCAAGGTAAGGATTCCAAAATCAGACTTGTTTCCAAAGTTATAAGTTAGATAAACACTTCCATCCTCTTCATTCCCTACACTCCATCCATATAAATACCCTGAATAAATCCGGGTTGTCCCAATAAAGACACGGCCATTCCATGGACCACTCCGCCAATATGGGCGAGTTCCATTAACCCAGAGAAACAATTCTGGAGCATTCAATCTTTCAAGACTAGAAGAGTAGTACCCAATTGATGGATCAGAAGGGTTTTTCCATGATGTACCAATTATTTTCTCACCTGTTATTCCGTTGGTACTGAGTTTAAATAATGGCACTGCAGTGTCACAAGGGTGCTTGAAACTCTCCCATATAGTTTCATCTGTGTTGACATCTTGCAGGATTAGATTTCCAGTATTTAAGAGTTGTGCACTTGAATTGGATGCTATATTTGACACATTTGATGACCAAACTACTTGTTTGTTTCCATTCAGTACCACAAGATTGCCATCATGTGATATTGTGAAAATCCCAGAAGAATTTCTCAGTGGTTGGTTCCTGTTAGCCACCCATATCACATTGGATTCATTCAGATACCAAATTCCTAGATAGCGATTTGTCGAATTTTGTGGGCTGAAGAATCCTAGCCTGAAAGCATTGTCATTTGAGCTTACTGTTTCAGGGTCTCTTATGACTTTGGCTGATGTAATGATGGACCTGGCAGAGCCAAAATCCAAACAGAAGCATGAAAATAAGAGCAAAGCATTTATCAAGTCAGTATGAATACTGAATCCCATAACTTAAGCTGTGTCAGCTAGCCTACAAGGTAGAAAATAGAAGAAGAATCAAAACACAGAAGAAAAATCACTTTCCAAGGATCTGCTAAACTAAAAGACCAAAATTTCTATTCAAAGATAAAGAATGCTCATACTTGAAAGTATAGTGGTTTTTGATCTCTTGAAAGCTATTACAGAGTCAGATATCGTTTTTGCACGAAGGCGAAGGAACTATTTGATTTTTTAGCTATCAATAGCAGTAGGCTTAATTTGACTGAATCTCTTTCCAGGTTCTTAATTTTTCTCAACTGTTTTCAGGCGACAGTTTTTAAGAAGTTACAGTGGGATAAGCATGTCATTAATGATGTCTTTTCTGTGTTGTTGAAGCATAAGACTTCTCATTTCATTGGTTATCGTCTTCTCTTATGCCATTAAGGAAGCTATTTGATTTTTCTGCTATCAATAGAAGTAGGCTTAATTTCACTGAGTATCTTTCTAAGTTCTTAATTTTTCTCAACTAAGTTTTCAAGGTGATAATTTTTAAGCAGTTAAAGTGGGATAAGCTTGCCATTAATGATATCTTTTTCAGTCTTGTTGAGGCATAGGACTTCTCATTTCATAGGTTACGGTTTTCTCTCATCCACCAATTTGGAATTCGGGATCCACTGAATGACGAAGGAAAGTTTCAAGTATTGAACTGGACCACATATAAAAAGCCTGTTGAACAGAAACCCAAAGCCTGTTTAACAGAAGCCCAAAGCGTGCTCCATTCATTGCATCCATTATAATAGCAAAGCCTTGTCTACTCTATTTCCCCACCAACTTGACTGTCTAATTTCTACACAAACCATATTGAATGCATAAGCTAGGAACAATTAGAATGTTAATTTCTCTTCCTCTCTACGATAATTTAGAAGATTCTATAAATATTTGCTAATTATTCAGTCAAATAGATTAAATATGGAGATGCAGAAAGAACTTGACATTAAACAGTCTAGTTCTTATGACTAGAAAAGATCTTAGAAGATGTGTCACTAAACACACACGTCATTAGCTTTGCATAACTACTTTTATTTTAGAGTAAAATATTTTTTCTTTCATTGTAGTTTCATGTAATATACAGGCTTCTTTCCTAATAACATGACAACATCATGTTAACCCCCTAACATAAGAGGATCCTAATCCCATCTTAAAATCTATTTTTAGTGGTCTACCTAAAATGATTTGTAATTTGAGTAACTTAACAATAATTATCTCTTTTTCTTTTTTTCATCAAAGTAATGTTGTAATGCAATTAATCGATTGTTGACTGAATATACATGATGTGACATTTTTAAGGTAAGATGCACTGCAATTAATGGAATTACATTTCTATTAGAGTGTAAGAAGGTTTATTAACATTTATTCATTTCATCAATTTCCTATCAACCTTGTGTATCAGTAAGAGTTACATTGTTGACCGAGTAATTTCCATGACTTTCGGAAGTACTGCCCTCTAAACTCGATGAACTTTGCCTGTTGATGAATACAACTTGCCTTGGAGGAAGAAGATTAACGATCTCACTGTTAAGCATAGAAACAACAGTGGTCATACTTGGCCTTTTTCTTGCTACCTCTTGAACACAGGTATGCACCTCAAAATCTGATTTTAAAAGCATTGATTAGATATCTCTGGATCTATTAAAAATCTGTTCTGTAATGATTCATCTTACTCTAAATTCCATATGAGAAAACTCTGATATTTTCAAATCTGCACTCACCTAACCACTAAATGAACAATCTGGAGTTTGAACGTGTTTGATAACCTTGAATTCTGGGAAGCTTCAAGATTTCAAGGCTACACAAAACCAAGATTTGCAATCCAATAATAACGAAGTCTTCTAAACACTTTGCAAGTGTAATACAGAAATGGCAAAGTCAGCATTAACGTGAACTAATCAAAGTTAAAAGTATTCAAACGCATAGATCAACATCTTCCCTATCCTTTAACACAGCAGTCAAAGAAGTTTTACGACATTGAGATTTTCGAGCTTTGAAATTCCACCCCCCTACCTCATGCATAAATTCTTCTAGCCCCTGTCCACACACAATGGAAAGTCCTTTAAAAGCTATTTCCTGTCCATCTTGTGATTCTCCCTAGAAGAAAAGTCAAAATCAACTAACTTCTATACTCAGATGTGCTTTGTGAAGGATTACAAATGTCACATGAAAAACTTACCATGTATACTAGAACATAACCTTGTTCTAAAACTTGTTCTAAAATTTTGAGTTACAAGAAATGACCAATTACAAGTTTTTTGCAAGCAACTACACATAAGATTATCTTTTTCACAAGTCCCACAACTCCATGGAAGTAGCAATACACAACAAAAAAACTTATACATATGCACATTCGAATTCTGAATTGAAAGTATTGTCTCAAAAGAACATTTACTTGAAAAAAAAATAAGTCATTACATGAGTAATTTTTGACTATGCAAAAAATCCAAATTTTAGGAATTTTTTACGAAACAGGCTCTAGCAATAATAAACTGACTATTAATGACACAAATATACATAGTATCAAAAGGAAAAGTTATATGAAGAGATGTCTGTGCAATAGTGACAGTGTACCCTCCTTGTTATCTTCCTTGTATTTCAGTAAGTGTTCCATTGTTGGCAGAGTCTGATCCCTGATTTTCCTGACAGTTCTCCGAACTTGACAAGTTTTGCCTCTGAACAAACGCAACCTGCTCTGGAGGAGGAAGATTCACAATCTCACTATTAAGCATCGAAACTACAGCGGTCATAGATGGCCTTTTACTTGCAAGTTCTTGCACACAAAGAAGTCCAATGTGTATAGACCTCAAAATTTGATTCTCAAAGCCTGGATCAGATATCTCTGGATCTGTTAAAGGTTTAATGTTTTCTTCATTCCATAATTTCCATGCCTGAAGTAAATAAAAGCAGCACAAAAATTTATAGAAGTTATTTTGTATCATAAAAAAGTAGTGAAAGTATCTTCAATTGAGAAGGATTTGAGATGGAGAGACTTACAAATCCTATAAGGCTGAGAGAGTGCTTATTGTCATAAAAGCTAGTGTTCTGTTTTGCGCTAACAATCTCTAGTAACAAAACTCCAAACCTGTAGACGTCTGATCTCTCTGAAAAATGTCCTTCCATTGCATATTCAGAAGACATATAGCCACTGCATTTAGACCACATACCACAACATTATGAATTCTCAACGAACTCAACATGATACCATAATCATATAACATGAAGAAGGTATGCTTACTATGTTCCAACAACTCTTTTGGTGTTAGCCTCTTCTTCACTGCCTTTGAAAATTCTTGCCAATCCAAAATCTGATATTTTTGGATTCATCTCTCCATCAAGCAAGATATTACTTACTCTGAGATCTCGATGTATAATTCTTAGTCTAGAATCTCTATGTAGGTAAAGTAGGCCTCGTGCTATTCCTTTAATTATGTTGACGCGTTTTTCCCAATCTAAGAATTTCTGTTGGACTCGATCTACACCCAAGAAGAAAAGTAAGGTCCAAAATGGCACCCAAATAAATTGTTCATGCCCTGAGCAAACTAAATGTTATGAAAGTGAATATAGAAATGGAAAAAGAGGGTAATAATATGAACTAACCAAAGAGAAATGCATCCAAACTTTTATTTGGCATAAACTCATAGATTAGCATCTTTTCGTCTCCTTCAATACAACAGCCAAGAAGTCTTACAAGATTGCGATGTTGAAGTTTAGAAATCACCACCACCTCATTCATGAATTCTTCTAGCCCTTGCCCAGATGCTCTAGAGAGTCTTTTCACTGCAATTTCTTGTCCATCTTGCAATTCACCCTAGAAAAAAATGGAAAAAAAAAATAGCAGGTTGGATGCACATATTTGATAAGAAAGATGATGAATGTCACCTGGAAAAAGTTACCTTGTATACTGGACCAAAACCACCTTTTCCAAGCATATTAGCAGAATGAAAGTTGTTTGTTGCAGTTGCAACTTTTCTAAAATCAAATAGGGGCAGCTCTTCTAGTTTATCATGTTTTGGGTCTGCAGTCATTCTTTGAATCTGATGCTCTGTACGTTTTCTCCCTGTGTTGAGAAATAAACTTGTTTGGTTAGATAAAATTTTCGTTTGATGTCTACAGTACTAGGATACTTGTCCAGAATGATTTTCTATAGCAATGACTTTTTTTTTTTAATGTAATTTGGGCTACACATGCAACCGAAGCCAAAATGAATTTGAATCTAAGACTTTTGAGTATTTGGTACTCAGTCATGGGGATATACCCTTAGGAATATACAAGAATGAGTTCTTATTTATTCATATGCTGAGGTAAACAACAAGTACACAAAGAAAGCAGCTTAAGATCTATAAGGTAGTCTCAAAATTGTAGGAGTCAATTATTTCCATAATATTCTTAAACTACTTATTTATAATTGAAATGTAATAGTTCCGCATTTCAGATTTTGGTTTTATTACAAAAACTTTTGTTTTTCTCCGTGACTCTGCCATTGATTGCACATAAGATAAGACAATGTCATATGGCTGCTTTACCTGCATTTTTAGCAGTGTATTTCCATGAGAGATAAGCACAGGCGGCTAAGATTGGAAAAGAAGGACTTTATTGATAAGGAAATATATTAACAAATGAAAGATCAAGATGTTTTTAATATTACTGCAATACAAGCTGAGAATATGTGGAATAATGTATATCACTTTAAAGAGTCTAGCCTGCGGAAAAGGCATACATACCTGCAGAATGTTTAAATGTCCATGTCCATAGGAAATATGCACAAGTAGCAGCAATAATCATTCCTACTATTATTGTAACTGCAATAATCACAGTCCTGCTTCTCTTTTTATCTGCATCAATAACAATTAAAACAATTTTGGCCAGGGTCCAGATATATGGAAATAAGTAGGAACTGTAGAGTAGAAAATTCTTCTATGATTATTTGGATTCTCAAGCGTTTGACCAAAAAAATTTCTACCTACCAAGTTCTGAATAGGCTACTTTTATGTAAAGATTAGCTCCTCCTTCCGTGAATCTTTGTATGTCGACCAAGTTTCCACTCCAAGACATGCAGTTAATGCCGGCATCATATGCATATGCTGTACAGGAGCAATTCTGCAGGCACTGAGTTCTGCATGTGTCTTCAGAAACAGGGGACTGCTCTGAAAAGTCAGGTACTTTGGTCATCTCTAGTCTTAAAAAGCCATCGTCTTTACCTGCTTCACCTCCATTTTTTATCCTCTCACACTGCAAAGGAACCCTTCTCACACATCCACTCCTCCAATTTTGTTTACTCCACTCCTCTCTATTATTGGGTTTAAACCNGACAAGTGTAGATACCCAATATTTCGGCCCATATGACTTTAAGCCCATTATCACCAAGCCCATAACTGAACCCAGTCCATAGATCCTTTAAACCTGGAAATCTCCTTATAAATAAGAGAAAACAAGAAGTAAAAAAGACAACGCTTTCGGACAAGACAAAAAGGGATACATAAAAACTCCCATTTCATACCCCTTCAGCATCAAGCCCGGATATACATCCGACCTTGGTCACTTATCTTGTCAAGTGGTCCCACTTGACCAACCTCTCTCCTTTGAACCAAAATCAGGCATCGTCAAAACCCTTTCAAACAACTACAGATTGGTGAACTTTGAGCATTGCAGGATCCAAAAGCCCCACAAAAGCCATAAATATCACACTCAGTAGCTGGATAAGTCCAATTTGCATATTCCTTTTTGTTGAGCCAATTTTTCTCCACCACGGTGCCTTGTGAATTCAAGACAATGATTAAAAAGTCAGAGGTCCCATTTGGGAAAGAAAAAGTAAAATAAACAGTTCCATCATCTTCTCTTCCAATACTGTTTCCATATAGATATTTAGGCTTCACCCCGGACACCCCAAGAAACACCCTACCATTCCAAGGACCAGTCCTCCAGTATGGCTTTATTTTGTTCCAAATGAACCCTTCAGGAACACTGAGCCTCTCAAGGCTGAGAGAGAAGTTTCCAGTGGAAGGATCAGAAGGACTTTTCCATGATGTCAGCTGAACTTTCTTCCCTGTAATTTTGTTAGTACTCAGTTTCATCTTTGGCACAAATGAATGAGTAGGATGCTGGAAACTTTCCCATAAGGTGTTTCCTGTGGAGTCATCTCGCAGGACAAGGTTTCCAGTATCTAAAAGTTTTGCAGTTGAATTGGCTGATGCAATGGTGGAGCTGGCAGAGCCAAAATCCAAACAGAAGCATGATAACATGAGCGTAGCATTTATCAAGTTACTACGAAAACTGAATCCCATAACTTAAGCTGTGTCAGCTAGCCTACAAGGTAGAAAATTGAAGAAGAATTAGAAGACAGGAGAAAAATCACTGTCCAAGGATCTGCTAAACTAAAAGACCAAAATGTCTACAATTGATTCAAAGATAAAGAATGCTCATACTTGAAAGTATAGTGCTTTTTTATCTCTTGAAAACTATTACACAGTCAGATATGGTTTTTGCATGAAGACGAAGGAAGCTATTTCATTTTTCAGCTATCAATAGCAGTAGGCTTAATTTGAGTATGTCTATTTTCCAATGCGACACCATTCGGACATGGACTAACAGCAGACTCAGGTGTGACTCGTATCGGACACGCATCTGATTTTCCGGCTCGGACACTTCAGCGACACGGCTTGACAAGGCTGACCCGTTCGTCGGATACTGCGTTCTCCTTATCCACCGTCCAATGCTCCGACCCGTACCCATTATTCTTGTCTTTTTCTTTTTTCCTTTCAGCAACCCACCACCTCCACAACTCGGCAGTCACCATTGGAGCCCACAGAGACGCTTCGTGTTCTTGACGAGGCTTTCCGAGAGAGAGAGTCTGTGTGTGAAAGGCTTTTGCTGGAGTCTTGCTGGGTCAGGGAGACTCTGTGGAGAGTGAAAAAGTGGTTTGCAGTTTTGAGACTCGTAAAGTGTTTTGTCCACCGACAACCGGTTGGTTGATCTGGTAACAAGCTGACCCGTAGGGGTGCACCTCAGCTGTGATAAAAGATTAAACCGTAATTATTTTACTAAATTAATTTTATGCTCAATTAATTTTCATTTGAGAATTTAATTTTTCTTTTTTCTGGTGTATTGCTGCTTCCGCGGAGAACAAGGACCTTCGGAAACAAATCTTATCAGGGTGTAGAATTCATATGGGCGGCAGCAAACAAGTCAACGATCATAGTCTAATGTCATTGGGAACAGGTAGAGGGAGGGGATTAAATTATCTGTGTTGTGTAGTCTTATGTCATCTGATTATAACAGGAGGGCAATGATATGGCTTAAGAGAAATGACTTTTTGATAGTGTTAAACTATGAGCCTTTTAGAAAAATTTTAAGTGAGTTTAGTTAAATTCAGGCGTTTACAAAGTCTAAAACAATGGGAATTAACTAGTGTGTGAGGCACTGGTAGCCTAATAGAAACATTCATTAGAAAGGAAATCAAATTCGTTTCTTCCTGTTACTCCATTGCACCCAAACTCGACATTACCCTGCAAGCAAGGGTAATCATGGAATTCATTAGTCATAGAAACCTGTTTCTCTTTTTTCTCATACTCTGCAGCTTTTTCTTAGAGCTTGGTACTACCTTAGATGCCATAAAAATGTCTCAATTCATCAAAGACCCTGAAACTGTAAGCTCAAAGGATGGTCTGTTCAAACTAGGATTCTTCAGCCCTGAAAACTCAACAAATCGCCATGTCGGAATCTGGTACCTCAATCAAGATAATGTCATATGGGTAGCCAATAGGGAGCAACCACTGAAGGATTCTTTTGGGATTGTCACAATATCTGAGGATGGCAATCTTGTGGTCTTAAATGGAAGTAAACAGGTTATTTGGTCATCCAATGTCTCAACTATAGCATCCAATCCAACTGCACAGCTTTTAGATACTGGAAATCTAATCCTGCAAGATAACAATACAGGGAAGATAGTATGGGAGAGTTTCCAATGCCCTTCTGATACCTTTATGCCAAACATGTCACTTAGCACTAACAAAATAACAGGGAAGAAAGTAGAGCTTACATCATGGAAAAAACCTTCTGATCCTTCCACTGGAAGCTTCTCTGCCAGTCTAGAGCTTCTCAGTGCTCCTGAAGTGTTCATCTGGAATCAAACACTGCCATACTGGAGGAGTGGTCCATGGAATGGTAGGAAGTTTCTTGGATTACCTGAGATGTATGCTGCATCTCTATATGGATGCAGAATTGGAAGTGAAGAGAATGAAACTGTTCATCTAACTCTCGATTTTCCAAGAGATTCACAATTAGGAATGTTTGTCTTGACTACACAAGGTCAGATGGTGGAAACTAATTGGGATGACAATAAGCAAGTTCGGAAGTACAACAATCAACAAGGTGAGTGCTATGTTTATGGCTTTTGTGGGACATTTGGAAGCTGTGATTCGCAGAGTTCACCAATCTGCAGCTGTTTGAGAGGATTTGAGCCAAGAAATGTTGATGAGTGGAATAGAAATAACTGGACAAGTGGATGTGATAGAAAAGCACCCCTGCAGTGTGAGAGGGCAAAAAATGGTGTTGAAGCTGGCAAAGAAGATGGCTTTTTGAAACTGCGTATGACGAAAGTGCCAGACTTTGCACAGCAGTCATCTGTTTCTGAAGACACATGTAGAAGTCAATGCCTGCAGAAGTGCTCTTGTATAGCATATGCATATGATGCTGGCATTCGATGCATGTCTTGGAGTGGAAACTTAACTGACATAGTAAGATTCTCAAAAGGAGGAGTTAATCTTTACATTCGCGTAGCCAGTTCAGAACTTGGTAGGTAGATTTTTTTATTTTTTATTTTTTTTCCAGTTATATGTCATTCAATCTTTAACTTGTTGTCCAATATCCAAATTTTGAACTAATTTTTTCTTACTGCTATTGGTACAGATAAAAAGAGAGTCATGGAAGTAATTATTACAGTAGCAGTGATAGTAGGAACAATTATAGTTGCTGCTTGTGCATATTTCTTATGGGCAAGGACTAAAAAGCATTCTGGTATGTCTGCTGTATCTCACTGGCCAAATGGTTTCAAGAATATTCTTTTTACAAGTTATAAAGAGTTGTGATTATATGAATCAGAGAAAATTGAACGCGAAGATTCTTCTTTTATTCCTTTAAATAAACGAAAACTTCATATAACTGAATAAGTGTTATTGCTCAACATAGCAGAAACAGATTCAGAAATTCAAAGATTGATTGGAAACCAGAAGGAAGTTAAACTGGATGAGCTACCACTGATTGATTATGAAAAGCTTGTGACAGCTACTAACAATTTTCACTCAGATAATATGCTGGGCAAGGGTGGTTTTGGTCCAGTATACAAGGTGACTTTTCTCTGGTAATTTTCATCATGTTTCATGTTGACTATAACTGTAATTTATTCATTTTTTTTTTCATTTTCTTCTAGGGAGAATTAAAAGATGGACAGGAAATAGCAGTGAAAAGACTTTCCAAAGCATCAAGACAGGGGCTAGAAGAATTTATGAATGAAGTAGTGGTGATCTCAAAGCTTCAACACCGAAATCTTGTAAGACTTCTTGGCTGCTGTGTCAAAGGAGAGGAAAAGATGTTGATCTACGAGTTCATGCCAAATAAAAGTTTGGATAAATTTCTGTTTGGTTAGTTCATTTTAATTCTCTCTTTTCTTTTGTATTTCACATTTACAAAGGATATAAGTCATATGACCAACTTGTTTGGAATGAGTATGTCTGTTCTTTCTGTTAGGTTTATACATCGGGTAGTATTATTAGTTATCCTCACTTTCAATTTTTTTTTACATAGACCCTCAACGACAGAAATTTTTAGATTGGAGAACTCGCTTCAACATAATTGAAGGAATAACTCGAGGCTTAATTTACCTTCACAAAGATTCTAGACTAAGAATTATACATAGGGATCTCAAGGCAAGTAACATCTTATTAGATGGAGAGATGAATCCGAAAATATCAGACTTCGGTTTGGCTAGAATTTTCAAAGGCAGTGAAGACGAGGCTAATACTAGAAGGATTGTTGGCACATAGTAAGTATGCCTTATTCCTTCTACTTGGTTATAGTAGCATATTGAGGAAATTAGAATTAATTGTTATCTCGTCTAATTGCAGTGGTTATATGTCTCCTGAGTATGCGATGAAAGGGCATTTTTCAGAGAAGTCAGATGTTTACAGCTTTGGAGTTTTGTTGCTAGAGACTATTAGCGGAAGAAAGAATACTAGCTTTTATAACAATGAGCACTCTCTCAGTCTAATAGGATTTGTAAGTCTCCCCATATCGTTTTTCTCAATTACAAAGGATGGCATTATTTTCTAGGGATACAAATTAAATTCACATTCAAGTTTTATGCTGCTTTTCAATCTTTCAGGCATGGAAATTATGGAATGAAGACAACATTAAACCTTTTATAGATCACATGCAGCACTCGGAGTCAAAGGATCACATGCAGCATTCGGAGTCTTGTCTAGATTCCCATTATCCAATGATATCAAATACAGGCTTTGAGAATCAAATTTTGAGATGCTTACACATAGGTCTTCTTTGTGTCCAAGAACTTGCGGCAAAAAGGCCATCTATGACAACTGTACTTTCCATGCTTAATTGCGAGATTGTGAATCTTCCTCCTCCAATGCAAGTTGCATTTGTTCAAAGGAGAACATTGAATTTAGAGTCCTCCCCTGAAGTCCAGGGACAGAACTCGGCCAACAATGTAACTATTTCTGATATACAAGGCAGATAGCAAGGAGGGTACAATGTTGTGTCATTAATAACTAGTATGTGTAGTAAGGACATGGAAAAGGGACAGCAAATCAAGTAGTTATGACTTTTGAGACTTGAAAATGTGGAGTTGTTAGGACTAGTTATGCTTCTTGTATATTTACCTCTGTAGAGCTCTTTTCTCAGAAAATCCCTAAAATGTATTGTTGTCATTGCAGAAAAATTTTCTGAAGGTAAAAACATGTAAAAGATGCAGAGTTTTACAATTGGCATAGGGATTGTAATATTTCTAGAAAAGTTCGATCAGAAAAAGTTTAAGATATATATATATATATATATATATGATTTTATAACATAAATTAAATAAAAGAAAAAAACTGGCTTTCCTTAGCCAACTGACCATAGAAGATCAGCCAGAAATATCCATTTCTGGAAATAAAATAGAAAAGAAAAAACGAGAAGTATGAAAAGGTTTAGCAAGTGATATGTGGCAACTGTGTTGATTGATGCGTATATGCTGATTGCTTGCTGCAGACATCTTCTCGCTTCTTATCAGTTCTTGCTTTCGGGTGGATCCTCATTTTAGAAAATATCTAATGCATATGGCCACCATTTGTTCTGAGTTTCCTTTGTACCACGTTGTCTCCTAGTGGCCAATTCATATTTGTCTGTTTTGGCAATAAGGACACGAAAATCAAACAGCTATGTCGTGATAGACTAGTGCACTAAGAAAAGCATATATCCCATGATTCCATGAATCGATATCACTCAGCAACCTAGAGTGATCCTTCTAGTCATGGGATTCACTATTTATGCAATCTTTTTTTTTTTTTNTTTTTTTTTTTTTTTTCTGTTTCCTTCATATTTTCCAGCTTTTACTTAGATTTTGGCACTGCTTTGGACACCATTAGAGCATCTCAATTGGTCAAAGAGCCTGATAACATAAGCTCTAATGTCAATGTGTTCAAATTAGGATTCTTCAGCTTCGAGAATTCAACGAATTGCTATGTAGGAATCTAGTACCTTAATCAGTCCAATGTTGTATGGGATGCTAACAGAGATCAACTGATACGACTCTACTGAGGAGTAGCAGATAATTATCCTAGCTCTCCTTTTATCTTTATATTAGTAGTTAATTATCTTATTTGCTCTACTAGGATTTAGCTAGGATTAACCTATATTTAGGAGTAACTATCCTATCTTATAAGTGGGAGTTATCTAATAAGATTTGTATGCTTATGTGATAAGTATTGTAACTTTAGGATTATATCTATTTAAAGGCTTAAGGCCATTATTTGTAGTCAAGCATAAAAATAATAAAACAATTCTTCATGTTCCTAAGTCCGAGTTATCTAATACAATGTTACCTCATATTAAAATAGTGACAGTTTTACACAAATAATACACATTGTCAAACTATTTACACAAATGTGGCAGTTTCTAAACTATTTACCTAAAATGAACACTTTTAAATATTTTAACGAAAGTGAAACATGAAAAAAGTCAAGCAGTGAACACACTTTAGAGGTAAAATGTGTTCTTTTGGAACACGTTTTATCTCTAAAATGTGTTCATTATGAATAGGCTTTAGAGATAAAGCGTGTTCCATGTAAACACACTTTACCTCTAAAACGTGTTCCTTGTGAGCTAATGGGCCAAATTCATTTTTTATTATTATGGCCAAGTGAGCTTTTAATTCTTAGCTATGTTGGACTGATTTGTTATTTGAGTAATGGATTAGCCCATTTTGTTTTTAGTTTGCTTGTTATGTCTATGGGCCAGCCTATGTGTTGTTTTACTTGTCAGCTTGAGCCAAATTCGTGGGCCTCTTTATCTTGCTGATATTGGTTTGGTTTTATTGTGTTTTTATATTTTTAATTGGAGACTAAGTTTGATTGGGCTGAATATGGCTATTAGTGCTAGTATTGGGTTTTTTTTTTTAGCTTCAACATATTTTTTTTCTTGCATTGCTGGACCAAGCCCACGAAATGGGCTGGTTCATCATGTCCCTTATTTATTTATTTATTTATTGATTTGTTTGTGATTTTGGCCCAACTTGTTCTATTTTTATTTTTCTTAACTTGTTGTCCTATTTACTAATTGGTTTGGGCCAACTTGGGTTATTTTTTCTAATTGTCTTATTACTTTCCTGTATTGCTTGATCACTATTTAGGCCAATTTATTTAACCATTTAATCATTTTTTATTTCATGTATTTGTCCTCCTTTTTACCATTATAATTACTTTTGTCTTGATAAGTGCGGATTGGTTTTATTCTATTTACTTTACATATTTTACATTGTACTTGTTTCTTGAACAGATGAAATAATTTTAGCCCGACGATAGATTAAATTAGGGAATAATTGTGTTGACAATTTTTTCTAATGTTCTTAAGATGATGGATAATTTTTTGGTTATACCAGAGGTACTGACATGGCCAATGCAATTCCCAATATCCCTTTTTATCTTTTAATTAATATTTTCTTAGCATCTATTCGCTACATTGTAATTCTCCTCATTACTTTTTGTCATTGTTTTTACTTATGCTAGAATAAGATTATCAATGAAGGAATAATGAAAATTAGTCATAATGATGATGATATTTTGACGTTCCAGAGGTAAAAGGGTTTCTCTAGTTTTGCCATAAGTACTGGTAAGGCCTGAGACTAACTCCTAATAAAATCTTTTCTATGTATAATTCTCCGAAAAATTTTCTCTATGCATAATGTCATACTTCCATATATCTTAAAATGGGGATGAAAAGTACTGACGAAGGAATAATTGAGAATAATTATAATGACAGCGACTCCTTGACATTTCGGAGGTGAGGAGCGTCCCTTGGGCCTTTCCAGATGTACTGGTGGGCTAAAGAAAGACCTNCTCATTACTTTTTGTCATTGTTTTTACTTATGCTAGAATAAGAGTATCAATGAAGGAATAATGAAAATTAGTCATAATGATGATAATATTTTGACGTTCCAGAAGTAAAAGAGTTTCTCTAATTTTGCCATAAGTACTGGTAAGCCCTGAGACTAACTCCTAATAAAATCTTTTCTATGTATAATTCTCCGAAAAACTTTCTCTATGCATAATGTCATACTTCCATATATCTTAAAATGGGGATGAAAAGTACTGACGAAGGAATAATTGAGAATAGTTATAATGACAGCGACTCCTTGACATTTCGGAGGTGAGGAGTGTCCCTTGGGCCTTTCCAGATGTATTGGTGGGCTAAAGAAAGACCTTTAATAAAAAAAAAAAAAAATTCACAAATTTCAAACTTATTTTCTAACATGCATAATAAATTGCATTTCGTACATTTTCTAATTATTACTCAAATAATAAAAATGTTAAAACTTGCTTATGACGGAATAGATTGAGAGATGATTGTAATGACAATCACAAACTCTACCTAATAATCTTGAGGCATAATTTTAGGTTTTTTCAAAAGGATTGACAGGACCTAACAAAGTATTAATTTATTTTAAACACACTATTAGGACCAATTTAATTCATTTAGAAAAGATAACAATTGATTAAATAAGTAACCGTTCTAAGAACGAGCGTTGTAGGGTGCTAATATCTTCCTTACATGTATTCAACCCCCGAATCCAAACTCTGAAAATGAACCTTCCTTTTTTTTAGGTGTCGAATCACACCATTTCATTTGTTAAAAATGGAATAAAACAATTGGTGGCAACTCCATTCTTTTGCATCATATCATGCACCTTATACTTTTTATTTTCTCGTTTGGAGGGGGGTTCACTACTTCGCTTCGCACTCCCGAAAAAAGACGCTGCGATAGATAACTTGAAAAGGAACAAATTGTTGCGCATTTCCAAGAAGGTCTCACTACTTTGTAAATAATGAGACTCCAAGTAACACGCTACAACAAAGTAGCAGATTCAATTTGAAATAACGAAAATATCTAAAAAAGAGAGTCCCACTCTTTTGAAAATAGTGTGACTCTTTGAATCACGCTAAATCAAAGTAGCAGGACAATTTCAAATTACGCGACATGATTAAGGTCAACGGTCATGCAATTAACGCATGCATCCACCCCTCCCTTCTTATCCCTTCATGTCCTTTTCTCCTCCATTCTTGCTATCTCATTTTCTTCTTTTTCTTCCTCTCATTTTCTCAAGATTTGTCTTCCATTTTGCATACATAAAAGCCCACCATATATTGAAAGTATACGGTGTCTATATTTTTTTTTATTGATCTCCTTCATGTGCTTGTTGTGGCCCTCTTTGAATTGATTATGGCGTAGCGTGGAGTTATATTGCTTAATCCTAAGGATCTCTTATTCTGGACTCAACAAGTGTATCATATTTCTAGTGATACGTGAAACAATGAGGTAAGTGATTAACTTGGTTAATAATTTGAATTTATTAATGAAGTAGTTTAATTATTTGTTTAAATGTTAGTTAATAATTGTTATTTGGATAATCATTTCAGATGGAAAGACTAGCGCAGCCCCATAGTCATACTATTCCTAGACCCTAATTTAGTCATAAAATTATCTATTTATAGTTCCTAAGAAGTCTAATTACATTAAGAAATCTTTTAGGGTCAAAAGTGACAAAAAACAGGAAAACATACCAAAAACTTGTCCTGAGGCAGCAACGCAGAGCCTAGGCACTAACTTTCTATCCAACATACCAAGAAGTCTAATGCACTATGAATGTTTAAATGTCCATTTCCATGGGAAATATGCACAAGTAACAACAATAATCATTCCTACTATTATTGTAAATGCAATAATCACAGTCCTGCTTCTCTTTTTATCTGCATTAATAACAATTAAAACAATTTAGGCCAGAGTCTAGATATATGGAAATAAGTAGAAACTGTAGAATAGAAAATTCTTCTATGATTATTTGGATTCTGGATTCTCAAGTGTTTGACCAAAAAAATTTCTACCTACCAAGTTCTGAATAGGCTACTTTGATGTAAATATTAGCTCCTCCTTCCGTGAATCTTTGTATGTCGACCAAGTTTCCACTCCAAGACATGCAGTCAATGCCGGCATCATATGGCATACGCTGTACAAGAGCAATTCTGCAGGCATTGAGTTCTGCATGTGTCTTCAGGAACATGGGACTGCTCTGCAAAGTCAGGTATTTTGGTCATCTCTAGTCTCAAAAAGCCATGGTCTTCACCTGCTTCACCTCCATTTTTTTATCCTAACTGTAATATTAAGGTAAATAATTTTGAAACTACAATAATATGATAAATAAATTGTCAAAATAAAATAATAACATAAAAGAACCCAAGTATGATCCTAACTTGTAATTTTGTTTTTTGTGTAATAATAGAAGGTGAACTAAATGAAAATGTAAGAGACCAAGAATTATTTTAGTAGCAGAAACCATCTCTGCCTTATTTCTGTTCTGCTCTTCTTGCTTTTAGCCTATAAAACTTGTATTCTAACAGAAAGATTATAAATGTCACATGACAAATGTGTCCTTGTATGCTAGAACATAAACTTGTTCTAGAACTTGAGTCTCATGAAATGAACAACTACAAGTTTGTCAGCTGCTGCACATAAGATTATCTTTTTCGCAGGACCCACAACTACATGGAAGCAACAACACACAATAAAAAACTTGTTTATATACACATTCAAATTCTCATAAGAAAGTATTGTCTCAACTGAACATTTACTTGGGAAAAAAAAAAGTCATTACATGAGTAATTTTTTATTATGCAAAAATACAAATTTTAGAAATTTTTTTACTAAAGAGGCTTTAACAAGACAAAACTGACTATTAATGACACAAATATACATAGTATCAAAAGGAAAAGTTATATGAAGAGATATATTTGCAATATCTTCAGCATATATTGAATGTAGCAATCTTAATAGTGATGGTGTGCCCTCCTTGCTATCTTCCTTGTATTTCAGTAAGTGTTACATTGTTAGCAGATTTCGGTCCTTGATTTTCCTGAGAGTTCTCCATACTCAACAATTTTTGCCTCTGAACAAATGCAACTTGCTCTGGAGGAGGAAGATTCACAATCTCACTGTTAAGCATCGAAACTACAGTGGTCATAGATGGTCTTTCACTTGCAAGTTCTTGCACACAAAGAAGTCCAATGTGTATACACCTCAAAATTTGATTCTCAAAGCCTAAATCATATATCTCTGGATCTATTAAAGGTTTAATGTTTTCTTCATTCCATAACTTCCATGCGTACAGTAAATAAAAGCAGCACAAAAATCTATTACTTTGTATGACAACAAAAAAGTGAGAGCCTCTCCAAATTAAGAATGGCCTGAGATGGGGATACTTACAAATCCTATAAGGCTGAGAGAGTGCTCATTGTTATAAAAGCTAGTGTTTCGTTTTCCGCTAGCAATCTCTAGTAACAAGACTCCAAAGCTGTAGACGTCTGATTTCTCTGAAAAATGTCCTTCCATTGCATATTCAGGGGACATATAGCCACTACATTTAGACCACATATCACATCATTATCAATTCTCAACGAACTCAACATGATACCATAATCATATAACATGAAGAAGGTATGCTTATTATGTTCCAACAACTCTTCTGGTATTAGCCTCTTCTTCACTACCTTTGAAAATTCTGGCCAACCCAAAATCTGATATTTTTGGATTCATCTCTCCATCAAGCAAGATATTACTTGCTTTGAGATCTCGATGTATAATTCTTAGCCTAGAATCTCTATGTAAGTAAAGTAGGCCTCGTGCTATTCCTTCAATTATGTTGACACGTTTTTCCCAATCTAAGAATTTCTGTTGGACTCGATCTACACCCAAGAAGAAAAGTAAGGTCCAAAATGACACCCAAATAAATTGTTCATACCCTGAGCAAACTAAATGTTTTAAAAGTGAAATATAGAAATGGAAAAAAAGGGTAATAATATGAACTAACCAAAGAGAAATGCATCCAAACTTTTATTTGGCATATACTCATAGATTAGCATCTTTTCGTCTCCTTCAATACAACAGCCAAGAAGTCTTACAAGATTGCGATGTTGAAGTTTAGAAATCACCACCACCTCATTCATGAATTCTTCTAGCCCTTGCCCAGATGCTCTAGAGAGTCTTTTCACTGCAATTTCTTGTCCATCTTGCAATTCACCCTAGAAAAAAATGGAAAAAAAAATAAAAATAGCAGGTTGGATGCACATATTTGATAAGAAAGATGATGAATGTCACCTGGAAAAAGTTACCTTGTATACTGGACTAAAACCACCTTTTCCAAGCATATTAGCAGAATGAAAGTTGTTTGTTGCAGTTGCAACTTTTCTAAAATCAAATAGGGGCAGCTCTTCTAGCTTATCATGTTTTGGGTCTGCAGTCATTCTTTGAATCTGATGTTCTGTATGTTTTCTCCCTGTGTTGAGAAATAAATTTGTTTGGTTAGATAAAATTTCCGATTGATGTACAGTACTAGGATACTTATCCAGAATGATTTTCTATAGCAATGACTTTTTTTTTTTTAAAATTCAATTTGGGCTACACATGCAACCGAAGCCAAAATGAATTTGAATCTAAGACTTCTGAGTATTTGGTATTCAATCATGGGGATATACCCTTAGGAACATACAAGAATGAGTTCTTATTTATTCATATGCTGTGGTTAACAACAAGTACACAAAGAAAGCAGCTTAAGATCTATAATGTAGTCTCAAAATTGTAAGAGTTAATTATTTCAATAATATTCTTAAACTACTTATTTATCATTGAAATGAAAGTAGTTCCGCATTTCAGATTTTGGTTACAAAAACTTTTGTTTTTCTCTGTGGCTCTGCCATTGATTGAACATAAGATAAGAAAATGTGATATGGCTGCTTTACCTGCATCTTTAGCAGTGTATTTCCATGAGAGAAAAGCACAGGTGGCTAAGATAATCGTTCCTACTGACACTGCAACTGCAATGATAGCAATCACTCTCTTTTTTGTCTTATTTTCTGCTGGTATTTCTGAAGCCGCATGTTCAGAATAAAAGTCAAACAACTTTGATCCAACTTGACAATAAAAGATTCTGCAAGTTAAAAACATAGAACGAAAAGCAATATACCGAGCTCTGAATGGGCCACACGAACGTAAAGATCAACTCCTACTACTGAGGCTTTTTGTATGTCAATTAAACTTCCCCTCCAATACATGCAGCCAATACCAGCTTCATATGCATATGCTATACAAGAGCAATTAGCAAAGCACTGTGTTTTGCATTTGTCTAATTCCTGAGCATCTGATCTCTCTGCAAAATCTGGCACTTTCACCATCTCATGTTTTAGAAAACCATCTTGTTCCCCAACTTCACTTCCATTTTTCACCCTATCACACTGCAAAGGTGCCTTCCTCACACACCCACTAGTCCAATTTTGCCGATTCCATTCCTCCAAATTCCTGGGTTCAAAGCCACTCAAACAGCTGCAGATTGGGGTGCTCTCCCTATTACAGCTTCCATAAGCACCACAATGGCCATAAAGATCGCAATCAATCACTTCAAACTCCTGCGTCAAAATTTCCTTCCTATCATACCACCATACCAACTTAATCTTACCTTGTGAAGTCAAGGTAAAGGTTCCATAATCAGACTTGTTTCCAAAGTTAAAAGTTATATAAACACTTCCATCCTCTTCATTCCCTACACTCCATCCATATAAATACCCTGAATAAATCCGGGTTGTCCCAATAAAGACACGGCCATTCCATGGATCACTCCGCGCATGTGGGCGAGTTCCATTAACCCAGAGAAACAATTCTGGAGCATTCAATCTTTCAAGACTAGCAGAGTAGTACCCAATTGATGGATCAGAAGGGTTTTTCCATGATGTACCAATTATTTTCTCACCTGTTATTCCGTTGGTACTGAGTTTAAGTGATGGCACTCCAGTGTCACAAGGGTGCTTGAAACTCTCCCATATAGTTTCTTCTGTGTTGACATCTTGCAGGATTAGATTTCCAGTATTTAAGAGTTGTGCACTTGAATTGGATGCTATATTTGACACATTTGATGACCAAACTACCTGTTTGCTTCCATTCAGTACCACAAGATTGCCATCCTGTGCTATTGTGAAAATCCCAGAAGAATTTCTCAGTGGTTGGTTCCTGTTAGCCACCCATATCACATGGGATTCATTCAGATACCAGATTCCTAGATAGCGATTTGTCGAATTTTGTGGGCTGAAGAATCCTAGCTTGAAAGCATTGTCATTTGAACTTACTGTTTCAGGGTCCCTTATGACTCTGGCTGATGTAATGGTGGAGCTGGCAGAGCCAAAATCCAAACAGAAGCATGACAATATGAGCAAAGCATTTATCAAGTTAGTATGAAAACTGAATCCCATAACTTAAGCTGTGTCAGCTAGCCTACAAGGTAGAAAATTGAAGAAGGACAGAAGAAAAATCACTGTCCAAGGATCTGCTAAACTAAAAGACCAAAATTTCTACATTTGATTCAAAGATAAAGAATGCTCATACTTGAAAGTATAGTGCTTCTTGATCTCTTGAAAGCTATTACACAGTCAGATATGGTTTTTGCATGAAGACGAAGGAAGCTATTTGATTTTTCAGCTATCAATAGCAGTAGGCTTAATTTGAGTTTGTCTATTTTCCAGCGTGTGGCAATGTGCGACATGATTTGGACATGGACTAGCAGCAGACTCGGGTGTGACTCGTGTCGGACACGCATCTGATTTTCCTGGTCGGGCACTTCATCAACATGGGTTGACAAGGCTGACCCGTTCGTCGGACACTGCTTTCTCCTTATCCACCGTCCAATGCTCCGACCCGTACCCATTGTTCTTGTCTTTTTCTTTTTTCCTTTTAGCAACCCACCACCTCCACAACTCGGCAGTCACCATTGGAGCCCACAAAGACGCTTCGTGTTCTTGACGAGGCTTTCCGAGAGAGAGTCTGTGTGTGAAAGGCTTTTGCTGGAGTCTTGCTGGGTCAGGGACACTACAGAGTGAAAAATTGGTTTGCAGTTGTAGACTCGTAAAGTGTTTTGTCCACCGACAACCGCTTGGTTGATCAGGTAACAAGTTGACCCATGAGTCAGCTGTGATTAAGGATTTAAGGTTTAAGTGAGAGAATAAATCTCTTATTTTTAAACATATTAGTCTCATGTTAAATTAAATTAAAAAAATAATATTTGTGGTATTAATCCAATTAATGAATTTGAACATAAATTTAATTTAGTTAATTTATTTGTTTCCATTTGAACAAGATGTGAATATTACTTAAACAGTTAATTTTCATTTTATGGAGAGAATATAAATATATTATTCATGGTATGAAGAGTAAGAAATTATATTTTTATAAAGCTACCCTCTTTTATGTTTGGCATATTTTTTTCACACCAATGGCCATTAAAAAAAAAAGTTCTTTTTCTTATTTTGATTATATTTTATTGACATAAAATTTCTAGTATGGACAGAACTTTACCAGTCTGCAACTGCAAAACACTTTTTCTCTCTCCACAAGTCTCCTGCGTGCCGTATCAATTCCTCTAAAGTATGGTAGTCAGGGAATTTGTTTAACATTATTGAAGTAAAGAGATCCACTTTCATCCAAACAAAAATAATAATAAAAAACAAAAAACCATCAAGACTCCACCAAAATCACTTTCATCTACTTTCTTTAATATAATCATGGCCCATTAATAGTAAATTTCAAAAAGATTAAGCAAAACTGATCTAGCACTATTGTTAATTTACTGTTTTATCACCCTTGACTCTCATTTAATTACTAATTGAGCCAACTTGATATAATGATAGTCCATTAAATAGACTCAGCAAGATTGATACGAAACTAATAAGGCAGAGTTTTGATAATTTGTATTTTAGAATTTGGGCTTGAGTTAGTGTCTAGTGCTATATGAGGACCAACAAGACAATCGTATCATCTGCAACTAATCATAATTAACTCATATGGCAAAAATTGAATTAATCAACTAAAAAATAAAGACATACAAATTATATATATATGTATGTCATGTCCCGTATCCCATGTCCGTTTTTCCTAGCATGCCATTAATGTCTTTTCTGTGTTGTTGAAGCATAAGACTCCTCATTTCATAGGTTATCGTCTTCTCTCATGTCATTAAGGAAGCTATTTGATTTTTCAGCTATCAATAGTAGTAAGCTTAATTTCACTAAGTCTCTCTCTAAGTTCTTAATTTTTCTCAACTAAGTTTTTGAAGTGATACTTTTTAGGTTTAATTGTAATTTTGGTTCCCTTATTTTAACAAAGTGAATAATTTGGTTTCCTTTTTTAAATATGAATGATTTAACCTCTCTATTTTGACAAAAGCTACAATTTTGGTCCCTCCGTCTCTCAAATGTTAGAAAACAAACAAAAATATTGACGTTGTAATAAGAAATTATTATTTTAATATAAATTCAGCCTAAAATGTCAAAATTAACCTTAGAAAAAAAACTCTAATTTTTCCAATTTACATGTCCATATCAAAGCTTAAATATCTCTGAATCACAATCTTACCGTTCAAAGCAAGATTTATGTCTTTGGAACCTTAAGAAAACGCGGATTTGAATCCGCGTTTTCCCCCTTCCCAAGGCGATCAGTGCACAACGTTTTGTCAACCGGTGTTTCTATTTCAGCGTTTTCTTCTTAAACATTTCAGTGTTTATTGCATAAAACGCGATTTTAAAATCGCGTTTGTTGTTAAAAACGCAATTTTATTTCAGCATTTTCTGATAAAAACTCGTACACGTTTTTTAGGCAAAAAAACATACCCATTTCAGTAAATATTTTAAAAAGTAACCAATTTTCATATTTATTTTATAAAAAAACATTATTTCAGTAAAAAAGCCCCATTTGTATGTGATGCCTATTTAAAGGCTTGATAACAGATGAATAGTATGAATCACAGTTCTCTTTCTTTCTATCAGTTACTCTTTACTTGCAACACAGATTTGGAAAATGCCCCACAACTTTATCTTAAATTACAATTACAATTACAATTAAATAAAAAGAGAGAAAAAAAAAAAGAGTATCAGAAAGAGAATGTAGAGTGGGAGAGAAAGAGATCGATGTAGGGATGGCAATTTGCCCCAGACCCAATGGGGCCCCGGTTTTTTTACCCGTTCGGGTATGGGTATGGGGCAGAAAAATGGGTATGGGGATGGGGATGGGTAATTTTATGGGTAATTTGATAGGGGCGGGTCTGGGGATGGGGAAGCCCTGCCCCACCCCGCCCCGCCCCGCACTGTATATAAATAATATATATATATAGATATATAATACATTACATAAATTTTTTTAAAAAAAATTTCTTCACAAAACGGCGTCATTATGGCCTAAGGTTTTCCCACACTAAATACCAACACACTGACCTGACCCTTCCTCCCTCAGTCCCTCGACCTTGAGTTCTATTTTCCCCAAACCTAATTTTTTTTTCTTTTTTTTTTTTTGGTTTTGTAGAATATGGAGAGTGGTTCAACTTCAACCAACATTAAAACTTCATAAATTGTACTTATTTTAATTGCTTGGAGCCTTTTGTACTTATTATGATTTCTTATTGACTTTTATAATTGTTTAAGAACAATTTTTATAATTTTGTTTGAATATTATTTATGTTATTGTTGTTGCTTGAGGATATCTTGAATTCTTGATGATGTTATTTGAGCATTATTTATATTATTTTGTTCAATTAAACTTGAATTTTAATTAGAAATCGTGATCGATAGATTAAACTTGTAAATTGTGTATATTTAAAAAAAGTATGGTTGTATGGATAAATGGGGCGGGGCATGGGGCAGATGGGGATTTAATGGGGCGGGGATGGGGATGCTGAAAAATCCTCGCCGGGGATGGGTCCGGGGATGGGGCATCCCCATGCCTTTCGGGGATGGGGACGGGGACTGCTTGCCCCGCCCCATCCCCGCCCCATTGCCATCCCTAGATCGATGACATAGATCATTGTTTAAAAACCGGACCGGCTTTAATAGATAGGCCGGTTCCCTTGGATATCTTAAAATTTGAATTTTGTTATAACTTTTTTTTTTTCGGATGTGCCACTTTTCGTAATTTTCGCCCTAATTTTCCATCAAAACTCTGCGATCTGCGATCACTCTCTCCTTCTGCGATCACTCTCTCTCTCTCCCTCTGCGATCACTCTTACTCTCACTCTGAGATCACTCTCACTCTCACACTCTGTGATCACTCTCACTCTCTCACTCTACGATCTCTCTCACCCTCTTTGCGATCTCCCTCTCTCTTTCCCTCTGCGATCACTCTCTCTCTTTCTCATTATTCATCCTCGCCTGCTCTCGTGCCAATCCCAAAATCGCAGCTTTGACATGTTATTGATTGTTTATCTGATTTTCAGTTTAATTGCTTTATAATTTTCTAAATAGGATTGCTCTGTAATTTTATTGTTTAAATCTGAGCTATTCTTTCTCTTTTTTCTGAGAAATTTTATATATATGTCGTTAAACTTTTTTTGTTTTTGTTTTTCCTTGTTGTTCATTCTTGGGCATTGTAATTTTTTTTTAATACTGCACTCGTACATGTTCTTGAGTGAGAACAATTAATGTTAAATATGAACAGAGATGATCATATGTGATGTAGTCATATTTTAAGTACGATTTTAATAATCATTGTTACCTAATCATATTTAGGCTGATGTAAATGGGGGAGCCAAAAGGTAAATGCAGTTGATTTATTAGTATCTCTTATGGTCTTAATATTTTAGAGAATGGTGAGATTTTTTGAAGATATATGATCTTTAGCATGTTTGAGATTCATTTTTGAGAAAGGCTGGCATGAGTTCATGCCTATTAAAACAAAATCTGTTGTATTACAACTCCATGGTTTTGATACTGATTTCATTTCAAGTACATTCAATCCAAATACAAGTATATTTGCCTCGGTAACTTTTATATTGATTTTGTGGAATGGTAGACCAACAAACATTAATGGACAATAGAGATAGTTTGTTGCATTAGATATATTGTAGTTATTGTTTGAAAATTTGGATTTTGTAGAGCTCTTATGATATGGATGCTCTGTTCTGCTACAAACTTGACTGTTGAGTGGATGAGTTATGATGTAGCTGATCGTATGTCTTCCTATATCATGATGAATTGCCTGTTGTCTTTGCTATATACGAAAAAAAACTGTGATAGTTCCAATTGTCCTATAGCAGTATTATGTTGGTATTCTCTTAATTTGAATTTTAAATTTAACTAAATATTCGTGATATCCATACTAGTTTATAGGGTGAATGTCAGAGTGGTGTATTTAATAATTTGAATTTTAAATTGCTTGAAAGAGTGTAACTTGCATATGGCCGTTTCTGCTGGCTGCACTTTGATCTTCTTCATTTTCTTCTATAAGTAACTTATTGCAGCATGTTTCCATACAAGTAGTTTGATAAGTTTGTCTTGACTTGTAGAACTTGCCTACAACATGTTTCCATCTCTGTAAATGATTCTAGTAATCAGTTGTATGTTGGCAATCTCAAAGCTCTATTTGTTGCCTATTTTCAAGTAATCTGGTGATCAACTTGATTATATGCATGTTATGTTAGGTTGCAATGCTGATTTTGCCATTGAAACTATATGTTCTCTCTCTCTCACACAAGCACACGTTTGATATAGGTTCAGAAAGATGTGGGTGATTATCTTGTTTAGACCCTTACACATAGTTTTTCACACTTCATCCAAACCCTAAGTGCACGCTTCATCTATTGGTTATGTCTTATAACTCATTTAAGAGGGTTTGATCTCCATTGATACATTTATCTATTGGTTATTTGATTGTTACTCTATATGATTATGTAATGAATCTTTTATTAAAAATTAATTGTCTCATTTCTTTTTTACAATGTTATAGGGCCGTATTTGCCTTTTAAGGAGATGCCTCATGATATGAGTCTAAAGTCAAAAAGGAGATGTCAAAATTTTTCTGGTTTGTATTTCTAAATGTATAAAATGTCCTTTCAGGAAGATATGTGGATTTCCTTAATTATTTTTTTCAAAGCCGATTTCGAATATTTTCTTTGCACTATGTGCCTGAGTGTGGATAATTGGTATTTTTGAATTTATAAAAATTCCTTTAATTGTAAAAGTGTGTTTTTTTTCATTTGCTATGTTTATGTGAATGTGAATTTGGAATGTTTTGGTTGCCATAAGTTGCTGCCTGGTCATGTGTAAATGTGTAAAATGTCTTTAATAAAAATGCGAGCTTCTCTCATTATCTGTTTTTATGTTAAGGTGGGTTTAGAATTCTATGGTATAGAAAGGTGCAATGATGTCAAATTAATATTTGAATTGCAAGTGTAATTGTACAGAAAGTTCTATGTGGAATATTTTAATTACTGGAAGCGAATAAAAGGAAGTAAGTGCTTTATTGATGATTAACTACTGAATCAATACAACCTGGACTTCATTTATAATGTAGAACGAGATAACAAGAGAGAAAAGTTCACTCTTACTAGAGTCCTCTAGCCTAAGACTCCATCCTAACAGTAACGTCCTAGTAGCACCTAAACACTGCAGCCTTTATTCCTTTAGTTGTATTTAGGATTAGTCTTTCGTACTCTCTTATCAAAGTATGTATCATTCTTTCCCCCTTTGTAAAGGATCCTTGTTCTCAAGGATCAAATTTGGAAAGAGGCTTTGCAACTTTATCTAAAATTACAATTAAATAACGATATAAAAAAAATAAATTTGAGAAAGAGAACGGAGAGTGGGAGAGAAAGAGAATGATAACACGGAGCAATATTTAATAAGACTTCTCATTTCATAGGTTACGATCTTCTCTCATTCACCAATTTGGAATTTTGGATCCATTGGATGATGAAGGAAAGTTGCAAGTATTGAACTGGACCACATATAGAATGCTTGTTTAACATAAGCCCAATGTGTTCTCCATTCATTGCATACATTGTAATAGCAAAGCCATGTCTACTCTATTTCCCCACCAACTTATACGGTCTATTTTCTACATAAACCATATTAAATGCAAAAGCTAGGAACAATTAGAATGTTAATTTCTCTTCCTCTCTATATAGTTGATAATACATTTTTCTTTCATTGTAGTAGTTCTTTTATTGTCATGTTATCCCTTAACATGAAAGGATTTTGATTCCATTTTAAAATTTCTTTTTAGTGGCCCACCTAAAATTATTTATAATTTAAATGACTTAACAGTAATTGGCTCTATTTTTTTTTTTTTTGACATCAAAGTAATAATATTATAATGCAATTAATCAATTGTTTACTGAATATAACATGATGTGACATTTTTAAGATAAGATGTACTACAATTAATGGAATTACACTTCTATTTGAGTATAAGAAATTTTATTAACATATATTCATTTCATCAATTTCCTATCTGCCTTGTATATCAGTAAGAGTTACATTGTTGGCTGAGTAATTCCCATGACTTTCGGAAGTACTGCACTCCAAACTCGAAGAACTTTGCCTGTTGATGAATGCAACTTGCTTTGGAGGAGGAAGATTAACGATCTCACTGTTAAGCATAGAAACAACAGTGGTCATACTTGGCCTTTCTCTTGCTACCTCTTGAACACAGAGAAGCCCTATGTGCATACACCTCAACATTTGATTCTCAAAGCCTTGATTAGATATCACTGGATCTATTAAAGATAAAATTTTGTTTTCGTTCCATAGCTTCCATGCCTATAGTAAATCAAGCATCATCAAACTTGAAAGTTCACTGTATCACTAACAAGTAATGAAAGCCTTTGTAATTGAAAATGCCATAAGGTGGGAAGACTTACAAATCCTGTGAGGTTGAGAGTCTGCTCGTTGTTATAAAACTTGTTGTTTCTTCTTCCACTAACAATCTCTAGTAGCAAAACACCAAAGCTGTAGACATCAGATTTTTCTGAAAACAACCCTTCCATTGCATATTCAGGAGACATGTAACCACTGCATATTAACCTCAAAATGCTAAATATTGATTGTCATATACATTTTTGGATGTCATAAATCTCAAGTAACGAATGAAGCATACTTACTATGTTCCAACAACTCTTCTAGTATTAACCTCATCTTCATTGCTTACAAAAATTCTGGCTAAACCAAAATCTGATATTTTTGGATTCATCTCACCATCTAGCAAGATGTTACTTGCCTTGAGATCTCTATGTATAATTCTTAGTCTAGAATCTCTATGAAGATAAAGCAAACCTCGAGCTACACCTTCAATTATGTTGAAGCGTCTTTTCCAATCTAAAAGTTTCTTTTGTTGTGGATCTATAGGAACAACAAGAAGTCAGGAGAACATACATAATATATTATCTTGATAGAGAATGTACATGCACACTCATTCCAATCATCAAAATAGCATGTTTTAGGAACCTAATGGCTTCAAAAGAAAGTTCTCATATTTCATTCTCGGTAAGCTAAACTCTAATGAAGTGAAGCATGGAGATTAATTCAAACTTACCAAAGAGAAATACATCCAAACTTTTATTTGGCATGAACTCATATATCAACATCTTTTCATCTCCTTCAATGCAACAACCAAGAATTTTTACAAGATTGCGATGCTGAAGCTTAGAAATCACCTTCACCTCATTCATGAATTCTTCTAGTCCTTGTCCAGATGCTCTAGAGAGTCTTTTGACTGCAATTTCCTGTCCATCTCCCAATTCTCCCTAGAAGAAAATGATAAATATTAGTACTTATTTATACATATGATCAGAAAGATGGTGTATCACATGGAAAATAGTACCTTATATACTGGACCAAAACCGCCCTTCCCAAGCATATTAGCTAAGTGAAAGTCGTTTGTTGCAGTTGCAAGCACTTCAAAATCGAATAGTGGTAGTTCATCTAGTTTAGCTGGTTTCTGGTCCTCAATCATTCGTTGAGTGTGATTTTCTGGATTTTCTTTTCCTGTGTTGGGCAATGATATTTCCTTGGTTAAATGAATTTTTCATTTGAGCTTCACTCTTGACCTAGTGCTTATGTACCTTATAAAAAGGTGTAATGTGGGGGTGTGAATTGCCATATGATGTGGCAAAAAACAAATTAATTTCTCAATTCTTCAAAACAATAAAACAACTACTCTTTGCTTTCCATTTTTCTTTAATTTATAACATGACAACTCATCACAAGTACATATATTACATCCCTTGCACTCAAACCCTCTTCTTCAAAATAAAAACTTTGACTTTCAAAGAAGATACCTTAATAACTAAACATTAATTTTCTAATTCACATAAAAAAATATTTTTTCAATTCAGAAACCTCATGATCAAACTTAAAGAAAACCGAGTGATGTAAGCTTTATAAGAAAAAGCCTACTCATGATGTGAGTCAAATTTTCATGGACAGAAAAGTTGAAAGTAAATAAGTAAAAACTACCATCTTTCCCCCTCTTCCCTTTCCCAAAAGGCACTGGAGAAATGCTGTTAGCTCTTCTGTTCCAAATTGCCATTTTTTTCTGGACCTTTTCCATTGAATTCACATAAGAAAATGTGCAAATTCCTAAGTATGTTTGAAAATGTAAAATAGTTTTGTTTACCTCGATTTTTTGCAGCACACTTCCATGAGAGATATGCACAGAAAGCTAAGGTAATCGTTCCGATTGTCACTGCAATTGCAATAACTACTTTCTTCTTCTCGTTATTCCCTTTATCTGCATGTTTTACTGAAACTGCATTTCCAGAATAAAACTCAAACAACTTCAACACTGACCAAAAAAATCAAACATCAGATTCTAAAAGTTGCAGAGAGAACAAAAAGAAAATCACCATACCAAGTTGTGAATGAGCCAGACGAATATAAAGATCAACTCCTCCACTTGAGAATTTCTGTAAGTCAATTAATTCTCTACTCCAGTACATGCATCCAATATAAGGATCATATGCATATGCTATGCAAGAGCAATTCTGCAAACACTCCGTTCCACACTTATCTTCCGCCCCTGTCCTCTCTGCAAAATCTGGCACCTTCATCGTCTCAAGCTTCAAAAATTCATCTTTTTCCCCAGCTTCACTCCCATTTTTCACCCTCTCACACTGCAATATTGCCTTCTTCACACACCCACTAGTCCAATTTTGCCTATTCCACTCCTCTAAATTCCTGGGTTCATACCCACTCAAACAGCTACAAATTGGTGTGCTCTCCCCATTGCAGCTTCCAAATGGCCCACATAAACCATAAGCATCACAATCTGAGGTCTCAATTGTCGTTGTCAAGATTTTTGTTCTGTTATACCACCTCGACATTTCAATTTTCCCTTGTGTATTCAAGGAAAGTGTACCAAACGCAGCTGGGTCTAAGAAATTGTACGTTAGAAAGACAGTTCCATCTTCTTCATTCCCTATGCTCCACCCGTATAGATACCCGGTTGACATCTGGGGTGCCCCGATAAAGACCCGACCGTTCCATGGCCCGGTTCGCCAATAGGGCCGGGTCCCATTGACCCAGAGAAAAACTTCTGGAGCATTTGGGCGTTCAAGGCTACCAGAGAAAATCCCAGGAGATGGATCAGAAGGGCTTTTTGAAGATGTAACAGTTATTCTCTTACCTGTTATTCTATTGATGGTGAGTCTCATCTTTGGTATTACACTACTCCATGGATGATCAAAACTCTGCCATAAAGTTTCCCCTGTGGTGACATCTTGCAGGATGAGATTCCCAGTGTCTAGAAGCTGTGCAGTTAAATTGGATGATGCAGTTTTTGTGACATTTGATGACCAGATTGTCTGGTTGTTTCCATTTAGTACCACGAGGTTGCCGTCTTCGGAGATTTTGAGAATGCCAGATGAATCTTTCAGTGGTTGATTTCTGTTGGCTACCCATACCACATCGGATTGGTTAAGGTACCAGATTCCAAGGTAGCGGTTTGCTGAATTTACAGGGCTGAAAAATCCTAGCTTGAAGGCACTGTCATTTGAGGTTATTGTTTCAGAGTCTGTGATGAATCTGGCTTGTGTAATGGTGGAATTGGCAGAGCTAAAACCAAAACAGAAGGTGCAAACTATGAGGAGCAAAGCGTTGACCAAGTTAGTGTATGATCTGAATGCCATTACTAATATCAAAATTGAAATGTTAATTAAAGCAGAGCTTAAAAAATGAGGTGGGCAAGGCAAGAATGGAGAAGAGAGAGTATAGTCAAAGTAGCACTTGAGAGTAGAGTATACTAAATGTCTGCTATGTTTCAAGTGGCGCCAATATGCATACGCGTAGAGACATATGAGAGAGAAAGTGATATTGAAAGAAAATAAGGTGAAAGTGATGTGAAAGGATTCAAGTAATTAACATTGTTCAAAGGTTTAGTTCTTTGTTCACGAGTCAATGTCTCTGTAGATCTCTGCCTCGCCACTGTCAGTCTGGGATATTTTGGGAGTGTTGGATTTAGCATATGGCGGGGAGTTTTTTTGTTTGCTGCTACCATTATTTATTGATTAGTAAATTAGCATAAAAAAGAAAAAAGTCTTTGTTGACTGAACTAGTGCTTTGATCACTATAATCATGGTGGGTTACAACTTACAATCATATATCTGAAAAGGAAATTGAAGGCCCTCATTTGTTTACCTTCACTTCACCAACCCACTTGATTTTTTCTCTTTTCATATCTTGCAGCTTCTAAATTACTTAAACAGTTCTGCACTTATTGTGCAGAGTCATTTCTTTCTTAATCATGTTTTATGCACATTTACAAATCTATATTTGTTATACATCTATACACATGGCAATATATAAATTAAACTAGATTCATTTAAACTTTAAAAACTCTCACCAACCCATTTATATTTAATTGTAAGACATAGATTTTCTACGCTACTACATCTAATTGTAAAAAGATATACCGTTAATATATCAACAAAGGTTAGCTCAATTAGTAAATTTAAACTGTGTCAACATTTTCAATTTAAAAGAGCAACTCATCTATGTCCTAAATTTTTTGTATCCAAATAAAAGGTATACAATTAATGTCTTTCTATTTTTGCTACAATCGACCTACCAAAACAATAGTTTAACACCTTTTGACGGGGTTTAAAACTCTACAATCAAATTGTCAAGAGCTAAGTAGTATTGAAATTATTCTTAAGACTTATAGATTTTATGTTTAAATTCAAAGTCCTAATCAAAAGCATAAAACAAGAAAAAGTATATAGTTGAATTAAATTTTTAATGCTATAAATAAAGGTTTAAATGAGTGTAAAGTAAGTCTATTTATTTTCGTGATAGACGGAGAAATGAGAAATTTCATGGAAGCAGGAAGAGAGGGACAAATTTAATTAGAGTATCTAGAAGACAAAGAAGTAAACGTTGACCAACAATTACAAGGCCTATGATTGAACGCTGGAAGCGGAAAATGCTCGACTTTACTGAATTTGCCATTGAAATTATAACGAATCCGCTGGTTTTGCTGACCCGTAGCGCCGTGTCCTCTGGAACAAAGGTCAGCAAAGAATTTGTGTAGCCTAAGCTGAGCTGTTTTAAGTGCATGTTTTATGTATTAAGCTTTTGGTGAGACTCATGTTAATAAGGTGCATATCACAATGGTTCAATTTACAAGCTTTAAATTCAAAATTTATGAAGATAATAGCACTGTTATATATTTTTAATCGAAAGAAGGCACTTAATTATTTGTATTAGTCCACATTAATTTGTGTCTGAAATCGGTGAAAAGTATTTGTTACATGCAGCAAGTTTAGGAATTGGGGAGTAATGAGGTTGAGCTGTTTAAGTGCATGTTTTATGTATTAAGCTTTGGTGAGACTCATGTTAATAAGGTGCATATCACAATGGTTCAATTTACAAGCTTTAAATTCAAAATTTATCAAGATAATAGCACTGTTATATATTTTTAATCGAAAGAAGGCACTTAATTATTTGTATTAGTCCACATTAATTTGTGTGTGAAATCGGTGAAAAGTATTTGTTACATGCAGCAATTTTAGGAATTGGGGAGTAATGAGGATAGAAAAGAGACAATTGAGTTGAGGGTTGAAGTATTTTTTTTTTTTTGTTAATACTACAAGTATCTCCACTTTATTTAATTGAGCGTGAGATTAATATCATTAGAGAGTTAAAGCAATTATAGTTTTTCCTCTTCAAAAAATACTCTTATTGGACCTCGAATTCTTAATTAAAGCCAAGGGCGCATGCCCATGATTCAATTTGCAACCAGTTGAATCAAGCACTTGTTGATAACATATAAGTGACAAGATAATGCAAACTACAATGGAGAATTGTATCAACATGTTATGTGTATGCTATATGTATGTGTTCTACTATAGCATGGCGTATAAAACAAGTGATAGAAATATTACAAAACTTTGACTTTGATGAAGGCGATAGAGTAATAAAAATATTATGAAACTTTAGCAAAAAAAATTAAAAAGTTATGAAATTGAATTTATCATGTCCAACACCTTGTAAGATAACATATATAATTTGACATTTAAAAGAAAAAATTGAAACTATGTTCTGTGTGCCGGCTTAATTAAGAATTGTCTAATCTAATATACGATGTAAATTTAAGCATTAAAAATGTGGTACAATAGCTGAACGTAACATCTTTTAATGTATACATAGGATGATTTTTTGTTTTCAATTTTTTATCAAACATAAATATTTGGATTGCTAAATCATAGTACGAATCATCAGTAGCAATAAATTTGAGCTACAACTTTTAGTATGCCATTAATGATGTCTCCTCTTTCTTGAGGCATGGGACTTTCTAGCTTATCTGTTATATTCATTTGTTGAAGTCCCAATCAAAGGGCTTTTGCTTATTTGCTTCTTCATTTATTAATGTATACTTAAGAAGATTCTATTTGTTGGTGAATTTTGACTTAGTCAACTACTTATTATTATACACTAAATGTCATGTACGGCAAATGCAGTTCGCCTAAACAAGCATAAAGACTAATAATTGAAAATATAAAGTCCATGTTGGATCCTTAGGCTTCCAAACAGGTCAGGGTCTTCATTATCAACTGCTCAACAAATCTCATAGCTACATGATTTTTCTTTCTGTTTTCCATGCTCATATGGCCATAATTGAATGTAAATGATGGAAATACATAATATCACAAAAACACATCTAGAGAGATATCGGTTCAAGATATTCAGTATGTAGAATGCAGCATTTTTAACACTTGCATAGTGGCCTCATTGCTATCTGCCTTGCATATCAGTAACAGTTACATTGTTGATTGAGTGTGGTTCAAGAGGGGACTCTTCACTCCATAAATTTTGCCTTAGAGGAGGAAGATTCACAATTTCACTGTTAAGCATTGAAACTACAGCGGTCATAATTGGCCTTTCTCTTGCAACTTCTTGTACACACATAAGTCCTATATGTATGCACCTTAAAATATGATTCTCATGTTCCCATGATGTGACATTTTTAAGATAAGATGTATTGCAATTAATGGAATTACACTAATATTTGAGTTTAAGAAATTTTATTAACATGTATTCATTTCATCAATTTCCTATCTGCCTTGTATATCAGTAAGAGTTACATTGTTGGCTGAGTAATTCCCATGACTTTCGGAAGTACTGCACTCCAAACTCGAAGAACTTTGCCTGTTGATGAATGCAACTTGCTTTGGAGGAGGAAGATTAACGATCTCACTGTTAAGCATAGAAACAACAGTAGTCATACTTGGCCTTTCTCTTGCTACCTCTTGAACACAGAGAAGCCCTATGTGCATACACCTCAACATTTGATTCTCAAAGCCTTGATTAGATATCACTGGATCTATTAAAGATAAAATTTTGTTTTCGTTCCATAGCTTCCATGCCTATAGTAAATCAAGCATCATCAAACTTGAAAGTTCACTGTATCACTAACAAGTAATG